>CM050209.1:32412500-32472500 GCA_027475355.1 Coilia nasus | reverse complement strand
TGGCGTGATGGCTCTGACAGGCGTGTGTGTGGAGGTCTGGGTGAGGAGAGGGATTAAGCGAGTGTGTGTGTGGAGGCTTGTGTGTGTGTGTGGAGGCCTGTGTGTGTGTGTGTGGAGGTCTGTGTGTGTGTGTGTGTGTGGAGGTCTGGGTGGGGAGAGGGAATAAGCCAGTGTGTGTGTGGAGGCTTGTGTGTGTGTGTGGAGGCCTGTGTGTGTGTGTGGAGGCCTGTGTGTGTGGGTGTGGAGGCTTGTGTGTGTGTGTGGAGGCCTGTGTGTGTGTGGAGGCTTGTGTGTGTGTGTGGAGGTCTGGGTGAGGAGAGGGAATACGCCAGTGTGTGTGTGGAGGCTTGTGTGTGTGTGTGTGGAGGCTTGTGTGTGTGTGTGGAGGCGTGTGTGTGTGTGTGTGGAGGTCTGGGTGGGGAGAGGGAATAAGCCAGTGTCTGTGTGGAGGCTTGTGTGTGTGTGTGTGTGTGGAGGCCTGTGTGTGTGTGTGTGGAGGTCTGGGTGAAGAGAGGGAATAAGCCAGTGCCTTTTCACGATGCCTACAAATGCTGATTTTGCTCCGACTGGAAGAAATGTTTGCTTATTTTTAGTTTAGTTCTTTGGACATTGGAGTGATTTATGATTTTCTTTGTTTCCTAATTTGTGGATGGATGCTAATTTGTAGATATAATTGTTTTACAATGTGACAATGTCTCAGTGCATGTTTATCCCTGTTTTTATGTGAATTTTTATAGTGTGTGTGTGTGTGTGTGTGTGTGTGCATGTGTGTGTGTGCGCACGCGCGTGCAGGTTGTGTGAGTGTTTAAAGGAAGACCCAAAGGCATTGGCAAACTTCACTTAAGCTCACTCATCTCTCTCTGGGCTATCTGTGGGGTTTGATGAGTGGGCAGGAAGTGGTGTAGTTCTAAGGAGGTTGCTGTGTCACCTTGTTAAGGTTGGCCTGTACTGTCCTGTCCTGTCCGGTCCGGTCCCGCGCCCTGCTTAGCTCTGCAGATGCTCTGAGACGGCCACGCTGCGTCTGGGCTGGGCTGGATTGGGTTGGGCTGGGCTGGGCTGGGCTGGATTGGGCTGGGCTGGGCTGGGCTGGGCTGGGCTGGATTGGGTTGGGCTGGGCTGGATTGGGTTGGGTTGGGCTGGGCTGGGCTGGGCTGGATTGGGTCCTCTCAAAAAAGGGATGAAGCGGTCACGGAGGAAGAAAGGGTGCCTGCGTCTGGGCTCGGTTCTCTAAAGGAATGAGGCGCTCACAGAGGAAGAAAGGGCGCCCGCCGCGATATGTGCTAGCGGGATACTCCTCTCTGACTTCAGAGGGTACTAGACTATGCTGTGTTAAACGCTAGACTATGCTGTGTTAAACACTAGACTATGCTGACTATGCTGTGTGAAGCGCTGGACTATGCTGTGTTAAACGCTAGACTATGCTGTGTTAAACGCTAGACTATGCTGTGTGAAGCGCTAGACTATGCTGTGTTAAACGCTAGACTATGCTGTGTGAAGCGCTGGACTATGCTGTGTTAAACGCTAGACTATGCTGTGTTAAACGCTAGACTATGCTGACTATGCTGTGTTAAACGCTAGACTATGCTGTGTGAAGCGCTGGACTATGCTGTGTGAAGCGCTGGACTATGCTGTGTGAAGCGCTAGACTATGCTGTGTGAAGCGCTGGACTATGCTGTGTGAAGCGCTGGACTATGCTGTGTTAAGCGCTAGACTATGCTGTGTGAAGCGCTGGACTATGCTGTGTTAAACGCTAGACTATGCTGTGTTAAACGCTAGACTATGCTGTGTTAAACGCTAGCCTATGCTGTGTTAAACACTAGACTATGCTGTGTGAAGCGCTAGACTACAGTATGCTGTGTGAAGCGCTAAACTATGCTGTGTTAAACGCTAGACTATGCTGTGTTAAACGCTAGACTATGCTGACTATGCTGTGTGAAGCGCTGGACTATGCTGTGTGAAGCGCTCAGAGCAGGCCGGAGGAAAAGGAAAGCCGGACGTGTTTGCCTCAGAAGCGATTCTTTTGGAGCACATCAAAGACGGAGTGGAGGAGGTCGAGGATGAGGGGTGCAGCCAGGCTACAGAATGTTCAAGAGAAAGAGAGAGAGAGAGAGAGAGAGAGAGAGAGAGTGAGTGAGTAAGTGAGAGAATGAGTGAGTGAGAGAGAGTTAGTGAGAGAGAAACTGTGATGTTGAAGTGATGTAATTATTCATTTGTCTATTTTATGTTCTTTTTTCCCATTTTGTCTACCCAATGCAATAGAGCTCGAAAGTAAGTCTTCGCCTTACCTGTAGCTAACAGACATGTTGTGTGCATGCTAACTAGAGCTTGTCCTCGAAAGCTGATGACTAAACTAATCACACTCCCTCATTTAATAAGTGAAATTCATGATTTTCTGTTAATTATTGATATGGTTGTTCATTTATTTGAACGTGTCCAGCTTTATGTATAATGTATTAACAATTTTATTTTTATAAGCAGTATTTTTTTGATACAACTGATCCCTGTTTTCTTCCAACAACACATAAAAATGGCACCATGCCACCTTTCTGTGAAAGAAACATTTACACGCAAATACATATTAGGTTTGGCAAATAGGCAAATACACATTGGTGTGAATGTGTCGAAGATAACTGTTTTCCCCTCACAACCTTTTGTTTTTGCTTTTCTTGCAAACACACACACACACACACACACACACAGGCGCACACACACACATGCCCCCCACTCTTCTTATATTGCTTCATTTGAAGTGTGGTGACAATGAATTTCAGTTATTAATTTTTGAGGGGTGTTTTTTCCCTGATCATTACTGCATGAGTGTGATGACCACCAGTCCTTTAATCAGAAAGCTGCTGATTAAACACAAGGAAATTTGACTTCCAAGAACCCAAAGATGACACCAGCTCACTGTACATACAAATTAGCATATATACATACTTTATTATATACATACAAATTAGCATATATTCATACTGTATTATATACATACAAATTAGCATATATACATACTGTATTTACCTAACCATATATATACCTTTTTAAAACCTGCTGTTCTTTCCTGGCCACGGACGTTGTGTTTGTATTGGGCAAATAACGATCTAGTCATTCAGTAGCCACAAACAGAGAGAAGAAAACATTGGTGCATGCAATTGGGTCATCTTTGGGCTCGTGGAACTTGCAGTCACGCCTGAAACGATCTACTCACAGTCCTCACTGCATTATTCCTCATTTCTCTCTCGGATGACTGGTAACAGGGAGGAAATGCTGCCAGATCTGGCAACCCCGTGGACTGGCGCCTGCCCAGGGCGTTTTTTTTTTGTCCCTGTAAATTAGGAGGAGGAGAAGCTCTAAGTGTAGTTTACAGTTGGCAGACTCCTGACTGTGTTTTTTTTTTTTAAATAAATGTTTGAAAGGGAGTGAGATCGGCCATGGTGCACATGGTCTGTGTAGTGAGATGGGTTCACCTGATCAGGGCAAGGCTCAGCAGAAACAGAACCGGCTGCATGGAGCTGAGGGGGGACCGGGAGTTCATTCAGGGGTTTGAGTGGGACACTCACACAGACCTGTTCATCAGTCAAGTCTGCTGCCACTCGGCTATGACAGTGTCCCAGTGCGTTTATGCGTCTCTTACACACTTGTACATTTTGTGAGTGTGTGTGTGTGTGTGTGTGTGTGTGTGTGTGTGTGTATGTGTGTGTATGTGTATGTGTATGTGTGCGTATCTCCAATCAGGACTTTTAGAGCCTTGGGGATGCTTTCCCTCTTCTGCTCTTAGCAGTCCCAGAATGCATCACTCACTCTCCCTGTCACAAGCGTCCCGAGACATCCTGAGATGGAGATTCAACAAGTTAGTCAGGCAGGCAAAAGCAAATGTACCAGCGTGTTGCCAAAAATAAACGTAGAGAGCACTACATCTTTTATCAGTCCTCATCAGTCTTCTTGTCATGGACCTTAGGAAAGAGACAGCAACATAATGCTGAACTTAGCCAGCGTAGCTATCCAGTAGTCGTACAGAGAGAAACCACCAAGTTATTCACGCTCTGTACTCGCATTTCTGTAAAAGTTTAATTCTTAAGCGGATGTGTGGGTCTATACATTGTATACACTGACATTTAAGCCTACATAAGTGAATTAATGTGAATAATTTTTTGGATAATTCTTTTAAATGCAAGTGTAATATATAGCAGGCAACATATGACAAAGTGTCCCTTCGGTCCATCAGTAGAGTTACTGGGTATGTATCTAAGAGCTTGTTCATGTTAGTGAGGATTATTCAGAATCGCAGGCTAAGACACATGGAGTACACCCTGAGGCTTACGCCTACCACATCCACTCCCCCCCCAGGCCCCTTTCCCTTGAGTGTGAGAGAACCTTAGCCTGTGCTGGCACACTCTGCTTCTCCTTATGAGTGTGAGTGCTTGTGTGTCGTGTGTTGTGTGTGTGAATGTATGTTTGCTTCTGGTGGTCTACTTAAATTGTTTGATGTTTTTTCTGCTTTGGGAGGCTATCTGTGCTGAAGTTAATGACTAGTTTTGGGGGGTAGGGGGTGGTTGGGGTGTAGGGTGGGGGTTGAACGGTCCGCCACGGTTTATCTGCATCTCAGCACTGCTGTCATAAATTCTCAGTGTCTGTGGCACCCTCTGTTGGCACGCCAGGTTAGTGCAACAGCAGTCAGTCCTATTCTGTTAGATTCTTTTGCTCTTGGTGGCACATAATAGTACTTCCTTGCATGGAAATGGACGAAATCTGGGCCAATTATCTTGGCAGCTCCCCCGAGGCAGCGCACATACCCCTCCCTGATCAAACCAACACCGCGCAATTAGCACATATGGTAGCTGAAGTGAGAGTGCGGGCACAGCATGCCTCAAATAAGCAGTGTGCCCAGCTAACATGCCCTGTCCTCAGGAAAGAAAGAACGGGTTGAGGTATTTTATTTTTCCGGAAATGATGAAAGCCACACCAGCTGTCCGTTTGGAGAGGCTCCGCGTGAAGTGCTGCAGTTCTCACGCCTCGTGGCTCAGTATGGCGCAGGTCAGAAGTTCCTCCGCGTCTGGCGGAACCTCGCTGACTAAGAGGAAAACGCAGCCTGCCCAAGAATAAATAGATTAATAAATAAATAAATAAACAGTGTTTGTGTGACTGAATAGCATGCACTTTGCTGGTTTGCGTGCCCTTGAGAATGAATGGAGGAAAACACTTACTTTAGATAAGTAGCCCAGAACGGAGACCTAATTAAATAGAGGATTTCAATTATTCATGGGAGCAGTATGGATTATATGGAGTGGGCAGCCTTCAGCTGTCCCCGTGATAAAGTGCCTCTGTGGTGGAGGGAGTTTTACACTCGTCACAAATGTTGCTTTTTTGAATGGCTGTGGAGATTTGTCTTATTTGCTGTTGTTTTGACTGCGCGGTCAGACATTTCTGTTGTCATTTCTGGTCAATGTGCAGTCTCGTAAAAAACAAAAACAGAAACAGAACAAAAGGTGTATACTCTAATATGATGATGTCACGGTTGTAAGTTGCTGAGGAGTAGTCGTTTCCCCTTGCCAGTTCATCGAAAGCCGATCTCTCAGTAGAAATCTCCTTCAACTTGTAGGGTCTTCACTTCTTTGCCTTGCACTGCTACAGCCTTAAACCTTGTGTGTGTGTGTGTGTGTGTGTGTGTGTGTGTGTGTGTGTGTGTGTGTGTGAGTGTGTGTGTGTGTGTGTGTGTGTGTGTGTGTGTGTGTGTGTGTGTGTGTGTGTGTGTGTGTGAGTGTGTGCACACATGTATGCACCTGTCCAACAAAGGCCCTTTAACCCCGTACCTGCCCCCCCACCCCACCCCCCACCCCCCATTGGCCCCTGCTCCGAGCTTCTCCAACATAAAAGCCTCCACGTGCATGTCACCTTGCAACCTCCCAAGCCCCCCCCTTCTCTCTTTCGTTCTTTCTCTCTCTCCCTCCCTTCTTCTTTCACCCTTCCTCCCTCCCTCCCTCTCTCCCTCCCGCTCTCTCTCTCTTTGTCTTTGCCTCTCTTTCCCTCTCTCTCTCTCCCTTCCTCCCTCTCTCTCTCTCTCCTCTCTCTCCCTTCCTCCCTCTCTCTCTCTCTCTCCCTTCTTTCCTCTCTCTCCCGTGGAGCTCCCTGCATTCTCCTCTCCTGCCTTGTGCATGTCCTAGGAGTGCTCCCTCCCTCCCTCCCTCCCTCCCTCCCCCCCCCCGGCCAGCGTGTCTATTTTGCACTGTGAATGCAGCCAGTCTGTGTGTTGTACTGACGGGGCCACCTGTGTCTGTGCTGGGCGCTGTGCTCTGCTCTGCCTGATCTTGTGTTCAGACTGAGGAGTGTTAAGATGGAGCAGCGGAAGCTGAATGACCAGGCTAACTCCCTAGTGGACCTCGCCAAGGTAAGCCGGAAAAGACGACGCACCCCTCACGACCCGCAGTCTCCACACCCCCTCCTCCTGCTCCTCCTGCTCCTCCTCTCTGGCTCTGTGTGTCCGCAGCTAGCAGGAGCAGGTGTGAGCGTCTCCCACACACACACTCTCTTATCCTGTCTAGCTATCTGGCGTGCAGTGCCGCTGTGTGTGTGTGTGTGTGTGTGTGTGTGTGCTGTGCTCCAGCGCTGCTCTCACTCTCCATGCTGAATTCTGATGATGGTATGCAAATACACAGCTACTACCCCTGAGGAAGAGCTCCCCCTGGACCCAGCAGGGATACACACACGACATACACACACACAACACACACACACACACACACCCCACATACACACACACACACACCACACACACACACACACACACACACCCCACATACACACACACACACACACACACACACACACACACACACACACACACACACCCCACACACACACACACACCACATAGACACACACACACACACCCCACATACACATACACACACACACACACCACATAGACACACACACACACACACACACCCCACATACACACACATACACACACACCACACACACCACACACACACACACACACACACAGACTCTGAGATGGAGCTCCTGTGGTCCCACACGGGCTAAGGGGGCATGAAAGAATCTGTAATCAAAAAGCTACACAAGTCTACAGGTGTCAAATAAACAGACAGGCTTTTTTTTAACTGCGGCGTCCATTGTTCTCCCAAGAACAGTGTGGGTGGTTGTGAAAGTGTGCACGCATCCTTTTCTTCACAGGCTTCCCTGTTCAGTACTGAGACTGACTACATAATATTATTGCATTGTCTGCAGGAGTTCATGTTTTGTATTTAAGTGTGAAGGTGTAAATGCAGACAGAATGTTACTTGTGAGTAATTCTGTGCGACAGTGTTTTTCATATAACAGGTGAAAGCCATTTTTACAACCCCAATTCCATATGAGTTGTAGATTCAATAACTGATATGTTGTAGTTTGATTATTCTCAAATAAATATATTGCATGTATGATTTGAGAATTATAGCATTTATTTTTTATTTACATTTGACACAATGTCCCAACTCTTATGGAATTGGGGTTGCAGACTAATGGAAAAAACAACCAGTCTAATGAATGTTGTGGTTCACCAACTGGACAGGATGCTAAAGCGGTGATGTTTGACTGATTATTTTATTCCTCATAATCTAATATCCGTGCTACCACAGACATCTCCAGGATACCCAGAGCAGTTATGGCCTGTAATGGCGGTATAATACAGTATTAGATATCCCAGGATACCCAGAGCAGTTATGGCCTGTAATGGCGGTATAATACAGTATTAGATATCCCAGGATACCCAGAGCAGTTATGGCCTTTAATGGCGGTATAATACAGTATTAGATATTGAATGGCGGTATAATACAGTATTAGATATCGTAATGGCGGTATAATACAGTATTAGATATCGTAATGGCGGTATAATACAGTATTAGATATCGTAATGGCGGTATAATACAGTATTAGATATCCCAGAGCAGTTATGGCCTGTAATGGCGGTATAATACAGTATTAGATATCGTAATGGCGGTATAATACAGTATTAGATATCGTAATGGCGGTATAATACAGTATGTGATATCCCAGGGAGGCCCCCGTTTGCCTGCGATATCACTGCTGCATCTCAAGTGTCCTTTTCTTAATGGTGGAACCTTGGGAAACACCAGGCGCCCAGCCAGGCTGACTCAGCACAAACCCGCCAGAAAAAATACTGGGGAGGGAGACACCCTGCAATGTGATGAATCAGCTGGAACAGGCACCCCCCCCCCCCCCCCCCCCTCTTTCCTGCTTCTCTCTCTCTCTGCCTCTGTCTCTCGCTGCCTCTCTCTCTCTCTCTGCCTCTCTCTCTCTGCCCCTCTCTCTCTCTCTCTCTCTCTGCCCCTCTCTCTCTCTCTCTCTGCCTCTCTCTCTCTGCCCCTCTCTCTCTTTCTCTCTCTGCCTCTCTCTCTTTCTCTCTCTGCCTCTCTCCTTTCTCTCTATCTCTCTCTTTCTCTCTCTGCCTCTCATTTCTCTCTCTCTCTCTCTCTCTCTCTCTCTCTCTCTGTCTCTCTTTTGCTCTCTGGCTCTCTATCTCTCTCTGCCTCTCTCTCTCTCTCTCTCACTCTCTCTCTGCCTCTCTCTCTCTCTCTCTCTGCCTCTCTCTCTGCCTCTCTCACTCTCTCTCTCTGCCTCTCTCACTCTCTCTCTCTGCCTCTCTCATTTCTCTCTCTCTCTCTCACACTCTCTCTCTGCCTCTCTCTCTCTCTGCCTCTCTCTCTGCCTCTCTCACTCTCTCTGCCTCTCTTACTCTCTCTCTCTGCCTCTCTCATTTCTCTCTCTCCCTCTCTCTCTCTCTCTCTCTCTCTCTCTCTCTCTCTCTCTCTCTCTCTCTCTCTCTCCCTCTCTCCCTCTCTCTCTCTAATGTTCACTCTCTCACACACACACACTCGCGCTGCTGTGACATTCAGTCGTCCGCAGCTGTTAGGATCTCCACGTGCCGAGTTCCATCCCTGCTGGCACGGTGACGGCGGACATTAAGCTTCCTGGCCCGTGATTGGCTGGCAGGCTGGCGGAGCTGAGGGAGCCAAGTGGCAGTGGGAGGGGTGTGCGACATTGAGAGAAATTTTCTGTGGGATTCGTGACAACCTCTCTGGCTGCGTTTGACCAGTGTCAACTGGTTTTTCACCAGAAGAGGGCGACAGAGTATTAATCATGTGAGCACACAGTGTGTTGCGACCAACAATAGTAACAAAAAAAAAAGCCCATTGTATGCACCACAGCAGCATCAGGCAAAAAGTGCTGTTGAAGAAAGAGTAAGTATGAAAGTGTGTGATATTTCGCAAGGGATTTATTTTATAGTCCACATTATGAAAAATCTTCAAGGCAGCTCTCATGGAAATTGGTTTACCAGCTACTCAACATGTTTCTGTAATAGTGAATGCAGATAGAACTGTAGAGGACTGTAAGACCACTAAAGGAAATAGCCTTACTGTATGTATAGGAAAACCCCAGAACTGGTGGATTGCACCCTTTCCATGTTCTTTAGCTGCTTAGTTTAGTGTAGTCCGTTGTTGTACTATTTAATCCTCTGTTGTATGGGTTTATCCCTTATCATTGTACCCCTCCGTCCCTGTGTGGGATGCAGCCAGAGCCAAGAGAGCACTGGTGCCTTTCTAAAGGCCAGCCACAGTGGCGCAGACTCCAGTTCACACACACCAGAGGGTGATGCAACCCTTTGAAACGTCTCCGGTGTTGGTCGTATTTTACACGGCTATCAACACACCCTTTATCTCCTTTTACAAGAGTGCTGCTGTGCGCAGCGGCGTACCCCTGAGGGGGTTGTGCTGCTTTTTAGCGTACCTAGGATCACATTTATCTTAGCCATGCATTGCATAATCATCAGACTGTGTGCTTGGGGTAGGGGTTTCCAAATGTTTTTTTTTCTAACAATGTACAATTCTCAACATACAGAGTTGTAACGTTTTGAAAGGTATGTACCATGAAATAACTTATTTTCCCTAATCAGTCATTGATTGTACTGTTTGTTATTGGTTACAGGAAAATATCTGATTATTTAGGTGTTAAAATGAATAGTCTCATTTTTATGTCTTTCAAAGTAAGTTACATCTAATTTTATCATATATTTCCTTGAGATGATATTGCAGATGATATTGTTGATAATGATTTATGCCATGTTATCACTATTATAGTAGTAGTACAGGGATATTATAATGTTTTCCTCTAGCCTGGGCCCACCCATACTGCCTGTGATGCTGCATAGGATTTTGCGTCAGTCTGGTCAACCTGCCTATCCTTGGCTGTTCCTTTGTCCGAGAAATCGGGCACCAATGCCAAACAAACGCTATGCATACGTCATCGGAATCAGTGGTCTGATTGGTTGTAGCTCTGTCCGGTAGTATATAGAGGCATTTGATAGGCCGCCGCTAATCCCGCCTCTGAGAACTTCCTGTCTGTGGGCTCTTTGCCAGACCATGCTTCGTCTTCGAGCTTGGTGCAACAACCAGGCTCGTTTTCATCCTCGCATCTCTTGTGTGTCCTTTGTGCTGCCCTATGCTTTGTGTGTTACTGCTGTTAATGTCTCGCCTGTAACGCCACTTGTGCTTTCTGGTAGAAGGTTCCAGATGTGCTACTAACCATGGTCCTTCTCACTAATCAGTCACACATATGACACACTTTAGCTATAATGCCTTTGCTTGCTTTGACTAGTAAAGCACAGTTTGATGTTTGACAGTGACCCAATGTTTGACTAAACAGCCCCACAGATATGTACAGAGAGAGAGATAGAGCAGTTGTGTGCAGCCTCTCGCATAGCCTGCCTGGCCCGGTGAACCCAAACTGACCCAATGTGACTGCTCTCCCCCTCCTCCTCTGACCCTAGCCTTCTCCTTTCTCCTTCCCCTCTTTTCTGTTCCTCCGCTCCTCCACCGCGGACTCGCGGCGCGTGCACGCCTGGTGCCTGCAGACGCAGAACATCATGTACGAGCTGATCTCGGACCTGAACGAGCGCGGCGAGGACATGGAGAAGCGCATCGCGCTGCTGGAGACCAAGCTGGAGACGTTGCTAGGCAACCTGCAGGCGCTGCCGGGCCTCATCTCGCAGCTCATCAGCCAGCAGCACAGGGACTTCCTGGAGGTGCAGCTGCAGCCGTACGACAAACACAGCCCCGACCGCTCGCAGTCCGTCTCGCGCCGGCGCTCCTCCTCCACAGCGCCCCCTACCTCCTCGGAGAGCAGTTAGGCACACGCTTTCACTGCAACCAGGAGGAGGAGGAGGAGGAGGAGGACAATGGAGAGAACGAAAAACAAAGTAACAGACAGAGAAACTAATGTCAGAGAAGAAGAGGAAGAGAGAAAAACACCTCCACCACCTCCAACTGTCTTCTGTCTCTCCTGCTTCCCTCCCTCAAACCTACAGGCGAAGACTCTTGCCATCACATGGCCAAGTTACACTTACTGTAAAGCCTTATGGTTTGGAACAGAAGTATTATGCCTGGAGTTCTGATGATGGAATTCCAGGTGTTTTGAGGATGGGGGAGGCAATATATTTTTTTCCTTTTCCTTTTATTGTTTTGATTTTTTTAAAAACAGATAACTCAACATAATGTTGATTGATTCTTTTTTTATTACCTCAGAAATATGTTATCCTTTTTTCTTCTGATGACATGATCATAGAGAATGCCTTTCCTCAGTAAAAACTATTAAAAGGTGCCTGTGTGCTTTAAGCTTAGAGATGGACCGGACTGTGTGTGTGTGTATGTGTGTGTGTGTGGGTGTGTGTGTGTGTATGTGAGGGAGTGTGACTGAGTGGAAGTATGTCCATCCGTCACCTCGGGCCTGTTTCAGGGAAGAAGCGACAGCCTCTGGTGCAAGCCTGCTGTGCTAAGCTACGCTACGCTAAGCTAGCTAGCACATCCTCATAGCACCGTCTCTGCTTTAGCAATCTGAGGGTGACCTATGTCTTCCCTTTTAATTTTACTTTTCTTTTTTTCTTTTCTTTTATATTCTTTCTTTGTGACATGCTCAGTGCATCTGGACTGCTGAAACCTGCATGCTTTTAATACTTTTTATTGAGGAACTTAAAAACAGTCTCTTCTGGGCATGTGCAACCTTGCCGATGTGGGTAGGCTTCCCTTCCTTGTCAATCAAAAATACCCTGTAGAATGTCAGCCAATGAGAAACGGCATCAGCTATGTAGTTGGTTTATTTCTGTTCACGCCCCTATTAAATATACATATATATTTTGGGCAGGGGGGATGCTATACTGCAAAACAATTTACTCAACTCAAAAAAAAAATGAATGCATCTGAATCTATACTTGCACTTACTTTTTACAATGCACCTCAATGCTGACTGATTAAAATATTGATTTGTGTTGCTCATTAGAACAAAAAAAGAAAAGATATATTTAGTCATTAGGACACTGGTCACTGGCCCGAAGGTCCGGCAACAAGAATGTTTGCAGCTTGCGGTCAACCACCACAAGCCCCTCCACAGGCTCTCTCCCACCATCAGGTCTCCGGTTCAGAACTAGCGTGCTACGGTTTAGAGACTACTGTAGATTGCTTTGACTACTGCGTCGTTAGCACTAGCCTATGTACTTATACTTCCTAACTAGGCTCTGAACACTCAGATGGCAAGAGGCCCCCACTACGTGCAGATCTGAAGCAGACACAGACAGGCACAGACAGACACAGCTTGGAGCAGCCTCCCCTCCACTGAGGCCCACCAGACCCATCGTGTGCCGCGCGCTAAAACTACGCCCCACAACCAGTTAGTGACATCACCTGCTGGATGCTACCTTGAGGAGGCAGTCGTTCAAAAAACAGCAAATAACTTTGGAAATGCCTATTTTTATATGTTTTCACTACAAAGAAGCACACCTGCAGATAAAAAAAACAGGAGTTTCACAAGGAATGTACAGCAACGCCACTGGGTTTCCAAAACTCTCCTCCACACACAGTACAGGGGCCAGATTAATGTCTCCTCCACACACAGTATAGGGGCCAGATTAACGTCTCCTCCACACACAGTATAGGGGCCAGATTAATGTCTCCTCCACACACAGTATAGGGGCCAGATTAATGTCTCCTCCACACACAGTATAGGGGCCAGATTAAAGCCTGCGCTGCACACATGGGTCTACTGCGCCTGGGGTGAGCAGGGGCAGACACAGTGCAATGAACCAAGTATCTAAGCATCTCTGTTAGACCAGCCTCCAACCTCTGTGTAGCACAGCCCTGTCTAAAAAGAGGCAAAGAAAGCACGCTGAACTCTCACTACTCTGTAACAGTAGACAGATCTATCTTTTGCGAATGTCCGAATGTCTTCCTACGGGGTCCTTTGAGAGCCCAGAACTATGGCGTGGAGGTTTGATGGATGTCCTATCCAAATCCTACCCCAGATTTTGGCATGGGATGGCTGGGTTATAAAGCTTTGACATTACAGATGGTGATAAAAAAAAAAATCACCAACATAAATACTTTTGAGTGAATATACTGTATGCAAAAGAAATATTAAACAATAAAATGAAACTATTTAGCAAAAGAATGTGTGTAAATTCTTTGTGTCTTATATACCACTTAGGCTACAATTTCTTGGCACTTAAGCTACTGTGGGCCTATGTAAGCTACTGACGAGATTGAGCCTGGTTTTTAGACTAGATTTCTATAGTGACCTCAGAAATGACAGAACTTTAAACAAGTATGTAATGTTATAAAGATTTGATTGTTAGCTTAGAAATATTGGTTTGTAGTGGTGCGAGGTGAAGTGAACAGCATCAACATTGGCCTATTCTGCTAATATGCCACTCCGGTAGGTGGCAGGGAAGTTCAATAGAAGTCAAGAAACCTCGCAACAGCCTCACTGATGGAATCTCGCGATACTAAGGTCCTCAATGACCAGCATGGGAGTTGCGGTGGCTAGTACAGGCCTGTAACACCGGTAGGCTCCAGTCAACGTGTAGAATAATTTTGTTGTAGCTGTGTAGCTACATTTATAATTGTTTTGGTTATTGGTGTACACGAACCTGCATCAAAATGAGTTTGCTTCAGAAGATCGCAGAGATCGAGAATGAGGTAAGCACACGTTAACTATACCGTTAAAAACCTACCTAGCAAGCTGACGTCAATCACGTTTTAGCGCCAGGCTAACTGGTTGTGGTCATTTTTGTGTACTTATGTGTAAGCATGACATCTGTCAATTGTAGTATTGAAAACCAATACAATCCCGAAAGGAATGCAGTCTTTAGTGAGACTGTGCCATTCTGTTTTCTAATCACTTGAAGAAAGTGGCTAAGTAATTGTGAGAAAAGCTATGCTAATAAGCTTACGCGTTCCTTTTATAAAATGCTAGTTTAACCCAACTATATTATATTAATGCCTACGTTGCTAAGATACACAACATCAACTTGTCTATCCTTACCTAATGTAGCACAATAATCATTGAAATGACTAATGGCCAAACAATCTGCTCCTATTTCTGATATCTCAAGTTTGAGATCATCAGTTTGACACGTCAAGTTCTGGCCCTAGGGAATGTCAGTTCACATAATGTTTTTTGAAATCTCAGCCCAGCAGTCAGTTAAGCTGAATGAGGTGTGCAGTGTTTTTAAAATGAATATACGTTATTTGGCAAAGATTGTGAAATTACGGAAAGCCATAAGGACGCTCCAGATGCTGCGTCAACTCTTTTTAGTAATTCTGAAATGTTGGCACCGCCTAGTCCAGTCTTCACCACAACTGGCTGCAATGACAACAAAAGTTAGAAGCTGGAATAAAAAAAAACTGCAAGAGCTTTTTTGTCAGACAAGAGCTGTAAGTGCATTACGTGGTTTGCTTTGTGTGATGCAGATGGCCCGGACCCAAAAGAACAAGGCCACGGCTCACCACCTGGGTCTGCTGAAGGCTCGCTTGGCCAAGCTGCGGAGGGAGCTCATCACCCCTAAAGGAGGCAGCGGGGGTGCCACTGGAGAGGGTGCGAACACATACGCATGATGGCACAAGATATTTCATTAAGGGTCCCTTTCATGTCCTCAAATGTCCTCAGTGGAAATGGATGGGAACTCTGCATGTGACAGAGTGTATTGTAATGCACAAGGCACAATGTAAGGCACAAGAAGCAGTCTGTTGTTTGTACAACTTTGTCACTCATGGCCATAGAATGAAAATTGTCTTGCTTGTCACTCCTATGGCAGAACATTTGAGTACCATTTGTTTTGACCACAGCAGAGACCTCAGTCTGTATGTGTTATACACCTTATGCTCAGAACTACATAAAATCATATGCCAGTTGCACCTCATGTTTTGATCTTGGAAACAAATCAAGATCAGGTGACATGTTTATTGTGTTGTCACTTTTAGTCAGCAGAAAGCCAGAGTATGAAGAACTGGTTGTTATATTTGTGAATAGGGGTTTCTGAAGTGTAGTGGCTTCATGGACACAGGTTGGACAGAAGAGGGCCCCATTTCCCACACTTGGCTCTGTGGCAGTGTAGAGGCACAAGCCTAAAGATGCCCTCTCCTTCAGTCTCGGGGCCAGTGAATTTTTACCAGACACTTTCATATTTCACCAGCTTCTAGCTGGTGCAATTTTTTTTATCTCTGTTTGGGATCTGTAGATTTGGCAGTCCATGCACTGATTTTCATCGTATAACCCTGTAAGTCATCAAAACCTTTTTCCCCTCCTCCTCCTGGCCCTGCAGGTTTCGATGTGGCCAAGACGGGTGATGCCCGCATCGGGTTCGTGGGGTTCCCCTCCGTGGGCAAGTCGACGCTGCTGAGTAACCTGGCCGGCGTGTACTCGGAGGTGGCAGCGTACGAGTTCACCACCCTGACCACCGTGCCCGGGGTCATCCGCTACAAAGGAGCCAAGATCCAGGTCAGTGCCATACACTGTGGAGTTTCTCTTATGTTAATACACTCAGCCAAAAACTTTCTTTGCAGAAATAAAGGGAAAGCGCTCGATTTTGTTATATTTATATTTACCATTTTCCAGCCAATTTTTACAACTTTCATTAAAAAAAAACGTGTATTTGTACAACATTTTAAGGTGTTGGCACTTGCTGATAGATCCCCTGTAGTACTGTAACTTGACACTTGCTCCTCGCCTCACTAGTTCACTCTGGGTAAAAGCCTCTGCTAAAAGTGATGTAGAGTTATTTTTAATATACAGGCCTACGTTGTGTATTTTGTCTTTGGTTACTTGGTTTTGAGGACTGATAACGTAAGTTCTGCTGATTGTGTGGACATGTTTACCACATGAGTCATATGTTTGTCTTCAGCTCCTGGATCTGCCGGGCATCATCGAGGGGGCCAAGGATGGTAAAGGCAGGGGGCGACAGGTTATCGCAGGTGAGGAAACATTAACCTGTGGCTTCAGTGTGAAAATCTGGTGCAGGGTGCTTACTATGGCTTCATTCCACCATTGATGTGGCTGAATACAGGCTGAATTAAGGGTTCAGTAAACAGAATTTTGTTAAATAACCTGCCTCTTTCTCCCTCACCCTAACTCAGTTAGTCAGATCATTACAAATAGATAGTTGTTCTGTATGTCTTAAAGTAATGGTACACAGGCATGGGTCTTGATGTATGTGTACATATACCTACATAAATCAACGTGGATATGGATAGATGTACACATCCTTCTCAAAAAAATAGCATATTGTGATAAAGTTCATTATTTCCTGTAATGTAATGATAACAATTACACTTTCACATATTTTAGATTCATTGCACACCAACTGAAATATTTCAGGTCTTTTATTGTTTTAATACTGATGATTTTGGCATACAGCTCATGAAAACCTAAAATTCCTATGTCAAAAAATTAGCATATCATGACAAGGTACTCTAAACGAGCTATTAACCAAATCATCTGAATCAACGAATTAACTCTAAACACCTGCAAAAGATTCCTGAGGCTTTTAGAAAACCCCAGCCTGGTTCATTACTCAAAACCGCAATCATGGGAAAGACTGCCGTCCTGATTGCTGTCCAGAAGGCCACCATTGACACTCTCAAGCAAGAGGGTAAGACACAGAAAGAAATCTCTGATCGAATAGGCTGTTCCCAGAGTGCTATATCAAGGCACCTCAGTGGGACATCTGTGGGAAGGACAAAGTGTGGCAGAAAACGCTGCACAACCAGAAGAGGTGACCGGACCCTGAGGAAGATTGTGGAGAAGGGCCGATTCCAGACCTTGGGGGAGCTGTGGAAGCAGTGGGCTGAGTCTGGAGTAGAAACATCCAGAGCCACCGTGCACAGGCGTGTGCAGGAAATGGGCTTCAGGTGCCGCATTCCCCAGGTCAAGCCACTTTTGAACCAGAAACAGCGGCAGAAGCGCCTGACCTGGGCTACAGAGAAGCAGCACTGGACTGTTGCTCAGTGGTCCAACGTACTTTTTTCGGATGAAAGCAAGTTTTGCATGTCATTCGGAAATCAAGGTCCCAGAGTCTGGAGGAAGACTGGGGAGAAGTAAATGCCAAAATGCCTGAAGGCCAGTGTCAAGTACCCACAGTCAGTGATGGTCTGGGGTGCCATGTCAGCTGCTGGTGTTGGTTCACTGTGTTTTATCAAGGGTAGGGTCAATGCAGCTAGCTATCAGGAGATTTTGGAGCACTTCATGCTTCCATCTGCTGAAAAGCTTTTTGGAGATGAAGATTTCATTTTTCAGCACGACCTGGCACCTGCTCACAGTGCCAAAGCCACTGGTAAATGGTTTACTGACCATGGTATTCCTGTGCTCAGTTGGCCTGCCAACTCTCCTGACCTGAACCCCATCGAGAATCTGTGGGATATTGCGAAGAGGAAGTTGAGAGACACCAGACCCAACACTGTGGAGGAGCTTAAGGCCGCTATCGAAGCATCCTGGGCCTCCATAACACCTCAGCAGTGCCACAGGCTGATTGCCTCCATGCCACGCCGCATTGAAGCCGTAATTTCTGCAAAAGGATTCCCGACCAAGTATTGAGTGCATAACTGAACATAATTATTTGAAGGTTGACTTTTTTTGTATTAAAAGCACTTTTGCCAGAATCATCAATATTAAAACAATAAAAGGCTTGCACTACTTCAGTTGTGTGTAATGGATCTAACATATATGTCAGTCTAATGTTTATCAGTACATTACAGAATATAGTGAACTTTATCACAATATGCACATTTTTTGAGAAGGACCTGTATATGCAGACCCATACTCAGTATTTACATACTGTGTTCAACAAACAAATCAGGTTGATAACATTCATGTGGCCTGTGTATATGTAGGAAGCCACAAATGTGAGTGAGCGTATGAGTGATCTGAAACGTCACCCATCGTCTGTCTGTCTGTTGCAGTGGCGCGCACCTGTAACCTGATCCTGATCGTGCTGGACGTGCTGAAGCCGCTGGGCCACAAGAAGCTGATCGAGCACGAGCTGGAGGGCTTCGGCATCCGCCTCAACAAGAGCCCGCCCAACATCGGCTTCAAGAAGAAGGACAAGGGCGGCATCAACTTCACCGCCACTGTACGTACCATCCCCCGGCCAGTCACACAGGGGCCCACACACAGGGGCCCACACACAGGGGCCCACATACAGGGGCCACACACAGGGGCCACATAGGCCCCTTCAGCCAGCCACATAGGGGGCCCACACATAGGGACCACATACAGTGGACCACATACGTCCCCGTCGACCTTCAGACCTCCAGACGACACTTGAGTTACTGCGTGTGCCTCTCAGCTAGCCTCAGAAGGCCACATTACTGGGCTTAGAGAGCTGCTTTAAAGCAACACTAAGTAGTTTTTGTCTACTTTTGAACTGCAGAGGGACGGCCCACTCCTCCAAACTTATTTAGTGCAGTTATAGCCCATGGAGATGTGCCAAGCGAATTCAGAAGTGCCTTTCACCCAGTTATTCACCTTATTCTGGAAGAGACCACGGGCGTCAAAACATTCTTCCGGTTGGTTCAGTATTTCCGGTTGAACAACGCTGTCTATTGCAGTCGATAACATTGGCACAGTAGTACAAAGATGTCGAGCTTGAATTGTTCGGTGAGGGGGCTACCATTAACTACATAAAAAACATGGCTGTACTTGGAACAACCCTGTTATTGTCCACGGGGACAGGGTATAATGTTGTTTGGCCGGTTTATAATCTGTTGTCCGCCATCCAGCGATGAGGAAGTTATTTTTATCCCCGGTGCGGGTCTATATCCACTCATGCAACTCAACTGATGTTACTTGAAATCTAGCGATCTAAAACATCGGCAGATATATCTAGTATTTAAGTAAGCTATGAAATCAGACTACTGCTCCACACTTCTACATGTAATGTTTCTGAAGGTCGCCAAACACAATATTAAACATTGTGACATTTTCCTGTGGGAACTCGGCTTGAGCCAGAGCCAGAGTGGTACGCAAACCAGGACCGAGCCGAATGTACAAGCGTTCAGAGCAGAATATCGTCCTCATCATAGGATCTGCACACAAAACAATTATATTAACACGTGAGAATGATGGCACAAGAAATGTTGCGATGAGAGGAGGGTGCAACAAGTCGTGAGTGGCTTGCTGTCAGCACAGACGGGTAACAAGTGGTGTATGTCTATGAAATAGCACGGCAGACTCTTTTGTTTTTTAGCATCTCAATCAGCGTTGCCAAAGGTGAAATTATTGTATTCATGGCTTGCAGAAGCTAAATGGAAAATGTTGCTGGAAAGCAGTAGCTTTCGGTCTGCATAGTTAGGGAAGTTACAAATACAATGTCCATTTCCATGAATGTGTCTTTTTTTCTGACAAATCGCCGCCTGCCTCAGCCCACCGCTACATCATCCAGTCACTCAGTGGAATTCATTAACCTCAGGTGACGAAGTACAATCTCTCCATCCGACCTTATAATCTTGTTTTTGTGTCTTTTTAAGTTAGCTTATCCATCTAAATTTGCAGGGTTTTGTGACGTAGCTGACTTGCTGTAGCTATAGACATCCTATACATATGTATAGGATGTCTATGGCTGTGGCAAGCCGGCCGGAAGTTGTAAACCAACGCGTAAGATTTTCACCTTTGAAAATGGGCGTGTCAGAATAAGGTGAATAAGTTGATGAACCATTGAAATGACTTTGGAAACATTATTTTAAGGTTGAAGCAACTACTCAGTGTGGCTTTAAGGCTCAGTGCAGACAGCATGTACCGGTGGCAAATGAAGCCATGGGACACAGCAAACAGCACTGTAACTACACTAGCAGAGGCTGGTTCTGCAAACAGCAAGGACGTTGGTTAGATGGCCAGAGATGGCTGTTTATTACTATATCTACACAATGTTAGAAAGCCACTTTGGATGAAAGAGTCTTGCATGGGAGAATGCAGATATTCTGAGCATACTGTTGTGGGGGAGAGCGTACACAAATAAGCCTACCCATGCTGATCACTTTGGAAAGAAAGCACACATGCACACACACATACACATGCCAGTAATCCGCAAAATGAAATTGCACACACGCGTCAACAAACGGTAGAACAAACGCACACACCCAAACAGTCTGATATTGTACACTGTGTGTGTGTGTGTGTGTGTGTGTGTGTGTGTGTGTGTGTGTTGTGACATCTGTGTCCCTTCCCTGTGCAGTGTGCACAGAGTGAGCTGGACGGTGACACGGTGAAGAGTATCCTCTCGGAGTACAAGATCCACAACGCCGACGTGACCCTGCGCTGTGACGCCACCGCTGACGACCTCATTGACGTGGTGGAGGGCAACCGGTGGGTGCTCACCAGTGCCGCGACCTCTGACCTCTGACCTCTACACAGGCAGATTGGCCATGGTGCTCATGACCATACAGTATTCTCAACAAGCAGAAACACTGATAGTGCTGTTAGTGGCAATATATGATGATGATGATGATGATGATAATAATACCACTGCTCTACTACTACTAATAGTTTTTTTTATATAAATATATAAGTACCTATATAAGTATTTTTCATAATGTCATTTACTGTCATTCCGACTATACTTAAATGTGGGTTAAACGTGGGTTCTCTGAGGTGATGTTTTGGAATTGAACTACCCATATACTCATGAAAAAGGGTAGATAGTGGTAGTAATGTGGGGTGCATTCTCTCCTCTCCTCTCCTCTCCTCTCCTCTCCTCTCCTCTCCTCTCCTCTCCTCTCCTCTCCTCTCCTCTCCTCTCCTCTCCTCTCCTCTCCTCTCCTCTCCTCTCCTCTCCTCTCCTCTTGTGTCTGCTGATTGTGTTGTTTGTTTATTGTTTGTTTGTTGTGCCCCCCAGGGTGTACATCCCCTGCATCTACGTGCTGAATAAGATCGACCAGATCTCGGTGGAGGAGCTGGATATCATCTACAAGGTGCCCCACTGCGTGCCCATCTCCGCCCACCACCGCTGGAACTTCGACGACCTGCTGGAGAAGATCTGGGACTACCTGCACCTAGTCCGCATGTAAGCACGCCCTTACACACACACACACACACACCTGCTGGAGAAGATCTGGGACTACCTGCACCTAGTCCGCATGTAAGCACGCCCTTACACACACACACACACACACCTGCTGGAGAAGATCTGGGACTACCTGCACCTAGTCTGCATGTAAGCACGCCCTTACACACACACACACACACACACACACCTGCTCGAGAAGATCTGGGACTACCTGCACCTAGTCTGCATGTAAGCACGCCCTTACACACACATACACACACACACACACACACACACACACACACACACACACACACCTGCTTGAGAAGATCTGGGACTACCTGCACCTAGTGCGCATGTAAGCAAGCCCTTACACACACACACACACACACACACACACACACCTGCTCGAGAAGATCTGGGACTACCTGCACCTAGTCCGCATGTAAGCACCCCCTCAGCCACATCCACACACACACACACACACACACACACACACACGTCACTACCTGCCTTCAGGTCATATTTGTCAGATTCTAGGCTAAAATAGACTGTGCAAAGTAATGAGTGATTTAAACAGGGCCTAGTATGCTTGACTGCTTTTCCCTTACCTTCAGTTTGTTACATATCTGCAAAGGTACAAGCGCTGAAAGTGGGAGTAGTAGCCAAAAGTACGTGCTGGGATAGAAGCTGTTTGTGCATGCTCATTACAATCTGACATTTCCCACTTCTTTCCTGTGATTCAAGGCAATGTCATCTCTACATTTGATTACGTCTCATGTAGCTGACGCTCTTATCCAGACCGATTTAATGGGAAGGTGAATTAGGAATAGGGTCAGTCCATATGTCGTAATGTGGGGTTAGGTGCCTTGCTTAAACGCCCCTCAGCTGGTGTTAAGGGGGCAGGAGAGCACTGGTTATTCACTGGCCCACCCACATTTTCCCTACTGGTACAAGAATGACACCTGCTACCCTCCGACCCCAAGACCAACAGTGCCACCAGTAGGCCACAGCTACCCTACTCACCTAGTGCTACTGTCCTGGAGCAGTCCCTACTCCCCTAGTGCTACTGTCCTGGAGCAGTCCCTACTCCCCTAGGGCTACTGTCCTGGAGCAGTGTGAAAGCAGCACAAAGCTACCCTACTCACCTAGTGCTACTGTCCTGGAGCAGTCCCTACTCCCCTAGTGCTACTGTCC
The DNA here is from genome assembly GCA_027475355.1 of Coilia nasus. NCBI lineage: Eukaryota > Metazoa > Chordata > Actinopteri > Clupeiformes > Engraulidae > Coilia > Coilia nasus. The sequence continues at coordinate 32,449,927 of CM050209.1, read as the reverse complement.
TGGAGCAGTCCCTACTCACCTAGTGCTACTGTCCTGGAGCAGTGTGAAAGCCTAGTGCTACTGTCCTGGAGCAGTGTGAAAGCAGCACAAGCTACCCTACTCACCTAGTGCTACTGTCCTGGAGCAGTGTGAAAGCCTAGTGCTACTGTCCTGGAGCAGTGTGAAAGCAGCACAAGCTACCCTACTCACCTAGTGCTACTGTCCTGGAGCAGTGTGAAAGCAGTAGGCCACAGCTACCCTACTCACCTAGTGCTACTGTCCTGGAGCAGTGTGAAAGCAGTAGGCCACAGCTACCCTACTCACCTAGTGCTACTGTCCTGGAGCAGTCCCTACTCACCTAGTGCTACTGTCCTGGAGCAGTCCCTACTCACCTAGTGCTACTGTCCTGGAGCAGTGTGAAAGCAGCACAAAAGACTGTCAGTAAAAAGCATCCATGTTTGCTACCCTACTCCCCTAGTGCTACTGTCCTGGAGCAGTGTGAAAGCAGCACAAGCTACCCTACTCGCCTAGTGCTACTGTCCTGGAGCAGTGTGAAAGCAGCACAAAAGACTGTCAGTAAAAAGCATCCATGTTTGCAGTCTAACGAGTCTAATCTCAGCCTTCTAACAGGAGATCGTTACAGCCTTCATGAGCAATGAGAACAGAGCAGGCAAGCCAACCAATCAGAGCACACTAGAGGGGGAGGGGGAGGGGGGAGCTCTGAGGCCCATCAGACAGCTAAGAGATGAGTTGTATGACAGATACGGCGTGTTTTGCATCACTAAAGCAGGTGTCTAGTTTAGGATTCACCAAAAATGAAAACATAAAATCGTAAATTCAGGCGTATGATAGAGGTAGGATTTATTTTTTGTTCAGCATGTGGGCAGGTTGCTGTAACCTGCAGTGCAGGTGTTTGGTCATTTACAGTGATGATACAAATGGGTATGAATGCCTAGTTTTTAAATGAATAAAGGTATACAGTGGGTAATGAGGGTACACAATAAAGGTATAGAGTGGATGTGTAGTGCTGTGGGTGAGGCGCAGCGCTGTGGAAAGCGTAACCAGAATGCTAATGAGTGTGTGGTGTCCTCCCAGCTACACCAAACCCAAAGGCCAGCTGCCCGACTACACGGCTCCTGTGGTCCTACCGGACGGCCGCACCACAGTGGAGGACTTCTGCATGAAGATCCACAAGAACCTCATAAAGGAGTTCAAACAGTAAGTGGGGGGGGGGGGCATTGCAGGGGTGTCCGAGGGGGGTGGGGTGGAGGGGGATTGCAGAGGTGGCACAGGTGGGGTGGGGGTTGTTGCAGGGTTGCCAGAGAGGGGTGGGGTGGGGGTTGCTACAGGGTTGCCAGAGAGGGGTGGGGTGGGGGTGATTGCAGAGGTGGCACGGGTGGGGTGGGGTGGGGGTTGTTGCAGGGTTGCCAGACAGGGGTCGGGTGGGGGTGATTGCAGAGGTGGGGGAAGAGGGTGGGGTGGGGGTTGTTGCAGGGTTGCCAGAGAGGGGTGGGGTGGGGGTGATTGCAGAAGTGGCACGGGTGGGGTGGGGGTTGTTGCAGGGTTGCCAGAGAGGGGTGGGGTGGGGGTGATTGCAGAGGTGGGAGAAGAGGGTGGGGGTGATTGTAGGGGGGTGGGGAGTAATGCTGGGGTCCTCGTGCGTCCAAGGTAGCCCTCATGAAGCACACTGTCCAACATTGCTATTGGGAGGCACTAATAATTTATTCTTTCATAATTTACAAAATAGGCCACCCCATTTGTAGCAGTTTATCCAATTGCAAATGAAATGTAGGAATAAGGCTGGTTTATTCCACATTTTACAGTTTTTGCTGATGTAAATGAGCAGACTACAGAGTACATTTCTGTTGCAACATTTCAATTGCTGCCCGTTGTGTAACCTTTCCTTCATAAATGATCTTTGACCATAGTGTTTCATCTTGATCGAAATGTCTGTAGAAAAGATAAATACTTGGTATTTCATTCATTTTGCCCTGTCAAATCCTTTATTACTGGGCATTAATGGTGAAGGAAAGGTTTTTTTTTTTTGTTAAAAGCCTATGGTATTGACCCTGCCTGACCTCTGACCTTTGAACTCTCTCTCCTGCCAGTGCGCTAGTGTGGGGGTCATCTGTGAAGCACAACCCACAGAAGGTGGGGAGGGAACACACACTGGACGATGAAGACGTGATCCAGCTCGTGAAGAAGTAGAGCGGAGCGAGAGAGAGGACAGGACGGGACACCAAGGACACTAGTGCTTTGCATGATTTCTGTCGAGCTCTGGGGAGCCAACTCTACTTCCACATGGGCCAAAAATAAACACACACAATGCCATGATCATCTGGTGGTGAAAAAAAACAACAACGACAACAAAAGGATTGTAAATAAGTGCATTTAATCCCTCACCTCAAACCCTTTCCATACCCACACACCTTCCAATATGCTTACAAACCCTTTAAGGGGGAGTAAGGTCTTGCATCCCCAACTATGTGTTTTAAAAGGCGTACAAATAAAGTCTAAGAATAAAATGGTTCTAGTATGTCTGTTTTCTTTTATGCTGACTCCTCTTCATTATTGGCAAGTTAGTGGCTATTGCACTTTGCCGCATTTATGGCTTTTTAAGGAAATGTCAAGTATGTCCTTCGTGTACTCGATTTCTAGGATAAGCATCATTCCATATAGTGTCTGCTGTCGAGGTCTGGGCTGTCCCAGACTGTTATGCAGATTCAATTCATCTACCAAACCAATCCATTTAAAGTGGAGGTGGGCTAATAAATTCATTTGACCCGGAGAAAATCCCACTTGGGTTCAGTGTGAGTAATTGGATCCATTGTAGCGGTGGTGGGACGGCACGCGCCACGCCTCTCCGGTCCTCGCCTTGCCGCGGTAGCCGCAAAGCCCCATTGAGATGCGAAGCATGGAGTGCCGTCGTCTCTGCTCTGACGTATGGAACCCACAGACTCCTTTTAGCCCCCCCACACCCCCACTCCACCCGACCCCACCCCCCCTTCCTCACGCTCCCCTCATGCCAGCCACTCACTCAGGATAATCACATATCACACCCAAAGTGCTGGACTGGGACCCTTTGCTGACTATCAGAACACGACCGCCATTTTCTAGCCCTTGTGCCGTGCTGTGCAATCTGTGGCTGCTTCCTCAGGGGTGTATGCTTTAACGCACTGCTCGCGGCCTAAGGGTTCCCTCAACAAAACCTCATATTTACATAAGTCAAATGTATTTATTAAAAGCATATTTAAAGACAACAACAGTTGACCAAAGTGCAGTACACGTAAAGCCAAGATATCCAAGTGCTGTACAAGCAAAGCTAAGATATCTAATTAGACAGACAACTGGACATCCTGGGATATAGATATTAGAGTGGAGATATAACGTCCTTGAGAGATGAGGACTACCAGAGTGCTCAGGATTCATCTACTCTGCAGAGAGGCAGAGATATCGCCTCACTGTTTCAGCTCTAATCAGCAAAAAAGGTGAAAGCATTACACTGCATTCATTAAAACATTAAATTACATTCACTAAAGCAAAGGACGAAAAGATGACCAAGACGCTGGCATGATGGCCAGTGTATGATGTAGGTACGATTCCAACAGCTGGAAATGTTTCAAAACTGTAATTGAAACAAAATGGAAAATCGTGTCTTTTTCATCCCAGCAAAAGTGGTGGTGTAAATAAGGGCCTGTGGTTGTTTTATGTGAAACGCGTACACAGGGTGATTTAGACACAAAATTCCAACAAAGACGTTGTGAAGCGAATAAGCTGATGATGCTCCCTCTTGCCGGTTCGGGATGTCAGCATTCCGAGTCCGCTTGGTGTCACTGAGTTCATCCTGGCCGAGAGAGACTTCCTGCATCCCTTTTACAGGAGCAGATTGCTGAGCTTTCTCCCAACCAACATGATAGTATACGACATGATACCTCCCAAACACACACACACACACACACACACTCCCCCCTGCACCCTGACAGTACCCCTCCCCCCAGCGCTCAGCCTTCTGCTGCACTTTCTCCTGTAAATTATAGCAGCACTTTAGCTAATGAAAGAGTTGAAGTCCGGGCACTAATAAAAGCCATTAAGTGAATAAAGCACTTCCCCCTATAACAAAATTAAAGCCTGCCCCCCCTCCTACACCCACTCCAGCTCCACCCCTTCAGTCCACTCCTCCCTTCCTCTTACTCAAGTTGGAGGGAGAACTCAATATTAATATTCATGAAATGCGGAACTGAACATCCCTCCACCATCAGCCATCCACCACCACCTCCTGCACCACCACCCCTCACCCCCCCTTTGCACCCCCCCTTGCCCCCCTCCCATTTCGTTCCCTTTCCCAATGGCAAGCACTCCGCCCCACCCCACCCGTAGGCCCCTCAGCAGCCCACCTATCCCAGGGCTCTGGGACGGGCCCCCCCTCGGTTTGAGGGAGGGGCGGGGGGTGGTCGCTGTGTGGAAGGAGAGGAGTTCGGGATGGTCTTCTGTCCAGTTGGGCTCACGGGTCCAGTCGGGACGCCCAGCCTTGGGGTGCGAGACTCTCCTCTCCAACTGCCTCCAATCGCCTGACCAACCGACCGCCAGCCCGTCAGTCCGTCTGCCGTCTCAACGCAAAGCCGGAGGGCTGGACGGAGAAGGACCGAAACAGAGTCGGGGTGCAAAGATCTCCATCCAGTGAGGCAACAAGGATGGGATCAAGTGGTCCTCTTTGCATCTCCTGAATAAGGTACGGCAAGCTTTGATTCTGTACCTTTGAGATCACCGATGGTCACGGCGACCTCGTTGGGGTAAATGTTCATTTTCGACTTCTAGCAATAAATGTCTTTACAGTTTCATGCCTTTTTGAAAAATACTTTTTTCATTTTCTTTCAGACTCTTCAACAGGACTCCAAAGCCCGCTTCACCTTCTTGAACGTATACAGAAGGGCGGGGAGCAGAGAAGAACCGTTTCCTCCAAACTGTCTGCTCTTATGGGCTGAGGCAAACATTGCCATGAACGACGGGACTCAGATTGAGCAGAGGTGAAGATGCAAAAGGGCATGAAGACCAAAGAGAGGCGTAAGACAACCTAGAAAACTGAGGAGAGGGGTAAGAGCAGGTGAAGTAAAGTCGTCTCCATTCCCATTCTTCTCATCCCTATCTGCCGTTCACCTTCCATCTCACCTACCGCCGTGCCCAAAGGTCACCCTCCTCTCAGTCCCATATTTCCACTTATTTGGGGAACCACATCCTGTTTTGATCCATCATCTCATAATCTCATCGCCAATTCCCACAGCTTCATCCCTCTCGGTGCTCCGAACGGGCCGGTTTCATTAAACTAAGTGCAGCAGTTGACAAAACCCCACAGAGGTGATTTGGGACCCCCAGTGTTCCCGTTTTCCACTTAAAGTCCCTCAGGGGAAGAGAGAGGGAGAGGGAGAAGAGTAAAATGGCTAACAAGATTACCAGCAACACATGATGGCTCGCGTCTCAAGGAGAGCTTTTATACTCTAGATAAAAGCTCAGTCTGCCAGGAGTTTGCCTGAACATTTAATCACAGAGGTCAATGCATGTGTGGCCCCAAGATGCGTTCCTGTCTGTGGAAATGGTCTGTGGTCTGTTTGCGAGATTTCTTTATCTGTCTTTGCCCTTGAGAGAGGAGACCACTTCTTGTCCATTAGAGGAGCCTGAGAGAGTCAACCCTATTTAGCAACTATTGACATTGTGAGGTTCCTTAACCAGACAACCATCTTTCCTTAACCCTATTCTTATTGATTTCGCCTAAAATGTACGCCTAATTCATTGAAAGTCTGGGTCATTTGATTATCAGACCATTTATTCAGTTTGTTGTAATGTGTGCGTGAATGTGTGTTGTTTTTTATTTGTTTTATACTTTAGGATTTCCTGGACAAAATTGAGACAAACAATAATTAGTATGTAATCAACAATCAGTTGTTTTAGTTTTTAATTTATTAATTGAAAGTGAAAGGTGTGAGTTTTTTGGGGGGGCGGGGGGGGGGGGGGGGGGGTTGGTGGGTAGGGGTGGGGTTTGACGCAGTTTATGCGCAAAAAGGGCGGTGCCCAGCATCCTCTGCAGTAAGAGTATGACCTATGACTAATCTCTCTCTCTCTTTTTTTAATTTTGCAGATGTCCTTAGTCGCACTGTACCGCACACCCTCACTTCACACTTCCATTGTGCTAGCCAGCGCCATTTTAGGTCCATCAGCCAAACCATCCTCCACAGCACCTTCTCATCCATGGATCTCTAAACTAAAAAATCATCTTCACCATCATTTTTATTGCCGCATGACCTGGACATTTCAAACCTGAGGGGAAAAGTGGGGAGCTCAGATGCTCAGCTCAGACGCTCAGCTCAGACGCTCAGCTCAGACGACTTGGGCGGACTTAGGACCACACCCAAGGTCATCTATGTCGACAGCTTTACAAACGTTTACGAAAATAAGTGATCGAACCATAACCATCCTCTTCTGTGGTCATCCATCTTTACACACCTGTGGATGACTGATCTTCATTTCGTATGTTCAGCAGATTTGATCTTTACTCCTGCTGGTGTGGAGACTTCTCATCCTCTTATGCTCTCCAGTGTGCCATCTCTTCATCTACAGCCTGAGCCTTGTTCTCTCTCTCTCTCTCTCTCTCTCTGTTTCTTTCTTTCTTTCCTACTTTCTCTTTCATTGTCTACTTCCCACTGCCATTCACTCTCTCTCCCTGTCTTTCTCTCTCTCTTTCGTCTCTCTCTCTTTCATTCTTTTTCTTCTTTCTTTCTTTCTTTCTTTCTTTCTTTCTTTCTTTCTTTCTTTCTGTCTGTATCTTTCCTTTTTACTTTCTCTTTCGTTGTCTGCTTCCCACTGCCATTTCTCTGCCTCTTCCTCTCTCTCCTTCTCTCTCTGTCTCTCTCTCCCCCTCCTTCACCCAAGTCCTTCCACACTACCCTCTCAGCGAAGACTCTCATCTGTGCACTTGTCCGGATGCTGAAGCTGAGCGTGTCTGCCAGGGGCTCCATTGTGCTTGATCTAACCATGCAGTTCCTCTCCGGTCCATGGTTGAGCCAAGCACTTTGGAGAGCCGTGAGCACTTTCTTCTCCCTCGCACATTCCTCTCTCCACGACTGTGTTTTAGCGCTTTAGGTGTTGGCAAACACACTTTACTTAGCCTGGTTCAGTTCCTAGATGAGTCCAAGAGAACCTTCTGCTTACTGTAATTGTGTTAGTCTCAGCTGTGGAATCTGTGTGAAGAGCATATCAGTGCATGGGAATAGGATTAGAACTGAGATATAAAGTGTTACACAAGAGAAGGAGGAACAGTGTATGGGATTGGAGCTGAGATGCAGGGTGTTACACAAGAGAAGGAGGAACAGTGTATGGGATTGGAGCTGAGACACAAGGTGTTGCACAAGAGGAGGAGGAACAGACAGAGGAAGACTGCAGGACAACGATGACATTATGGGATTAGATTTCCAGATCATTGCGTCTTCTGAGCGAAAACATAACGGTATCCGATCCCTTTTCGGACACAATAGACAGGCTTCAAAGCAATGAATATCAGGATTATGTTGTTGTATCACTTTTGTATTATTTTTTTTAAATAAAGACAAAGAGGTAAAAGCACAAAAATTAAAGACTTTAAAGAGAGTGTGTGACTGAATGACTCATATTGTCTGGAATTAATGAAAAATAGAGACGAAGAAAAACAGATGGAGAAAAACCCTTAGAAGGTGGTCTTTGGTTAATTTGGCTCCATTGATTGCTAATGAATCACTGGGACGTGGTTCAGTGTACGTTATTAACAGGCTGCAGTAAAACCCTCAAGGGGAGGGTGGCTGAGTTCTACCCCTCCCAGTCTGACAGGCTCTCATAGGCCATTCATCTCCACAGGAGCATGCAGTTCCACTACTTCACCAAAAGAGGGCAGCCATGAGCCCGGAGAAGACATACTTGTGCGTTGAGGCTTCCAAGCTCAACAGCTGGTGGGAAAAAAAAACATGTTCATTATCATTATTCTTGAGGCTGCAAAACACTTTGATGAAAAAACTGTTTCACCCTGGGAATTAAATAGCTGATGGCATTCCCCAAACGAAATCTTTACCAAAGTGCCAAATTCGAGTCGTGTTGTTTCCAGCCTACAACTCCTGTAAAGATGTGACAGGCTTTAGACTAAAGGCTCTCTTTTTCTGTACAGTGACAGACTTGTCAGCCAGTGAGATCTTCAATTTGATATAACATCGTTCCCTGGCAACCAACCAATGAAGCGACATTAATTGGCACTAATAAGCCGCTCCAACAACAAAGCAACAGGCACCATGTGGTAACTCATCACGGCACTATCACAGCTGTCTGGCCAGGATCGCAACCACCAAGGATTTTTTTTCTCCTATTTACTGACTAGGCTAATTACATTGAGATTGAACACTCGTTGATTGAAGACCGATGTTTCTGCTTTCATCTTGATATTTTTTATTCAGTTAGCCTATGTGTAGTCTTTAAAATACTAGCAGCCTAGTCTTATATACATTTTAAATGCAAGCAAGCTTGGAAAAAAAAGAAAACATAAAAATGACATTAAACACCAATTATATAATTGATTTTGCGATTTTATACAGGTAGTTTGTGTTGGTGACCCTAAAAATGGCTTTTTTTTTTTTTGCAGAAAATACAGAAATTGTATTTTTTCTTTTGGAGTGCATGACATATGAGGGTCACTATCTACCTGTAAGAAACAGATAATAGATCCATAATAGGGACTGATTAAATGTTAGATTTTGAAGGTTTTTTTGAACATTTTAGATATGTTGAAGTCCTGTATATCAGTTATGTATTACTTATATTTCTCACACTGTCACGTTTATAATCTTAGACACTAGCATCCTTTACAATGTTTCCATTGTTTATGGCCCACCCTATATAGAGTTTATTGGTCAGACCTCCGTGGCTGTCCCAGTGCACCATGGGTAATCGGTTCACCCTGAAACAGGCCCGAATCTGAGCTGAGACAGGTTAGGGCCACGTGAGGGCCAAATCTATTTCCATGGCGACTGTCTGTCTCTCTACAACTGTTACTGTTTCATTAAAGACATGATACCATGGGACCGGGATTAGGCAAGAGTGGCCAGAGGGCAGAGTGACAGGTTTTACCTTGGTTGTTGGCCAATCAGCAACAAGGGTGGGAGGGTGTAGACGAGTGTGATGTGGCGGTGTCATTTCCAGCGGGCCAACTAGGCAGTCACCCATAGACATACTATACATGTATAGCATGTCTATGCAGTCACCCATGTCAGGCCAGAGTACTCCCAGAACACCTACTCATCGCTACCAGGACAAAATAAATCAGAGAGAAGTCTTTGTACTCCAAAAGATTTATTGTGTTTTATTAGAACTCTTCTTTTAACATTGCCGCTCAAACTCACAGAACATCTCGTGTTACTGGCTGGGCCAATGGCTGCCACAGATCATATACGGCCAATGGCTGCCACAGATCATATACGGCCAATGGCTGCCACAGATCATATACGGCCAATGGCTGCCACAGATCATATACGGCCAATGGCTGCCACAGATCATATACGGCCAATGGCTGCCACAGATCATATACGGCCAATGGCTGCCACAGATCATATACGGCCAATGGCTGCCACAGATCATATACAGCCAATGGCTGCCACAGATCATATACAGCCAATGGCTGTACCATCCCCACTCCCACTCAGCCAGTAAACCAGTTAGGCAGACTGCATGAAGGAATCACAATTATATCAGAGGGATTTTATACACACTGAAAACATTCTTGTACCTGAACACAGCATTGCAGACTTAACAAGCTACCTTGTGATGTGGCAGACATTGAGTAAATAGGTCTTTGCCAATAAAAAAAGAACACCACGAACTCTTCAAGCAGTACATTCTAAGGTACGTTTTAAACCAAGCACCCCAGGCACAGCAGCCATGTCTGATCAACACCTACAGCAGTCCGCTAGCTCAAACACTCCTCCATGTGCCATGGCCGTTTTAAACCAAGCACCCCAGGCACAGCAGCCATGTCTGATCAACACCTACAGCAGTGCGCTAGCTCAAACACTCCTCCGTGTGCCATGGCCGTCTGGCAAGCGCTCAAGTCAATGTCACCCCAACATGTATTCATGTCAACCTCCCTTCATAAATCTTCACAGGCTCCTATGGTTTCTTCCATTCCCATATTGAGACCAACAACAACAAGTCAGAATTAGACCTTCTGTGGCCAAGCGTTCGGGCTCAGGACAACTGACATTCGATGCAAGCACAAGTGAGAAAGAAGTAGTTTTCATTCACAGCAAAGGTTACGTATGTTTGTTGATCAGTGTAACGGGAGTGATATACATAATTCAGTCAACACCATTTTCTCATCTGAAAAGCACACATCAAAGTGAACACTACATTAAAAAAATAAACTCGTGTGAGTCAACTGAGAAATAACCATATTCAGCTGTACTTTTTGGAATTGTTCAATTGCCTGTTTGGGTGAACAGTAAAGGGAACTTTAAAGAAACATTTTTCAAAGGAAGTGCTATATGATGCTCAACTTGGTCTAAGAATAAAACTTCTTCTTACTGAACAAAGCAACATGCCTTCAGTAACCTATAAGGCTCATCTTTCCCCAATGGACTGACCATAAATGGATGAAAAAAAAATGTCAATAACAAAAATTCCCATTAGCTGACAAATCATCCAAACAAAATCAAAACAATACATCTTGCGTCAAAGAGAACAACAGCCATCTGGGCATGTGGCATTAGTTTGGCAGACTGAATTCTTGCTCCATGTTTTAAAACATTTTCAACATCTGCTGCATCCACACACTGCTGGTTAATCAGAGCTGATGAAAGAGCAACACACACAACATCATTTAATTTTGGAACTCATTGAGGTTGTTTAGGCATTAGTTTCCTCTGCAGAGCACACGCTAAACTGGTCTCCCCTACAAGCCGTTAGCATTACCCATAGTGCATTTGGTGAACATAGAAAGACGTGACACATTTCCACCCCAAGTCCACCATGAAAACTAACTGTAGATGAAATGATGAACTGATTGTTAAACAACAGGTACATGAACTAACTGTATTTTTGATTTTTGTTATTTTGGAATAATGAAAAACCATAGTGGCACACAAGAGGAAAGTCTGTAAAACAGAATGTTGAGAAATCAACACAAAAAGACAGATGTGTTTTTTTTACAAATTCAAAAGGAAAAATAAGTGCATCCTAAATCCTAGGCCCACCACTCATACTGTGTGCTGATCAACATGTCTACTGTGCTAGATATCAGTCCAAACAAAATGGCAGACTGTACGTCTGCAGCCTGACTGAGTCTAGTCTCCCCCAGTGCTCAATGACAGACATTTCAGTTCAAATCTGCAACAGCTACAGAAAGTCGAAGTTAAAAGTTAAACCGTTTTTCTTTTTATGTTTTGTGGTGAATGCAGTGCCAATAAGCTGTGATAGCACTTCACATTTTTCACACAAAGAGCAGTGCTGCCTGCAGTATCATTGGTGTAATGCTTACACTGCACCAGATACACAACTTGCATGTAACAACTTCAATCTGAGCAACAAAACATGTAGAAACAGTTTGCCAGAGGAAACTCCAAATTCTTGCCCCAATGTTGCTAACAAGGCATGTATTCATGTTTTACTCTTAAGCTTTACACTCCGACAGTCCCGAAATGTGGCAAGATATTCAGACACTGAACATATAAATTGAAATGCCCACAACCAAACTGGGTTAACATCTAGTGACAGTGCCCCCCAAGAAAAACTGCTAACCGTAATAAGAATGCAGTAGGACATATCAGTTCTTCTCTGTTCCATAGTGAACTTTCCAGACAAGCCCAGGCAATGAGCACAGGATTCAGAGACGATGTTCATCTCGTTAGCGCCCCTCTGGGAGTGAGTTATGCTTTGGTGCGCACACAGCAGCATAGCAGGTCTGGCATTCACAGCAAATAGCCACGACACAAGAAGAGACACAGGCACGTTGCTATCTGCCTCTAGTCCTTTTCCTCAAAAGAGACCTGCACTAGGACCCAGGAGGAGAGAGCAGCAGGCCGGCGTGGGGCAAAAGGACCCAGGACAACAGGGTAACAGGGCCTGGGTGGAGCACTAGGACCCAGAGGAGAGGGCTGCAGGCCAGCGTGGGGCACTAGGACCCAGAGGAGAGGGCTGCAGGGCTGGGGTGGGGCACTAGGACCCAGGAGAACAGTGCAGCAGGGCCTGGGTGGACAACAGCTGGATGCAGGGCTGCTGTGCCCCCATAGGGAAAGCAGTCTCTGCAACCATGGCAACTTCAACTGATATCGCTCATGGCTGCCATTAGGACACGCCCCCCATGCTCGCACAAGGACGACTGCTGCCCGTTCAAGGCTGTCTGGCTCAAAGTCACAGTTGTATGTTTTTTTCCTCCTATTTTTTTAGCAAAATCTAAACATTTCCAGTCTGGCCCGAAGACAGGCGTGTGTGAATAATGAGCTTTTGAGAGAGGCAGTCACGTGTAACCCCGCCGTTCTGCTCGAGGCATGAGCAGAACTCAGTGTTGGACTCACAAGCAGATTCTCCTTTTCCAAAAGCCTCCAGAGAGAGGAGAAGTGTTCTATCGTGACAGGCGCTTTTTGAGATGGTGCCACTGGATAGAGCGACAGATAGAATATTAATTTAGTTCTCAGGAGTGATTTAATATAAAGACAAGGTTCGCTGGGCACAGAGGATTGGGTGGGGTGGAGGGTAGATGGCTATCTAGGGTAACACACAGCTTTGACTATGCTGACCCTCAGAGACAGTCCAGGCTGAAGTGGAGGGTAGATGGAGGGTTAGGGCAACACAGCTTTGGCTATGCTGAGCCTTGCACAGTCCAGGGTAGATGGATAGCTAGGGCAAACCAGCTTTGACCATGCTGACCGTTGCACAGTCCAGGGTAGATGGATAGCTAGGGCAAACCAGCTTTGACCATGCTGACCGTTGCACAGTCCAGGGTAGATGGATAGCTAGGGCAAACCAGCTTTGACCATGCTGAGCCTTGCACAGTCCAGGGTGTGGTGGAGGGGAGATGGATAGCTACTGTAGGGCAACACAGCTTCAGCTATGCTGAGCCTTGCACAGTCCAGGGCAGGATATTTGGCTCAGGGCTGTATCTCACGGCAGTCATGGAGAGAGCGAGAGGCGTCAGGGATCGGCTCCGTCCGCACCCTTGCAGAGGATCCTATTGCTGTCACTGAGCGAAGGACACTCGAGACACACACAGCTCTTGGCAAACAACAGCGTAACATCTTCCCTTAGCACTTGGCTTCACCAGGCCGCAAAGTGAGCGACAGATAAAAAGAACTAGGTAAACAAACAAAGCATGCAAAAAGCCTTTTTTCCTTTTTAGTTAGTTATTTTTCTCCATGATAGTGCGACAAAACACACAGCTGATGTTACTCCCATTTTCAGTCAGTAACTAGAGTCTTCTGATGGCAGGGGTAGCAGTGGAGAGGGTGGGGGTGGGTTGCAGGGTGCAGAGTGAGAGGGTCTCAGTGGGGGCTTTAGGCGTAGATCTGACTCTGGCCCCCGAGGTTGTGTGTGCCGTCTCCGCCCAGGCGGTCGGGGTTCGGCTGCGGACCCTTGAAGAGCCCGGCGTAGTCGCGCACGCCAACATCCTGGTTCCTGGCCCGCAGGGCGGCCGCGTGCAGCTTCTCCAGGAAGTCGGGCATGCCTGTGGAGTCAGCACTGTTTAACGTAACCAGCCAATCACAGCAGTAACCCCTATTGACATACAAACCCACTATGCCAACCTAACACAGTAGCAGCCCCTATTGACATATGAACCCACTATGCCAACCAAACACAGTAGTAGCCCCTATTGACATATGAACCCACTATGCCAACCAAACACAGTAGTAGCCCCTATTGACATATGAACCCACTATGAACTTCCATAACACTATGCTCACTGTGAATGTCATCAATATGCCAAGGCATGCCATGCCAGGACCATCATAGCTAAATTAGCTGATAAAAGAAACCCTAAGCCTTGTAAGGTCTGCAGTGCATAAATCAGCACAGCTCCATGATCTCCAGACTGAGCTGAATAAGATTCTCTCACCACTTGAAACCATCCAGCTCACACAGTAGCGAGGAAAGACAGTCTGGGGATCGTCACTGTAGGTCAGCAGGTAATCAAAGCCATTCTGCACAAAACAAGGACAAAGTGTCAAAAGTAAAACTTCCTTACACGAGTGAACAGTTGTAGATAGATCGATAGATAGATGTACTTTTTTGATCCAAAGCTGGGAAATTACTGCTCACTGTAGTCATTATGAAATTAAAAAGGAGATACCAGTATTCATATTCCATATCAGAAATGTGTTTGTTCTTTGGTCCATCAGTTGAGCAACAGGCAGTCACGAAGGTAATGGCTTTGAGCCAAAGAGAGAGCACATGTGCCTCTATGGAACTGAGAGTGGCGGTGAATAAGACTTTACAGAATACACAAGATACTTGTGCACCTGGCAAGAGGGAGAAGATATTTACAGGGCAGAAAGCAGGAAATAATTCTATGCCTGAAATCATCAAAACATTTCAAAGTTATTATGACTATCTACTAGCAAACGTTAAATGTCCCCTACTGTCCCACAACCGATTTCAGGCACCATGTCTGAGATCTTTCAGCTCTGGATTTAAGCCTTCCTGACTACAAACCTTATTGTTACATCCTATCGTTGGGTGAACGCTTAGGTGTCCCCCCTACCTCGTCAAAGGAGTGATGCGGCCGGATGACCATCCTGGACTGGTAGGAGTGCACCCGCACAAAGTCTTGGCTCTCAGGGATGCTTGGGTGCTCCACCGCTCTGAGCAAAACATCACCAAGCAAACGTGTTTCACAAAAACACCACCGAACAGGAGGGTGATACATGGAACAAAAACTTTACTTGTATGTATTGCATTACTTGACTGTACTCCACACAGTGCATCTAACACAGACAGTAAAAATATAAAAGTATATTAAGTACAGTAAGTACACAAAGTGCAGTACATATATAAGGTACAATAAGTATATAGAGTACAGTATGTAACGTTTTCTAAGTATTGTACCCAGTAAGCCTTTAGTACCTTGAGACTAGGACCATCAGGTTTTTCTCCACATCCACGTCGTAGCGTCGCACATACACGTAGTCCCTCGAGTACATGGGGTACTGTGGGGAGAGAGGCAAACGTCAGTGAAAGAGTCCACAAGGCCACCTTAATTAAGGTCTGATCCTCACTAGGACATGAGTCGCTGCCAGGGAGAATTAGCTGCAGCGAGCTGCTCTTCCAGGTGCCTTCCAGGTGCACACCTGCACAACACGGCTTACGAACAACCGTGCTAACCAACTCTTTACCTAGGTGCCTCGTGCGCGCATGAGTCTGTGTGTGCAGGGGTGGGCGTGTCTGAAGTGTCCCTGCTCTGGGATGCTTACCTAAGGCACATGTATCTCCTTGTGTGTGGTCGATTTACTCTGGTAGCTTATGATGTCCTCCTTTTGTAAGTCGCTTTGGATAAAAGTGTCTGCTATGTGTAATGTAAAGTGTAATGTAAGAGTTTCTACCGCCATCAGACTTTTGGACTCTCTACACCACCTGACCCCCCCCATGACCCCAGGACATGCCGCACCCACTACATCCACTCCCTCAGCACCCACTACGTCCACCCCTGTAGCACACACCCTAGCACACATTCCACACTGACCCCCGCCACTCCTGGGCCCTGGGCAATGATTACGGGTTTACCTCTTACTGCTATTTGCACAATTAACACAAGGACTTTGTGCAATACACCTGTTCTGTAATACACCTGTGGTGCATTACTATATTGTATATATGTAATATAGACATAGTATATATATGACTACACATACAGTTATTACTGTATTGTACATATGTAATGTAGACATTGTATATATATGACTACACATACAGTTATTACTATATTGTATATATGTAATGTAGACATTGTATATATATGACTACACATACAGTTATTACTATATTGTATATATGTAATGTAGACATTGTATATATATATGACTACACATACAGTTATTACTATATTGTATATATGTAATGTAGACATAGTATATATATGACTACACATACAGTTATATCTGCCACCTTGCAACTGTATCCGTTTTACATTTTTAGCTGCATATACTGTTGTACGTTGCACCTTGCAACTATAGGCAGGTTTATATACATTTGTATATTTTTGGCTGTATATATTATTATACATTTTAAAAGTGTTATTCTATTTAACTGCTGTTATCTAATGCTTTTTATTCTGTGCATATGTTGGCCTGCTCCAAATGACATCTCTCATTATTTGTATAGTGACATTACATGCCTCTACTCCACTCCCCATTCACTCACTTCTACTCTACTCCTTATCTCCTCTCCTCTACCACCTCCTCTACTCTACCTCCTCCTCTACTCTACCTCCTCCTCTACTCTACCTCCTCCTCCTCTACTCTACCTCCTCCTCTCCTCTACTCTACCTCCTCCTCTCCTCTCCTCTACCTCCTCTCCTCTACCTCCTCCTCTACTCTACCTCCTCCTCTACTCTACCTCCTCTACTCTACCTCCTCTACTCTACCTCCTCCTCTACTCTACCTCCTCCTCTACTCTACCTCCTCTACTCTACTCTACCTCCTCCTCCTCTACTCTACCTCCTCCTCTACTCTACTCTACCTCCTCCTGCTCTCCTCTACTCTACCTCCTCTACTCTACCTCCTCCTCTACTCTACCTCCTCCTCTACTCTACCTCCTCCTCTACTCTACTCTACCTCCTCCTCTACTCTACCTCCTCCTCTCCTCTACTCTACCTCCTCTACTCTACTCTACCTCCTCCTCTCCTCTACTCTACCTCCTCTACTCTACCTCCTCCTCTACTCTACCTCCTCCTCTACTCTACTCTACCTCCTCCTCTACTCTACTCTACCTCCTCCTGCTCTCCTCTACTCTACTCTACCTCCTCCTCTCCTCTACTCTACCTCCTCTACTCTACCTCCTCCTCTCCTCTACTCTACCTCCTCTACTCTACCTCCTCCTCTACTCTACTCTACCTCCTCCTCTACTCTACTCTACCTCCTCCTCTCCTCTACTCTACCTCCTCCTCTCCTCTACTCTACCTCCTCCTCTACTCTACTCTACCTCCTCCTCTCCTCTACTCTACCTCCTCCTCTACTCTACTCTACCTCCTCCTCTACTCTACCTCCTCCTGCTCTCCTCTACTCTACTCTACCTCCTCCTGCTCTCCTCTACTCTACTCTACCTCCTCCTCTACTCTACTCTACCTCCTCCTGCTCTCCTCTACTCTACCTCCTCTCCTCTACTCTACCTCCTCTACTCTACCTCCTCCTCTACTCTACCTCCTCTACTCTACCTCCTCCTCTACTCTACCTCCTCCTCTCCTCTACTCTACCTCCTCTACTCTACTCTACTCTACCTCCTCCTCTACTCTACCTCCTCCTCTACTCTACCTCCTCCTCTACTCTACCTCCTCCTCTACTCTACTCTACCTCCTCTACTCTACCTCCTCCTCTCCTCTACTCTACCTCCTCCTCTACTCTACCTCCTCCTCTACTCTACCTCCTCTACTCTACTCTACCTCCTCCTCTCCTCTACTCTACCTCCTCCTCTACTCTACCTCCTCCTCTACTCTACCTCCTCCTCTACTCTACCTCCTCTACTCTACTCTACCTCCTCCTCTACTCTACTCTACCTCCTCCTCTCCTCTACTCTACCTCCTCCTCTACTCTACTCTACCTCCTCCTGCTCTCCTCTACTCTACTCTACCTCCTCCTCTACTCTACCTCCTCCTCTACTCTACCTCCTCCTCTCCTCTACTCTACCTCCTCCTCTACTCTACTCTACCTCCTCCTGCTCTCCTCTACTCTACTCTACCTCCTCCTGCTCTCCTCTACTCTACTCTACCTCCTCCTGCTCTCCTCTACTCTACTCTACCTCCTCCTGCTCTCCTCTACTCTACTCTACCTCCTCCTGCTCTCCTCTACTCTACTCTACCTCCTCCTCTACTCTACCTCCTCCTCTACCTCCTCTACTCTACTCTACCTCCTCTACTCTACTCTACCTCCTCCTCTACTCTACTCTACCTCCTCCTCTACTCTACCTCCTCCTCCTCTACCTCCTCTACTCTACTCTACCTCCTCCTCCTTTCCTCTACCTCCTCCTCTACTCTACCTCCTCCTCTACTCTACTCTACTCTACCTCCTCCTCTACTCTACCTCCTCCTCTACTCTACCTCACTCACATCTAACTGTACTCTACTCTACCGCCTCCTCTACTCTACTCTCACCCACTCACTCTACTCCCTTATCTCCTCTCCTCTACTCTACTCTCACCCACTCACTCACTTCTCTACTCTACTCTCTCACACTCACTCACACTTCTCTACGCCACTCACTCACTTCTACTCTACTCTACCTCCTTATCTCCTCTCCTCTACTCTCCCACCTCCTCTACTCCCTCATCTACTCTACTCTACTCTCTCCCACTCACTACTACTCTACTCTACTCTACTCCTGATCTGCTCTAATCTACTCTACCCCACTCCTGTTGTAAAACAGGAACCAGAATGTGTGAGCACAAACTATTGCAACATGGAAATAAAGACAACCAATTTAGCAATGCTAATTTCAACATTTGTTACTGGCTGTGATGAATACAAATGGTCAACATTAATGGGTTTTAAAAACATATACTTTACTGTGGCAACGCTATGCTGAGCACAATCTGATTTCCTGCTTAAGAGTTTTATCCCCCCCCCACCCAAACAGGACAATGCCTGTGGATTAGCAAAGAAGGAAGCATAGTAGTCTCGTCTAGACTAGCCTCACTAAGTCCCTGGATAGGTCTACTAGTCTCACAAAGAAATACACATCTCCAATACTACAGCAACATGACATTTAAAAACACATTGAAAAAAAGTGTGAAAGGAAATGTTTTGGTAGTTATGCAACAGACCAACATCCTGTTTTGTTTAAATTGTCAGAAATAATACAGTTAGACTAACAGTCAGGACCTAGCCTGGTAAACCCGCCCCTCGTACTTCATTTCATTTCGTGCAGAGGGTCTGGAACAGAGACCGTCAGAAACGATTTGCTGGAGGTGTGGACTCTGCTGAAGTTTTTAAAAAGTGCCTCTGCCTTCACCCAATCGCTAACGCCTGGTCGTCACGTATGCAATTAGCCTACCTACGCACTACAATTCAAATGTAGCACACAAGGTCAACGTCACAGCTAATGAACACACCCTCTGTTCGCTGATTGGAGCGTTCGTGCTGGAAGTCCCCAAATGCTCCCCAAGAGCGTCCAGACCAGACCCTCTGCACGAAATGAAATGAAGTACGAGGGGCGGGTTTACCAGGCTAGTCAGGACCATGTCATAGTGGCAAACGCACTGGATGGCATTTCTGCCAAATAACAAATGACAAACCCCTGATGTCCACTCCATTTACTAGTTATTTATTAGCAGAAGGAAATGTGTATTGTGTTGTGGCAGTTGTGTTGTTTCTAATTATCTTGCTAGCACTGCTTTCTAGCAGCTAGTTTTCTTTTCTACCTTGATTCGTGTGTCATCTTTAAGCGCCTGGTAAATGATGATACTACAGAGGCTGGAACTCACAGGAAAGTGTGTTGCCCAATGCACCACCTCAGAGCTCGTGCTGACATCCCTGTCCACAACCTCCAGCTTGATGACCAAGGCATCCCATTTCTTCCTGTACTCTGTGTCCAACTGGAACAAAGGTAACAAAGACAGAGCAACAGAGAGAAGGTCAGGGGCTAAATTTAACACACACACACTCACACACACACACACAACCCTGGTAAACACAAACAGGACTGTGCCATCCATTATGACCAGTCCTGCCAAGTACAACACTCAAGGGTAAGGTACTTTTGACTTTCTGTGTTTATAAACAACAGGTTTGGCATCTTCATTACCTGAACATTGAAGAACTGCCTTGGGGTGATATCAGTGTAGGTTCCAAATACTGTAGGAGATGAGCAGTCAAAAAATCAAAACAGGAACAATGTGAAATGGAGGCAGAAACAGCAGGTAGGGCTAAAATACACAACACAAATCGTTCAGACTGACAGATGACGATAATCAATCCCACAGCTGCAGTCCTGCATAGCAATGGTTCACCTACACGCCCACTATGGACAGAATCACCTAGCGCCCAAGGACAATAACTATATAGTGTAGCAAAATACACAAAACTGCCTGATAAGCTAAATTTGCCAAACAAACAGGTCCGACAGCTTAAAATGCTGTGTGTACGTGCAACTGGCAGCAGGTATGTCACCCACTGGACCCCTATTCGTTACTACAGTTAGTTATCAAAGACTAATTAAGCAGAACTAAACTAGAATAGAAGAACACTTTATTAATTGCTTCACGATTAATAAAGGCATTAACAAGACAGCTGTGGCCTAGTGGTTAGAGACTTGGTCTTGGGATCGAAGGGTCGCATGTTCGAGTCCCGTTCCAGTAGGAAGGGTGGGGGGAGTCTAACAACCAGTGCTCTCCTGCACACTCATCCATGGCTGAAGTGCCCTTGACCAAGGCAAATAACCCCACATTGCTCCAGGGACTGTAACTGAAACCCTGTACCTAAATAACTGTAATATAAATTCACGAGGTCACTTCAGGGTAATTATATCCCGTGATGTGCCCTTGCTTTCTTGCCCATTTCTCTGACCTCTGTATTCAAACAGGTGGCTGCCCTCAATGGGTCTCCTCCAGACTCTGAAGGCCTTCTTGTCAATGACAACCTCCCAGCCAGCACTGGTCTGCACGGCAGGCTTTTCTGCTGCAGCGCTCTGGTTCTTCACGGCCTCCAGCGCCTGCAGCTCCCAGGCACACCTGTGCAGGTGAGCAAACATTCCACACAGCACGTTAGCTATCTGATAACGACAATATTTCAAATCTAACAAGTAAATGTTTGCTGAATTCAACTTTACTGATTGCAATGAGTCCAATATCTCAAACCACTAGGTAAAACTAAGGTCTTGATACACCTATGGCAGGTGGACTTACTTGCGAAGCTCGTCGTCTCGGATCTTTTCATCTTCCCACATGAAGACACCCGCAAGAGCAGCGAGCAGTTTTCGAGATGGAGCACCTTTGCTTTGCAGGCGCCGCCATATGCTCCCGACAAGAGTCCATCTGGTGCGCTCTGAGTACAGGTTGGAGTACAACTCGCCAATCTGAAAAGCGCGCCGGAGCCTCTGGCCAGTGACAAAGCTACAGTGATTGGCAAAAATTGACATGAGTCCTTGTTTCTTCTTCCCCGAGCTGGCTCCAGTGGTACCCTCGATGGCTCTCTGAAGCCAGGTGAGCACCAGGCCGACGCGTTGGCCCAGCCATGCGGCGCTTCCTGGCTTGACTGGACCTTCCCACAGGTGTCTGGTTTGGTTCTGTAATCGAACTGCTCGGACACCGATGTCGCATATTGGGCGGCGTTGCACGGACGGAAACATGCTGACGAAAATTGTGCAAGGTGTCACCAGCTGCACAATGTACCACAAAACTGCTTATAGCAATCTGGCTATGGCTCACTTCACGTCAAATTGTCTGCCCACCAACTCCGTGACAATGCTTCTTAAGATCAAGGACACCAAGAAAAATCTATACTACAGTCTTCTATGTTAAAGAGGAAACCCCACTTGCGTCGCAGTCACGAGGTGAATAGCTCCTGACAGCATCAACTAGTTTCACGACCATCTAAATTACTGGCAGTTGTCATCTTTATAACGGATCTACCTTAATACTTTCATGACATTGTGTGTCAAGTCTCCAATGTCACTTTGTAGCTATGTAGATTAAAACAGTGACGCAAGGTTAGGACAAGCTAACAGCTAGTTAGCATAGGGTTAGCTCAAATCCAACGTTACATCAACTGACTGACTTAGCAATAGCTTCACAATACGCCTTGTTTCAAACAGTTGTCTGAGCAGCATGTAGTTTACACGATAAATCATCAGTACATGTCAAAGACACAATCTTAGATACGCAACACTGCCATTTTACTGGATTGAGCTAACGTAGCTAACTGTAAAGGTGCTTTGCTCGTTACCTAACGGTGCCCCAGTACATGAATTCTTAAGCCACTATATTACTGTGAATCCGAAGACAATTTTCTTACATACATAAATGACAAGTATTCTTTACCTTCCTGCCAAAAAATCCACAAACCCCTCTCAGCAAAGACTCCCCTTTGCACGCCTTGCAGCTGAAGTACAGTTGTGCACTACACATGAGAGTGGACATAGCACACACCCACCCCACCAAATCCATGGCGATTCTCATTGGTGCTAGTCACAAAGTGTCTGCCTCTGGTTGGATTTCGTACTTGTCAGTTTTGTTTTCTTACGCACTAGCATGTTAGTTCGTAGGACCCAATTATTATAAAGGTGAAAAGGTGTCCACAGTTTCGCCTGGCTAAACGTGTGAATTGTATTTACTAGGTCAGTGATTGTATCAGATCAGTCGAACAAGTAAGACGACAGGGAAACGAATAATGTTTAAATTTGTGACCTATTATAAAACTTGCCTTAATAATAAGGCCTGTTGCTCCCTAAAGAACATTAAACCTCATCTGTTCTGAAAAGTACATAAACGTTATATACTTATAAGAAAAAATAAACCAATATTTGACATATAGAAGCTGTTACGCATAATAAGCACAGTAAGTTCTGGAGAACGCCATGTGCTTCGGCAATGTACAAAATCACCACAAGAGGGTACAACAGCACCACTGACTTTTTCTCTGATAAAGCAACTCCTCTTTGTAGTCATTTTATTTTAACATAGAACAACAATACAAAACACAACATATCCCACCCACCCCACTCATTTCATGTCATACAAAACAGACATAGACCAAACTAGTATGTAATAAACAAACAATGTAAATAGTGGGATAAAAAATAAGAATATGTAGAGACAAAAAGTTAAAACAAAATTGTCCTACAATTTTTTATGTCAAGTACTAACCACATACATTCAGCATTCAGTATTTAGGCATCTGAATATGACCTCGTTACTGAATTTAAAAAGGTTGTATTCAATAAGTTATGAAAGCTTGTTATCAGTTATTTTTTGTTATTATTCGTTGTATAATTTAGGATTTATTACACCAAGACGTATTGTACTTAAAGTTTTACCACGTTCATTCATTCACCTCGCCCCCACATGCAGCCAACTTGCCAAACCCGGCCAAAACCGGTATATGAAGGCGGAGTTAGTAGTACAGGCGTCACTTCTCAGCTGCCACCTCCCCTGCAATGCCCATAAAAGCATATCCCTTTATCGCCTCAATAGCCTACTACGCACACTGGCTTCGGAGCTAGGGAAGACATACGGTTCTCTCAGGCGGGTTCAGATAGCGGACCCCCAAGTGTCAGGGTTAGTTTAAGGGAGTCAGGAGATTATCAAGGTACTTAATCGTACTAGTACTAGAAACTGATCTACGGAACAAACTGTAGAAGTTATTTACTGTCAGCAACTATTTTAGGTGTCTCATCCCGCGCGCGCCGAATCTAGCGGTTAGGGCGGGTGAATCAACTTGAATTCAACTGTTCAACCCCGTTTTCATCTCTAAAGTCGTTGTTGCTGTGTGTGGTGAGTTTTTTTTTGCAATTTAACTCATTCTGTCAGACTGCTGTTAAGTATCTCGATTGTTTGTAAGCTGTCGTGACTACCACCCCTTTGTCAATGAATAATGTTAGCCAGCTATGCTATGCTAAGTAAATTAGCTTCGCCCCGTGTGAATCAAACGATTTGTAACATCACCATAACTAAATGCACGTAGGACAAACCTCGTCATATTCCTTAATGTTTGGGCATGATTGGTGGTCAGACCGATGTTTCTTCTGGTTTAGCGACGTATTCTTGAAGTTACTACTGTTGTCTTCATCCAACGCCTTTGTAAAATTGAATGAATGACGACACGTGTTACAGAACCTAGACAGCCGGTTAACCTTAATCGCGTCATCTTAGTAAGAAAAGTACGCGATGAAATTGTTCATGATTGAGCATAGCATAATATAGTCACATCGTTTTCACCATAGGTCCTTGGAATTGTACATTGGCGCTATACGATTTTGGGAATGTCATGGTGATACTTGACAGCAAACGCATAAGTCCAGTCCCTCGTTTTAGTTGGCTAACCTTATGTCTGGTGGCTTGTTGACTTTGTCTCCTGTGTTAAAAAGGATGGATTGATCCTCGCCCGTAGCACACCAAACAGTTTTTCCTAACGTAGGGCTGTGCATGTATTTGCAACGATGTAATCACGGCCAGTCGATGGTGGCTACATTTCTGTTACGCGTATTCAGCAGGCTAACAACATCTCTCGGTGGGGTTAAAATGGCCACCTTCCTCAGGCTTACACGTAACGTAAAGAAATAACGTTAAAGACAGCTTGGCCACAAAAGTTTATAGAATGTTACTTCTGGTAATAGTCTCATACCTCTATTATTGGTTAAAAGCCAAAATGTGCTAGTTGACTATGTATTGGACGTATTGTACAGCTATAGGGTAGCATAATGTTCTTTGGAAATCAAGTTGCTGCAAGGGCCGACCGGTTCTGCTGTGAATGTCACTATAAATGTCGCATGTTTGTGTGACTTGGAAAGGGCATCGTACGACAAGTGAATGCGAATGGCGACTCTTAAAAGAAGGAAAGTTTAGAGTTAATGATTTAGAATGTAAATTAATGTATATACATACTACAGTTACGTAATATATGTGCATTTATTTATTTATTTTGTAGTAATTTGCTGGTTACGTGTATACTGCTATGTGTGAACGTTTTTCTTTAAAATGCCTGTATGTATATGTGTTTTCATCATATGTGTGGATTCATTATTTAAATGTTTCAAGGTAAGGATAATTATTGCGCACTTGTTGCATTCTTCACAAGCTCTTTGCTTCTGCTGTTGCATAACCAGGAAGCAACTATTTTTTCTTCTTTGTCCCTTTTCCTTTTATAGGATGTTCCTTCATTCACCTACCGTGGTTGTCTCACAATGGCCCTTCTGTCAAACTGCTTAATTCACCAAAGCCAGACGAATTGTAGCAAAACTAGTCGCCTTAGAGGATAGCGATAGCTCCACCCACTCTCCACCTCGTTCCCCTAACTTGTTGCTGTTTCCTAGCAGAGCAAGTCAGTACCTACTTGAGGTTTCTGAGCACTTGTAGTGAAGGGGTGTAGGTTGGTCTGGGGGTTTAAAAAATAACACTTAAAACACTAGTACCTCAGTTCTAAGTTATTCTAGTTTGCTGCTGACAAAAAAAACTTACCAGATTTGCTAGACATTTCCTGTAAGATTGTGAAGTGTGAAGTCCTCGTACCTGTATCTTGAAAGCAAAAATCTAAACCAAGTCGCACAATGGTTTCGCCAACTATCACGGCCGTGACTCTGGTGGGCATGGGCCTGGCCAGGGAAGCGGGCATGGAGAGCTACCTCTGGCTGCTCATCGTGGGCTTCATCATCGCCTTCGTCCTCGCCTTCTCCGTGGGCGCCAATGACGTGGCCAACTCCTTCGGCACGGCCGTGGGCTCCGGGGTCGTGACCCTGAGGCAGGCTTGCATCCTGGCCACAGTGTTCGAGACGCTGGGCTCTGTGCTGCTGGGGGCGAAGGTCAGCGAGACCATCCGTAAGGGCATCATCGACGTGAACATGTACAATGGCTCAGAACACATGCTAATGGCCGGATCTGTCAGCGCCATGTTTGGTAAGCAAACGGTTCATGGAGGACAAACAAACCAATATTGATCCTGATCTGGAGTATTTTTTACCCTTAAGTTTATTTGTAAATGCTGTAATTTTTGCTATAGTGGTTCATTAAAGCATTGTGTCTGTGTTGGCATATCGATTACAGTTGCATGCTGCACCTGCCTTTTGTATATAGCTTTAAATTGCGGGGATACTGTAAAATATCAGTACTCATTCGAGATGAATGAATGACAAAAAGAGAGAGAGAAAATGGCAGCCAGGCTTTTGATGTTTGTACCAAGCGATGACGAGTGTTTGTCCCTCTGTGCTTGTCCTCGCAGGTTCTGCCGTGTGGCAGCTGTTGGCCTCCTTCCTGAAGCTGCCCATCTCTGGCACCCACTGCATTGTGGGTGCCACTATCGGCTTCACGCTGGTGGCCAAAGGACAGCAAGGGGTCAGGTGGATCGAGCTGCTGCGCATCGGTGAGTCAGCTGCACCTCATTGTGTGCTGTGTTGTTATTGTCAACACGCCCATGCCTGTGTACGAGTCAGAGCTATTCAACTACACGGGTTTAAATTCTTTTTATTATTTATTTTTTTGTTTATTTATTTTTGAGCGTTCTC
Organism: Coilia nasus; assembly: GCA_027475355.1. Lineage (NCBI taxonomy): Eukaryota > Metazoa > Chordata > Actinopteri > Clupeiformes > Engraulidae > Coilia > Coilia nasus. The sequence goes on along the minus strand of CM050209.1, from coordinate 32,423,540 downwards.
CTTCCAAAACGTGGTTGTGTGGAGATGAAGACCCACAGTCATGCCTGAAAGGCTGACATTTATGGATTTAGTGAATTTAGCTGCAGAGGTGTGGTTGATTAATGTGGCCCTTTTTTGTGTCTTTGTTTGTAGTTGCCTCCTGGTTTCTGTCCCCACTCCTCTCCGGTATCATGTCGGCCGTTCTCTTCTACTTCGTCCGCATGTTCATTCTGCGCAAGGTAAGCCCTGATCCAGGTACAGGCTTGTCATTGTGTTTAGCTGGCTTTTCCTGCCAGTTGTATCGTATGGTACTGGAATATGATGCTTTCACCGAGACGACCATAGACATGTGACTGCTGACGGTGAATGCTCACCAGGCGCTCTCTCCTCAGGAGGCCTCAAAGGCACTGTGTTCCCTGCGGAGGGGTTGGCTGTATCTACATTCTTTCTCTATCTCTCTCCCTGTCTGTGACTTATCACACTCCCCAAGTCTAATGCACTTACTGTCAGATGCTACCTGACATGATAATGGCAGCATATCGCCACTCCTTTTTGTCCATCTTTGTTAGTTTTCCATCCCACTGAAATTCTCTCTTGTTCTCACTCTGTCTCGCTCTATCTGTGTCCCTGTCACTCACTCTCTGCTCCCCCCGCCCGCCCTTCCTTTCCCTTTCTCCTCTCCCCAGTTTGTGCCCAGTCACAGTAGGGTTTGATTTCTTTCTGATAATTTTCCCCTTTGACTTGCTCCCAATAGAAAGATCCGGTGCCCAATGGCCTGAAGGCCCTGCCAGTGTTCTACGCCGTCACCATGGGGATCAACCTGTTTTCCATCATGTTCACAGGAGCACCAAGTGAGTATCGTAGTCTTGTGTGTCTGTGTATGCGTATGTGTGTGTGTGCAAGCTGCAAACCCAACCCCCCCCCCTCGTTCTTGCATGTCTGTCAGCCTCTCTGCCTTAAAGCACCTCCCTGGAGAACACCCACCCCACCCCGATGTGTTCACAGAACGCAGGGCAGCCAAGGTTAAGCTGTAAGTGCTTGGGAGGACTGGACAATGGACAGTGACTGGAGCACTAGTGAGATGATGATTGGTCGTGTTGTTGATGACGGTGGATTTTGTTTGTTCTCTCTCTCTCTCTGTTTCTGTCATTCTCTGCTTCTCTGTAATTAATTTCAACATTACTTGGTCCTTTGTCCAGCACTGGAGAGAAATTAATGAAAAAGGAAGGGCAAATGAAATGATTTCTGTCAAATGAGTGTCACTAGTCATGAAAGTCTGGAATTGCAAGCAAGAAATTGTTTTTTTTTTTTGGGGGGGTCAAATCTTTTCTTTTTTTCCTTTTTCTCTCTGGACCCGTGGAACCCCTATTAAACGAGCAACTTTTGCTCCTTCTTTTGTTTTTCTACCTACAGGGATCAGCAGCTCACGGAGACTCTCGGCCCTGGCCATTAAGTGAAGGCTACAGGCCAGAGTATGACCAGATAACACACACTTTGAGTGTGTGCACACACACACAAACACACTTGGCACATCTCCAACCCTGCACACTCACACATCTACACACACTCATACATCTACACACACACGCACGCGCACACACACACAGCACAGGCATGATAGCCCTCTGGAACAAATGTGGATTTGGAGTAGTCATGCCAGTAGCCAGAACCAGATCAAACCAGCTGTAACTCTTTTGTAACATTGCCCCAGGGCGACACTGCTTTAACTACCAAATAACTACCGCATAAGGGCAGGTACAAAACACAGTCACCGGTTGAATTACAGTTCCCTCACTGTACACAGGAACCATACGAGCACGCTGGGCGTAGTTATGTGTGGGGAAGAACATGGCGATCTGTGTCGCAAACAGGGATTTGGCCCTCTGTTGAAATTAAATTATTCCTCTTTCGAGCAGAAGTTGGAGAGCACCAGAATTTGGACAGGCAGTCTTTAGCTTTACCATTTTATTAAACACGTCCTATTTATTTATTATTTATTAATTTATTTGTTCATGGAGCCTCAGCCCAGAGCAGTGTGTCATAGTTATGTCGTAACAAAGTTGCCTGTAATCGGGCCAGTGTTGTGACAAACATGTCGTCCTTATCTTGTGCTCCAGGCAAGCTGATGCGTGTGATCCAAACAGCTAGTGTAGACTCATCCTGCTGTGATCTGACTTCACCTGACCAATCCTTATGACGCAGTAGAGAAGGAAGGACATTCCTGTAAAATGCCTTTCCTGACTGTAGATTGCTGTTTTGTTCCTGAGGGTTATGGCCTAGTACATTTTGTAACACCCAGACACAGAGACTAAAAGGAAATGTAAGTACTACGCACAACAATCTACAACCAATGTCGTTAAAATGAATAGTACACCCATGACAAAGGTCTGCCAGACTATTCATTGACATGAACACACACACTTATGGGCTGTACCAGTGTAAGACACTAATATTGAAGCTGCCACGCATTTGTGGTACAAAGCCAAACACACACACACAAACCCTTTAGGCAGTGATCGCCACATACAAACACTCGCACCTTCACTGTCTGAGACTTGAGGCACTAGCCATGGCAGAATGAGGTTAAAGGGGAAGGTTATGCTGGTCTTTGGCCTGTCTTGCACTCCCCGAGTCAGGTGCTACGGGATCACTACCTGTAAGTCTGCAGACGTGCCCTCCGCTCCTCTGCCCCAGCAGTACATCCAGATGCACAGCAACTCCCCCTTCAAGTTATGTAATATGGGGGAGGGAGCGTGGAGATTTAAGGGGCTGTACGTCTCAAGTTTAGTAGTTTGTTTTTCATAAACCTTGTTTTGCAATCTCGAGTGTCTCTCGCTATTTCGCCCCCCACTCCCACCCTCGCTTTGGACCTTATAGTGTGGCGGGTGGGTTTTAAAGTGGGTCTCACTATTTCACCCCCTATGGGCCCTATAGTGCTGGGGTGGGGTGGAGTGGGGGGTGGGTCTTGCACTAGTAAAAGGGATTGAGCTATAGGGAAGGAAGGCACATGTTTATTTATTTCTTTCTTTTTTGGTTCCTCGCCCTTACTTCAGGACAGCTTGTACTAGTTTTGCCTAGCAGGGATGTGTGGAAGAACTAGGGTATACTGTGTCACGTTCCTGTTTACAGTTAGCCCAGCTCCACCCTCGCGCACAGCAGGCAGACGGGCTAGTCGTCGACCGCAAGTGGGGGGTGTGAACACGTCTTTGTATGATTGACACGTTAAAGTCAGCATCTCGGTAGTATTACACATAACCTGACAACCTCCACACACACATACGCACACCGGCCAGCTCAGGAACACTCAGCACCTTGTAAATCATGTGGGCCATGTTGGTCACTTACACACACACACACACTACTTCCATCCCCCCAATTATAGCGCAGGGCCCAGCTAACAGTCATTCAGTGTTCACCAGTGGCATGCCTGGAAGCTTCGCCCCCCCCCCAGAGGGAGCCGGTCACATTTCCCTTTATCGCCACAAACTGCTGTCAGCGCTTTGACACACTGGCCGGACTAACCCCCACCCACCCCTAAGAGCTTATTTAAGTATTCAGATGGATTTTTGCGTATTTGTTCACGTTTTTTACAAAACTGCCTGATGTCGTCTGCAGTTTTCCGGATGGGTGATTCTAGTAGCTGACAGATTACCCCTTCTGACACCCAAAAACTGCACCCCCACCTGACCCCCACTGCACCTCACTGTCTGTGCCGGAATGCTAATTTTCTGGTCTGATTCCTCTCTGGAAAACACATGACCCGGGGCACTGGTTGCCCAGGGGACCAAAAACAAACTGGCGTGGGTGGCTGCGGAGCAGAGCGGTGGACGGCCCCCCTCCTGTGCCATCCGAAGGTCCCGACGGGGAATTTGTGTGTGTGTGTATGGGAAGTCGAGCTGTGTAAAATGACTTTATGGGGCCTGTTGAAATTGCAGAACAGAAAAGCTCGATAAGATAAGCAAGTCATCTTGTCCTGGTGGTTTATAGACACACAAGGGATGACCTTACCACAGCTAACAATAATACCACAGTTCTGCCAAATTAACTGCCTGGCAATAAGTAACCAGTGGGTTGCCTTTGTTACTCCAAATGGCTAAAACATTGTGTCCTATGTACTTAATCCCCCAGAAGGACACTAACAAATATCCTTTTAAGTATTTTATGGTGGGACTGGTTGTGTAGTCTCGTCAGCCTTTTTATTGAAGTCTGAATGGTTTTCAGAGGCTGTTATTGCCTAGTGACCACCAGTGCAAACAGAGGTGGCAGCCAGCATAGGAAGTCTACAATGGAAAATTTCCAGATGGAAGTGACAGACCGGCTCCATGGAAGAGAGAAAAGAATGAAGGGGGGGTGGGGGGATGTATAATGGGCTGCGCCTCGTTCTTCACCACCACGCTGAGTCAGAGACAGTCATCGCTATGCCACAGGCATGCGGGTTGGGATGCCCCCTTCCTGGCGGAAAAAACAACCCCTGCCCCTCCACCCACCCGCGTGGTGTTGTGCAATGAGGCCCAATAGGAGAAGCGGAAGAGGAAGTGGCTACGCCGCCACGCCCAGCCCTGTGCTGCCAGACGCGGCCAAGCCACTCCTGAGTGTGGGAGTTTGTTTTTCTACTTTTTTTCCTCCACCCCCCTTAGCCTGTGTCAGTGTGTTTTCTCACACACACACACACACACATACCGCCCTTTCGTTTTTTAGTCACTGGGCTTCCAGTGTGTGCCCACACACAGAAAGAAGCCATAATATCCCTCATCTTAAACCAGCCAGCCAGCCTGTCTGTCTCTTCTGTGTGTTTGCCCCACCCATCTCCTCTCTCCTCTCCTCTCCTCTCGACTCAACTGCCTTGCCATCAGCGCCTCTGAACAAATGGACTGGAGGAAGTCGATATGGCCTATTTTAGCCACAGGGCAAGGCCTTCTGAGGACACCAGAGAGCTGTACCCGCCATCAGCAGCACCTGTCCCCCACCCCCGCCCCCACCCCAAGGCTACCAGATAGGGCAAAGTGCAGCTGCTCCCTCATCAATGTCGTATCTCCCATCCTCATTCTCCATGTCACTCCCTGGTCCACCCCCCCCCGCACCACACCGCACCACTCTCCCTCTCCCTGTCTCTTCTCTCTGTGCCCCTCGGCCCTCCTCACTCATCTTCCTCCTTGGCTCTCTTCTCTTTTGGTCTCAGCCTACCTTGTGGTAGTCTCTTCTCTTTTTTTCTTTTCCCTCCATGTTGTCAGTTCTGTCATTCTTTCGCTTTCCTGCTTTTCCTAGTCTATCTCCCTTTCTCACTGCCTCTCTCTGCCCCTTGGGTCACCCTCTTAAAACCCTCTTCAGCCATATTCCCCTCTTTTGGTCATCCTCTCATGCAGCCAGTTTGGCCAGGTCTTCTATTCACCTCACGTCTGTCCTCTCTCTCTCTCTCTCTCTCTCTCTCTCTCTCTCTCTCTCTCTCTCTCTCTCTCTCTCTCTCTCTCTCTCTCTCTCTCTCTCTCTCTCTCTCTCTCTCTCTCTCTCTCTCTCTCTCTCTCTCTCTCTCTCTCTCTCTCTCTCTCTCTCTCTCTCTCTCTCTCTCTCTCTCTCTCTCCTCCTGCTGTTGTCGTCCCCCGCTGCACACATGGGTTATGCAACCCGACTCATCACTTTTTCCCCGTCTGCCGTGGTACCGCAGTTTGCTGCAAGGGCATGTGAGGCCCGCGAGGGAGACGGCACTCGCCACACTCTGCCCTTCAGCAAATATTTCTGTCTCTCTCTCTCTCTCACTCACACTCTCACACACACATGCACGCACGTGGCAAGCATAGACACGACTCTCTTACTGGTGGGTTATTGTCTCCTTTATTTTTTTATTTCCCTCCTCTGTGTGTGTGTGTGTGTCTGCTCCCCCCTCTACACCTTTTTTTCTATGCTCTGTGCGTATGTCCGTGTGACAAAGGGATGTGTGTAGAAAGAGGGAGAGGAGGAGAGAGGGGAGCGGGTGTTTTTTGTAATGGCTGCCATCTGGCCTGTCGTCCTCCTCATCCATCTTGGGCATGTGAGGCACATAGCCTCTCCACCACTGCCACCGCAGACTCGGCATTCTCTCTCTCGCCCCTCCCCTCCCCTCCCCTCCCCCCTGTCGCTGTGGTTCCTCCCTCACAGCCTTTTCTGTCCCTTTCATTTGCGTTTCCCCACTCCTGAGACACTGACGCATCTCCTTTTAAGGGCCTAGGTGACTGTGTGCGGTGGTGAATGTGTGGCACCAGGAGTCCGGGACGCTCTGGGTCACTGCGACATCCCCCCCCACGTGTGTGTGTGTGTGTGTGTGTGTACATGCTAGCTGGTGTGTGAGAGCTGTCGTTACACAAGAGCCCAGATGTATGGTGCATACTGCACACGGCTGCGACATTTGCCACCATGGTGCTGCCGGACACACATGCGCACACACACACACACACCGACTTGCCTCTGCAGAGCCACAGTGAGCATCTATGGGCCACCCCCCTGTGTGGGCCCAGCCCTTTCCCCGAGGGGCTCCTAGCTGCGCTTCTCATGAGCGGGGAGAGGACTGCTGTAACACTAGAGTGTTGGTTTTACCTAATACATGAGGCTCTTGCCTCCTGCCTGCCTATAAAGTGCTTGAGTTTCTGGATCAACACGTTTGCCAGGCCTACATTGTGCTCCCTGCCGCAGAGTTGAATGACCTGCCCTATTTTTCTTTTTCTGATTTGTTTTTATTTTAATGTGTGTGTGTGTGTGTGTGTGTGTATATATATATATTATTTATTTATTTTATTTTTTTTCCCCTCTCTCTCTTCCCCACCCTTTCCCGTCTGTGGTCTAGCCAGTATGATGTAAGGTCTTAGGCCAACCGCGTCTGTGCCGTGGTCAGACCCAGTTTGACTAAGAATAGCCAGGGCTCCAGATGCACCCTGCTTTTTCCCCCTGTTTGGAGACACTTGTTTCTTTTTCTTCGCTAGCTTCTGTGTGTGTGTGTGTGTCTGTCTGTCTGGACTGGGGTGAGGGAATGGTAGCACCAGCTGCCGCCTTGTCTCAAAAGCACCTTTTCTCCTCTCTTTCTCTTTCTTTCTCTCCCCTCTTTCCTCGCCCACATCCATCCGTTCGTCCACCCATCCGTCCCCTGTGGTCCCCCCTCTCCGCTGTGATCTGCCTGGTGGCTGGCCCCTCAGTGCTGGGCTTTGACAAGGTGCCATGGTGGGGCGTGCTGCTCATCTCCTTCGGCTGTGCCATCCTCACCGCCCTCATCGTCTGGTTTGTTGTCTGTCCGCGCCTGAGGAAGAAGATCGAACGTAAGTACACTTTCAACACCTGCACACACATGTGCCTTTAGCCCTTTCGTGTCAATGTACAGACTTTTTCTGATGCGCGCTTAATAAACACTTGGCCTTAGATAACTGAAATGGTACTCTTTATGTTTGTTTAAATGTAAACATCCACTTTCACTTCATGGTGCTTTCACATTAGTCTTTTCTCCTCAGATCTTCCTGTTTTACTCACTTGAGACAGAATTTTGCTCCTGTTGAAATGTTAAAACCCTGACATACTCACACTTTTATATAAATATATAAATAAGTATACACATTTAAAAATGTCAATTTAAAGAGATTCATCACAGTCGTGAGCTTAGAAACGAGTAAATGTTTTTTCCTTTTCTCCATCTGTTGGAGTTGAGGTCCAGCCATGTTGCTGGATCTCTTGTCTATTAGTGGAATGGCGCTCATCGGAAGCCTATTTGCATGTTCGCTTAGCCACACACCACACCACACCACACCACACCAGGGCTTGTAGTCCACAGAGGTTTGGCTTGAGCGATGAGTGTGTGTGTAGATCTCCATCCGTCACTGCAGTCAGTGCTGCAGTCAGGAGGTGCTAATGTTGCAGCCTGGAGAGATGTCTCGCTGCACTGCAACAGAGTCCAGCCCAGCCTGCGCATTGATTCTGTCCAATTACTGATGCTGGACTGCAGACTGAGAAAAAGGGACTGCAGAGCCAACATTTTTTAAATATCGTGCAGCCCCACTGCAGAGCCAACCCGTGGCGAAAGGAAGGCTCGAGTCCTAAATGACGTTAGCAGACCAGACTCGCATGTGAGACTGCAGACAAAACGGCCTCGTGCCTGTTGTACCATCTCCCCTCCCCCGCCGTCCGTCTCGTGGTCAAATAGGCAGGAGAGAGGGAAGCTGTGAGGCTGATTTAGGAGGCCGCTGCTTAAAGGGCTTTGGCTTCAGATGAGGGCACATAGAGTGGCCTAGTGCCTCTCAGCTCTTGGCAACGGCTAGTCCTCTAAAGTGCTACTAGATGCCAAGGCGCTAATTTGTGCTACTCGTCCCACTCCTCCGTGCGTCACATGATCTCGCCCTAAATCGAGGATTTAAAGTTTCAGCTCTCTGATGAAAGGAGCGATGCAGGCGTGGGTGGGCGTGACTGAGCTGGCTGTTTGGGTCGGTCACTGTGTGTCCTGATGATGCCAGCCTGGCACGGCACGGCTCAAAGTCCATGTGTGCCACTCGGGCAGACTCTTGCACTGTCATCATGGGGGTACAAATCTGGTCTTGACTTAAACAGAAACCAAGGTTTAAACAATGATGTTGGCACGACAATACATATATATACACACACACAATGTGATTTTGTATATCAGACTTGATTGTTTGAAATACTGAAATCAGGAGATCGATCCTGTACCTGGTTGCTGAGGTTTTGTGTGGTAAATTGTTGAGTGTATAAATCCTTACAAATGTAAGAACAGGATAACAGAAATCAAAGGCATTTGGTCATGTCAAACTGTGACAAAGGTTTGAAAGAACTGGGTCGTTGGAGTCTTAAGTTCTGTAGAACCATTGTTATGAGGTTCCACTGTGTTGCTAAGGGACCATAAATGTGTTCTTCAGTAGTTCAATTGAAGTATGTGTGTTTTCTCTGGAGATGAGTGTATGAGCTTGCATGGGACGAGGCAGCATTATGACTCCTGAGTCATGTGACGTCTTAAGTGGCGTAGTGTCTGGGTCCTCACAATGTGTCGAGACTAATTGGGTCGTGGTGATCCCAGTAATTGCTCTCAGCTTTCGGGACTGGAATAGCCTGGCCGGAGTCGGCCTGAGGTGTTTGACGGGAAGCCAGAGAGCGCGCAGTCATCTTAGGGGTGGGTTGAAGGCCACAATCCTTGCTAGCCTTGACGAACCTAACTCTGTAGACCCAACGGTGGTCTTTTGACCTTCGACCCCTTGGCTTTGCCTGACCCATCTTCCTCACACTGGCTTTAGTGCAAGGCTGAGACATGGGGATTTTGGAGACTTGTATGTGACCATCTCAGGGCAGGGCAGTGCACTGGTTTCCTTTTCTAGTGACCGAGTGGCTAGTGCCTGTCTGCAGAACAGGAGATGGGATGGGCTGGCCCTTCACCTTGGCTCCAGCAATCACTGTCATCTTGTGCTCTGCAGCTGAACCCTCTGCAGTTTGGGTGTTGGCCATTCTAGAGTGATATTCTAGGCTAAGCCTAGTGTTTCAGGCCTCAGAAAGCCTCATGAATATGCATGCTTTTCAAGCATCGTGGACAACAAGCTAGCATACTTTCCCTGACCGCAATAATGGTCTTGGGTTTTGTTTCAAACGTTTTACACTTCTTTCTTTTCCTTTTTGTTCTTTTTTTGGTTGTAATAAGCTTGAATGCAGTACTTGTTCTTCTTTTTTAATAGTTGGCCTTTTTGTGGTGAGTAAAAGCTTCTTTGGCTGGGCTTCAGGACAGCCTTGTGACCGTGTCACCGGTGTCCATGTCTCCCGTTACTGCCCGTAATCTGCCGGCTCCCTTCCTCGTCAGGCCACATGAGCAACTGTTCACCTCTCGCTTGGCATCACTCGCTCTTTTTCGATTTGCGCACCCCTTTTTGTTTGACAAACATGAGCCACCTAATTTGAGCTGCTTATCTCAATGGAATTTGACCAGGCAGGCAGGGCCTCCATGATTTGATTAGGCAAAAGCCCCCTTTGTTGGGCATGTGGTTCTGTGCCAGTGCCCGGTTATATTCTTACCCGCCTCCTTCTTCTCATCCATTTTCTCTCCCTTCATCTCTCCCCTCTCTTTCTTTCATCGCTCTTGTGCTCTGTCTCTCTCTCTCTGTCTCTCTCTCTCTCTGTCTCTCTCTCTCTGTCTCTGTCTCTCTCTCTGTCTCTGTCTCGCTCTCTTTGTTCTTTGTTCTCCCTGTCCTGTGCTCTGGCTCCTGCTCTCAGGGGAGAACAAGTCGTCCAGCCCGTCGGAGAGCCCGCTGATGGAGAAGCGGGAGCTGGCCACGTGTCCCATCCTGAAGGCCGTGCCCGAGGAGCCCGCCTCAGAGCCTCCCGTCCCCGCCCCCGCACAGAGCCCGCCACCCGCCGACGACCGCCGCGTCACCTTCAACATTGGGGATTTGGACGACGCCGACAGCAAAGACGCCAAGGCTGCGGAGACCCACGCCAACAACAGTGAGTCCTCCTGGCATTGCCCCTCAAGACTCCATACACACACGCGCACACACACACACGCACACATCATATATGAGACCAACGCCAACAACAGTGAGTCCTCCTGGCATTACCCCTCCAGACACGCACGCACCATATACGGGCACAGGCCTGAAACACTCACTGTGGCCAGCCTTGAGACTGGATTGAACAGTTAGAAAGGCTTACGTTGCATCATGAATCAGCAAGTATATTAAGAGTTGAGAGATGCACGGCATCTATATCTTGGCAATATAATTGTTTAGAGATGAGACTTCATTAGCAGAAGTTGTATTATGAAGGCTGCACTTAAGTTCAGAAATGAATGTGTGTATGGCGTAGATGCCGCTGATGGACAGCTGATTACACCTGCCTCTCCCCCCTCTGTGTCCTCCCAAATACAGTAGTTAACATTTTTTATAAGGTCCCATCTGTAACATCTATTATTGAAAAAACGTATTTAATGCATTTTATTTATTTGATTGCTGTATTTAAAGAAAAGTCTTATATTTAATTTTAGCTGATTTGGCCATTGTTGCTCAAAATGGCCGTAAACTAAACAAACAAACCTTGTGCCCTCCCCACCTCTCAGTC
>CM050209.1:32285000-32407500 GCA_027475355.1 Coilia nasus | reverse complement strand
ACCCATCTCCAAATGAATGCGTATTCTTCTAATGGTTTACCAAAACGTACTTTGAAACCTTGACATGTACTCATGACAGTGGAGTGAAGAGATCAATGCTGGAACATATTTTGCATTGTTGTATATCTTTTTTTAATTTTAAACCTTTTTTGTACACAGAAAATAACCTGTAAAACTTGACTGTGTCTGACACGTTGTGAAGACGGCAAAATAAATATCAGCTCTGCTCGGCCTTCCTGTAGCCTTGCTGCATTGCAGCTTCTGCGCTTGGTGAGAAAAAAAAAAGTAAACACAAAACAACCTGACAAAGCCCTTTGTGCTATTCTCAATGGAACACGCTCAAGCACAGACATACACACACACAAGCACACACACACAAGCACACACACACACACACACACTAGTGTTTGCACTCATGCGCATGCACACACTAGCACATGCACTGGCGCATGCCTGTCCACATGCAGTGGAGAGCCCCCCCTGCCCTGTGTGCTGGTGGGGAGGGGGGGAGGGGGGGGGGGGTAGAGGTGAGAGCGTCTGCAGTGGAGAGCCCCCCCTGCCCTGTGTGCTGGTGGGGAGGGGGGGGGGGGGGTAGAGGTGAGAGTGTCTGCAGTGGAGAGCCCCCCCTGCCCTGTGTGCTGGTGGGGAGGGGTGGGGGGTAGAGGTGAGAGTGTCTGCAGAGGAGAGCCCCCCCTGCCCCGTGTGCTGGTGGGGAGGGGAGGGGGGGGGGTAGAGGTGGGAGTGTCTGCAGTGGGGGCTGCGCCACACACACACTTCACAACTGCTTACGGTGCGCAGGCTGCAGAATAACATTTAGACTTTAGAGTTGCAGTAGTTGCCTTCATTTTCATTTTTGTTTTGCTTTCCTTTTTTATTTAGGTACCAAAGAAAAGATTTTGTGTGGGTGTGTATGAGCGTGCGAATGTGTGCCCTTATACCACCATTTGTTTTTTCTTTTTTTTTTAAAGAAAAAGTCATTTGTGACTGGATTTTGGAAAACAAAGATAATAAAATGTTAATAAAAATTGTAAAAACTACCAGGAATGGGTGGTGGTCTGTTCAGTGCCTCTTTCTTGGATGTCTTTTTGAGGAAACCTTTTGTTGCATTCATAAACAGTAAACAAACCCAGCTGAAACTATCAGTACTGTTTATGCTCTGCAGAGGCTTACTGAGGGGGAAACGTAAGTGTATGTACTGTACAGGCCGGTGCTATTCCACATTAACTGTTTAGGATGAAGAAAACTACCTTTTAAACCAAATCAAGCCAGTGAACGCACGTAGGAGGTGCTGCTTCTAAGCTGCTGTTCCTGAATCAAATGCCTCACCTACTTGGTGTTTTTTAATCCAGATGAACCGAAAATGACTTAAAGCAATGAGCAAACGCTTAGTTGGAAAAGCAGTCATTTTAGACATCTGCTGGCATACTGTCAAGTTGGGTATTAGATGGGGTGGGGGCTTTCAAATTCTAAAGGTGCTTAGCGTGACCATTTAGAGACAGTGTTGCCAAAGCAATGTGGTACAAATTCAAATCTTGAGTTGGTAAGAAAATGAACTACCTGTAACATACAACAGTATGGCTGTACAGTAATTACTAGTGTGACTGTTGAGGTGTGACAGGCCTGCCAACAGGGGGGGGGGGTGGAAACGAGTCTCTTGTCCCAGGTCCTGGGAAAGGGGGTACCCAGAACTGGTCCCTCCTTACATTATGGACTATGGGTGGGGTGGGGGGCCTATCAGATTATCTGGTCCCGTGCCCAGCCAACACTGCCTGTGTGCACAGACACACATTTGTGCAGGTCTGATTTGAGGTTCTTCACGTTAGACTACATTCCCCTAGGTCATGGCACTGTACGATGTATTGTGCGTGTGTGTGTGTGTGTGTTAGACTAGAGTCCCTTAGGTCATGGTCCTGTAGGATGTATTGTGTGTGCGTGTGTGTGTGTGTGTGTGTTAGACTAGAGTCCCTTAGGTCATGGTCCTGTAGGATGTATTGTGTGTGTGTGTGTTAGACTAGATAACCTTAGGTCGTGGCACTGTAGGATGTATTATGTGTGTGCGTGTGTGTGTGTGTGTTAGACTAGAGTCCCTTAGGTCATGGTCCTGTAGGATGTATTGTGTGTGTGTGTGTTAGACTAGAGAACCTTAGGTCGTGGCACTGTAGGATGTATTGTGTGTGTGTGTGTGTGTGTGTGTGTGAGAGAGACTAGATAACCTTAGGTTGTGTAGGAGGTATTATGCAGCGAGTGTTGCTGAAGGGCCTTCGCCAAGAACTATGGCCACTTTGTCTCTGTTGTTGAGCCTGAAAGAATGGGATGGCTTTTTGCAGTTTGGGGAAAAGGGACTCTCCTATCTGATTGTATTTCCCAGTGTAGGAGAAAGTGCTCCTCTGTTTCAACCCTGCCTTTCTCAGGTCTCAGAGCGACCACATGTTTCTCTTCTTTTGGCAGTCTGGTTTTTTTTTCTCACAACCTGACTTCTGATTAGAATCAGCTGCTTTAATGAATAGTTTAAAGAAATACGTTGTAAGGCTTTGCTGAAGCCAGGTATCTCATCCATGCCAATTATGGAACTCATTGTAATAGTTGGTAATGCAGCCTTGCACATTTACAAAATGTGTCACCACTACATGAATATAAAATATATCAGCCTGGAGTGCTCTGAAGGCGCTAACACAGTGCCCATCAGTAGTAGTGGAGGTGGTCAGAGTACAACCCCGACGTGTCTCAGGTCCTTACTGACGCCCACATGAATATAAAATATATCAGTCTGGAGCAGTGGAGCTGGCCAGACTACAACGCCGATGTGTCCCAGAGGCAGCCCCTTACTGACGCCCACATGGACGAGCATCTGTGGAGGTCGAGTTAAAAAAGGCCCACCGTGGTGGATAGCAGTTGACCATTGTTCCATCGCCTTATGTCCATCTGTTTTATACACTTGATGGTCACTGATAGAGGCCAGGACATGCACAGATAAAGGGCTTACATTCCAATTACACAACGTCTATTTTTGAACATTTTATGACTTATTTATGGCTTATTTATGGCACTGCTCAGGTTGAAGCCATTGTTGCCTGTCCTTCGGTATGCTGATAGCACAGCTACACACAGAGATAAAGGAAACTGGCAATAAAGAAACACGGAAACGTGTGTGTGCTTTAGGGTGTAATGATTCTTATTTATTCAACAGAATCGGCTGCATTAGTATATGTCTGACTGGTTTGGGCCTCCTCCTCTCCCCCCCGCGGCCCCTCGACTCGTACAGTGCGTCAGGTCACTCCTCCAGGGCTGTTGGCAGATACACATGTTCTAAGTTACAGGCAGAGCTGTACAGATTCACATGTTCTAAGTTACAGGCAGAGCTGTACAGGTGCACATGTTCTAAGTTACAGGCAGAGCTGTACAGGTGCACATGTTCTAAGTTACAGGCAGAGCTGTACAGGTGCACATGTTCTAAGTTACAGGCAGAGCTGTACAGGTGCACATGTTCTAAGTTACAGGCAGAGCTGTACAGGTGCACATGTTCTAAGTTCCAGGCAGAGCTGTACAGGTGCACATGTTCTAAGTTCCAGGCAGAGCTGTACAGGTGCACACGTCTAAAGTTCCAGGCAGAGGCTTCTGCCCGTCAGGCCTGTGTTCTAGCAGCGCTCCGCTGTGACCTGACGTGCAGGAAAGGTCACAAACGCCAGAGATGCTTCAAGATAAGCTACAGCTATGTCAGACATGGCGATGGGGACAGTAGCACCTCTCATTGTCCTGGGGGGATGAAAGGAGCAGCTGACTCAAACTCAGAATACCCTGTTATGACAGGGCAGGAGGGGCAGAGGGGTACTAGGCTGAGCCGGGCACTCTCTGCATGACGCTGGCGTAAAATAGGACAATGCGGCGCACATAAATCAGCCAGCAATAGCACCTGACTAGCCTACTTGGGGACGCGGCTGTCCTGGATATCTGTCCTAGTTACTGCTTGTGTGGCAGACCGGACCCATATTTCAATAAACAATCCTGTCTCAGAGAGGCCGCAAAATAGCCACATCGTCATACGGGTTGTTTTTTTCCCTTTCTCTGAAAGAAAAATAAATTAAAAAGAAAGAAAAGTAAGGGGGAGGTGGGAGTTGACAGATTCTGGCAAAACAGGGAGAAGTGACTCTGGGACTCTGAGGGAAAGAAAGCTGTTTGCAGTGGGGACTGTGAGCTTGGTCCTGTGTCTCCTAAACTATAGGCCTGGTGACGAGCTTGTTCCAGTGTCTCCTAAACTATAGGCCTGGTGACGAGCTTGTTCCTGCGTCTCATAAACTATAGGCCTGGTGAGGAGCTTGTTCCTGTGTCTCCTAAACTATAGGCCTGGTGAGGAGCTTGTTCCTGTGTCTCATAAACTATAAGCCCGGTGAGGAGCTTGTTCCTGCGTCTCCTAAACTATAGGCCTGGTGAGGAGCTTGGTCCTGCGTCTCCTAAACTATAGGCCCGGTGAGGAGCTTGTTCCTGTGTCTCCTAAACTATAGGCCTGGTGAGGAGCTTGTTCCTGTGTCTCATAAACTATAAGCCTGGTGAGGAGCTTGTTCCTGCGTCTCCTAAACTATAGGCCTGGTGACGAGCTTGTTCCTGTGTCTCCTAAACTATAGGCCTGGTGAGGAGCTTGTTCCAGTGTCTCATAAACTATAGGCCTGGTGACCGCGGGAGGCCGAGGTATGTGGCTGGTCGCATGAAACAGGCCTGAGGTTACATAATTGTGTGCTGACTGTAGAGGGAAATTTTAACAGCCAAAGTCGTAGTCGTCCGTGACCAAGCCCACAGCATCATTTCTCACTATCTCCCACTCCTTTCTCTCTCTCACAGACACACACACACACACTCAGAAACACGAGACTGATAATCATTAGATACATGGGTGGATACCTTTCTCCTCAGCCAAGTCATCTGTGGTTTCATCTGAGGAATGAAGGGTTAAAGTTCAAATCAGCCTTCATAAGAAAAGCTTATGTGAAGACCCGCTCCTTTTAGTTCAATAACACATCTTCCTCTTCCATCACGGTGGTTCACACACAAACTATAACTGTTTAGTCTGTTGTGTTTTGGCTCCAGAAAACAAACGTGGGTATTTTCGGACATGTGTGTGGAAATGAGATGGCATTGAACTAAATTATCATCGGCCTCGAGGTGTTTTAGACTACGGGGAGAAAAACAAATCAGCTAAGGCCTATAATTACTTCCCAAAATGAACTCACAATTCAGTTAAAGTCTAAAATTGAACTACTGTGCTATGGATATGCCCAAACAAATTTACACAACGCCTGTTTAGAATTGTGTTGATCCATTTTCTCTAAAATACCCAAATCTTCTTCTAAGCCAAAATTGATCTAGTAAGAGGGGGCGAGGGTATGATATGACGCTGGCTTATTTATGCAGTATTATATGACGCTAAAAATGACATACGGTTAACGCAGCACCAAACGGCAAGGAACACAGTCACACTAACGAAAGTTGAAAAGTTCCATAATCTCACCGTGTATTTGTCTGGTGTCTGTGGAGGTGAGGGCAGCTGTAAAGATAAACACGCTCAAGTTTGGTGATCTGGTAATCATAAAGGCTGTCTGCGATAAGAGGCTGATAAAAACAGAAAGTTGTAAAATATAAAATGTCACCTACCCTCTGACTTCTCCCCTGACTGTGAGTCATCTGAGGCAGAGGACGTTATCAGACATATTGTTATGCTGAGTGTATTATCAGTTATTGTTTTATCTCTCACGCTAATGTACACACAGTCAAAGATACACACATACAAGGACACACACACATGCGTGCACACACCCACGCATGCATAAACAGAAACAAATACACGCAGGAAGACATACAGCAGCGCTCACACACAACACACACACACACACACAACACACACATACACGTATGCAGAAATACATACAAACACACACACACACACACACTTGCAGATATATTATGATACACACATAATGAACACACATGCACACACAGACACTGAAGGCTCAAGAGCAGAAAGGCTGTCAGCTTTTACATTCTAACGGTTTACCAGCAGCGCACTCTGCTGGTCAGCACTGGGTAGGGCAAGCTTCAGTACACTTCAAGCATATCTTAGCAGAGAAGAGGTCTTTATTCATTTTACCTTCACTGTCATTGCTTGCATTTTCATCTGCAAAACAAAAGAGTCAGTCATGACATAGTCTCACACTACACAATTACTGGATAAGTTTGTGATCATATTTAGTAGTAAATGAGATGCTTACCAGTTTTGGTCTCCTGAGCATCATTTTTCACACCTGCAAATATCACAAATCATCAGGTCTTTGTGATTTTATTTTTCGATTCTGTGCTTATCCACAAGTTTCCATACTCAGTAATGTAATTGCTGTTAGACTGGGAGTCAGCTTAGCCATGAAAATGTAAAATGTAATCACTGTTACTATTAATTGTTTTAAAGTTGACAAATGTATGTTGTTTTTCAGATAAAAATGATTTTGCTGTTGTTGCATAATGCTGTGACATAAACGTTAACTGTAAGGAGTAGAGAGTGAACTAAACATTGATATTTTTTTGCAAAAGTCTTGCGTATTGAAGCAACACGAAGTCGTTTTTTCAACCTAAAACTGTTTCAGTGGTTCATCAACTTGTAACACAATGAAAGGCACTTCTGAATTCGCTTTGCTGCCCTCCATGGGCTATAACTGCACTAAGTAATTTGGAGGTGCGGGCCGTCTCTCTGTAGTTCAAATGAGAGACAGTTCCGCTTCCAACCTGTAGGGCTACCGAAGACAAAAACTACTTGGTGTTGCTTTAACTAGGACAGTTCTTGACCTACAATGGTAACTCATACTGATGTAGATCTTTTGTGGCTGAGCATGATTTTTATGGTGGTCTTAGGCCCTGTTGAAGGACATAATAAAAGTGTTGGTGCTGCCTGCTCTGTGTGAGATGATATGTCCCTGTAAGACTGGATGTCCTCCTGACCCTGCCCTGACTCACTGAGGTTCACCACCAACTATAAATCTGTGGTGGGCTGCCCTGACAATGTTCACATGTTCAGGGCTGTGACGCCAATATGGTTTCGCCAACAATGTCAAAACCACGGGCTCAGCAAAGTGACCAAGAATGTGCCGACGCCCCCTAGTGGGGCCCGGTGACGATGAAAAAAAAGAAAATGAAAAGGGAGAGAGGCAGATGGGGGGATTAATCAGGAGGTGTCGTTTGGCCTTGCTCATGGTTGGATAAATTCACACAATGACACTCACAAGTGTGGTTTAAAATAAATGTTTCTTCTGTCAGAGTGAAGAAAACTACTTTGTGTGGCTGGTTGTACCCTTCTCTCTCTTTCTATTTGTTTTTCTCTTACTCTCTCACTGTGTGTGTGTGTGTGTGTGAGAGAGAGAGAGACATCATATGTGTGTGCAAGAGGACCTATGCATGTACAGTACATGTATGTTTGTGTATGTATTTTTGAGCAGGTGTGTGTGTGTGTGTGTGTGAGATGAGAGGTGTAGCTATGTGTTTCCTCGCGTGTGATCATTCATGTAGTGTATGTCCCATGCAAACTGCTGACTAGTGCATTTACATGAGGGCATTATCAAGACAAGACATCAAGATGTCTCAGCACCTCTTTGCTTAACATGACAAATATCAGCTTTGAGTCTTACCGTCAGCAGCCTCCTCCAGGACTACCTCTGCAAGTGTGAAAGCGATAAAAAGGTAAACTCTTAATTTCTTATAGTGACATTAGTTAAGTGTGTAGAATACTTTTTGCTGAAGTGGAGCTGAAGTATGACTTACCATGTGTGTCCTCATCCTGTTTGGCCTCTGTAGAAACACAGTGGTTGGACTGATGACCATGAGTCAGTATAGAGGGCAGCTTATGCTTTACAGGAGATATTCAGACGAGTTTCTCTCAAACATTTTGCAATTAAACTTGAACTTTACCCATGTAGTGAGTGACCTCATCATTGTCCTCCTCTGAACTTTTCTCCCCATCTAAGTGAGACAGAAAATAACAGCTGTGAGTCAGAAACACCTTCAGGTATGTCTTAATCACAGCATCACCACACCATGACCACAGAAACACCTTCAGGTATGTCCTAATCACAGCATCATCACACCATGACCACAGAAACACCTTCAGGTATGTCCTAATCACAGCATCACCACACCATGACCATAATCACACAACTGTTACAAAAAAACCATCTAGTCCTGTCTTTTCTAAATGTTGCACCGAACACATACGATAAAAAGATTTATTCTATCTACACCACCTGTCATTAAGGGCTGGTGTCAAGCATGATCTGGACTGGACAGTAGCCTACTGGACGGGATCTTTACCTGAAGCATTGGCCTCCTTTGCACCATCCACCTGGGCAGCCTCAAACTGGTCTGGAACACAACAAGAACAGACACAATCAGACACAAGACCACAAACAGCCTCTAATGAGCTTTTTAAATGTTGTTACAGACCATAGACAACTTAAGACATCTCTGGAGTATTTAATCTTTTATGCTTTCACATATTGTTCTTACATATTGACCCGCTTCGGTGTAGGAAATGCTCTATACAAATAGCTTAGTCTTAGTCTACTTAGACTGACAGCACCTTTTAGTCAGAGGCAGTTCTAGACTTTGGGGACACAAGTAAAAACCCACCACTTGTATTAAAACCTGCATTGCCACAGCTGTAGTATAAACAGTCTCAGCACTACAAGGCCCTTTTGTGGCCTGGGGGGCCCAAGTGGTTGTCTATGTTACCCGTTGGCTAGCTATGCCTCTGCCTGTTGGCTAGCTATGCCTGTGCCTGTTGGCTAGCTACACCTCTGCCTGTTGGCTAGCTACACCTCTGCCTGTTGGCTAGCTATGCCTGTGCCTGTTGGCTAGCTATGCCTGTGCCTGTTGGCTATCTACACCTCTGCCTGTTGGCTAGCTACACCTCTGTCTGTTGGCTAGCTATGCATGTGCCTGTTGGCTAGCTATGCCTCTGCCTGTTAGCTAGCTATGCCTGTGCCTGTTGGCTAGCTATGTCTGTGGCTGTTGGTTAGCTATGCCTCTGCCTGTTGGCTAGCTATGCCTGTGCCTGTTGGCTAGCTATGCCTCTGCCTGTTGGCTAGCTATGCCTCTGCCTGTTGTAGGGTTTTTAAATGTTGTTACTGAGCACAGGATGCTAAAGACCCCATCAGACAGACTGGGGTTTCAGGGCTGTCAGAAAGGGCTGGTGTTGTGTGGACTGGAGCTGTACCTCCTGCAGCTGGGATCTTCTTGGCATCAGAGTCCTCCACCTTAGCAGCCTCGAACTGACCTGGAGAACATCAAGCACTCAGGATCAATACTGGGAGTGGAGGATCAGTACTGGAAGAATTAGTACTGGGAAAACAGGATTAGTACTGGAGGAACAGGATCAGTACTGGGAGAATTAGTACTGGGAGAACAGGATCAGTAGTGGAGAACAGGATCAGTGCTGGGAGAATTAGTACTGGGAGTGGAGGATCAGTACTGGGAGAATTAGTACTGGGAGAACAGGATTAGTACTGGAGGAACAGGATGAGTGCTGGAGAACAGGATCAGTACTGGGAGAACAGGATCAATACTGGGAGAATAAGTACTGGGAGAACAGGATTAGTACTGGAGGAACAGGATCAGTACTGGGAGAATTAGTACTGGGAGAACAGGATCAGTAGTGGAGAACAGGATCAGTGCTGGGAGAATTAGTACTGGGAGTGGAGGATCAGTACTGGGAGAATTAGTACTGGGAGAACAGGATTAGTACTGGAGGAACAGGATGAGTGCTGGAGAACCGGATCAGTACTGGGAGAACAGGATCAGTACTGGGAGAATAAGTACTGGGAGAACAGGATTAGTACTGGAGGAACAGGATGAGTACTGGAAAACAGGATTAGTACTGGGAGAGCACTGTGCCCTGAGCCTCATGCAGGGTTCACAGCCATAGAAAAGCACAAACAGATGAGCTGGGACTCAGCAGTCTGTTTAGAAGAAGGTCTAATGCTGTTCTCCAGTACTCTTCCTGTTCCTTCAGTACTGATCCTGTTCTCTCAGTACTGATCCTGTTCCTCCAGTACTGATCCTGTTCCCCCAGTACTGATCCTGTTCTCCCAGCACTAATTCTCCCAGTATTGGTCCTGTTCTTCCAGTACTGATCCTGTTCTCCCAGTAGTAATTCTCCACTCCCAGTACTGATCCTGTTCTCCCAGTACTAATTTTCCCAGTATTGGTCCTGTTGTTCCAGTACTGATCCTGTTCTCCCAGTAGTAATTCTCCACTCCCAGTACTGATCCTGTTCTCCCAGTATTGATACTGTTCTCCAGTACTGATCCTCCACTCCCAGTACTGAGTGTAGAGTTGCCCTGTGTATCATTGCAGCCAGTGTAGCAGACGGGCTTTTACCTCCAGCAGTCTCCATCTCCTCAGAGCTCTTCACCTCCGCGGCCCCAAAGCCAGCCTGACCTGAGTGACGTTGAGCGGAGAGAATCAAGGAATTAGAAACTGTGTTGACCTGCCAATGGACTACAGATAAAGATGAAAATGAGCTACCTTTATAACTCGGACACTTTTCATTTTTCATAATTCTAGCGCAAATGTAAATGGGCAGCTGTGGTCTAGCGGTTAGGGAGTTGGTCTTGCAATTGGAAGGTTACTGGTTTGAATCCCACCACACCCATGGTTGAGATGCCCTTGAGCAAGGTATCTAACCCCCCACTACAGTCCAGGGACTGTAACTGAAACCCTGTAAAAATCTGTAAGTCGCTCTGGATAAGAGCCTCAGCTAAGTGTAGTGTAATGTAATGTAAATTAATGTGCATTGTCCCTTTTAAATAAAAGTACAAATAAATACAAATAAAACTGTTTCAGTACAGATGAAGGTTTTTTACTTACTGAAGGCTAGTCAATGTCATTAGAAAGCAGGACAGATATAAATGGGCTTATTTAACATCAAAGTGTGTTTACAGGAAGTGGCTTATTAACATCGCTACATGCCATATAGGGTGTGTGTTTTTATTAGTGAGATAGTGGCGGGGAGGCAATGTGTAGTAAAACAGGCTTAAGCCTGTATGGGCTGATGCTGTATGTGAACAAACAAATGTACAAACAAATAAACAAACTAACTAACGAACTAACTAAACTTTGCATTGTGTTCAGACTTTGCACTGGTGTTCAGTAGAGACCTACACTGCTGGTAAATATCCTCTGCCAGGGCATACAATTCAGGGTTCTCACCTCGAAAGCTTCAGAAGGATCTGGCCCTACCTATTTTACCCAGCGGATTACTCCCCACCTCCCACCCAGGTCACCTGGTCACCCTCCACCAGCTAGCTCACCTGGTCACCCTCCACCAGCTAGGTCACCTGGTCACCCTCCACCAGCTAGGTCACCTGGTCAAACTCCACCCCAGCTAGGTCACCTGGTCACCCTCCACCAGCTAGGTCACCTGGTCCCCCTCCACCAGCTAGGCCACCTGAGGCTGCTGACCCATATCTGCCATCTCTCTCACAAGTCTGGCTTAAAACAGAAAGATGAGTGCACCTTTTCTGTCCTGTGTTTTAACCTCTCTTTTATAATCTTTACCTTCACACGTGCTGTTTTATTGTGTCTCATATTTGCTGTGGTTTTATGACTTCTGTGTTTTTGTTTTTTTTTACTGGCCTCACACTCCTTTCGTGCATTCTCGTACTTTATTGTGGTCTCTGAGTTATCGTGGCACATGGCTGGACCTGACTAGACAGGGAGTGTTGAGGTTGGGGCGGGGCTTAGTTTGAGGTTGAGGCGGGGCTAGCCAGGGAGTGTTGAGTTGGGGTGGGGTTTAGTGTTAAGGTTGGGGCGGGGCTTGGGGTTGAGGTTAGGGTTGGACTTAGTGTTTAGGTTGGGGCAGGGGCTTACTGTACGTACAGATCAGGAGAGGCCAAAGCGAACAGGTCGCCGAGGTCACTGAAGAAGCGTCACCTTGTTCGCTGTGTTCTCTCATGACGTATCATTTGGAATGTTGGATTTAGCTCAGTAATTAACGGATGTTGGTAAATCTATGTATTCTATTTGGTTTTCGCAGAAGCGCGTCATAGCTCATTACCATAAAGTTAACTGATTTCTAACTTCTCTTTTTCGCTCTGGTGGCCCAATTTGCTTCGCTGCCAGCAAATTTGCTTTGTTCGCCCAATTCGCCGACTCTTTATAGAGAAATAATGACTTCCGTCGCTCTTGTCGCTGTGGTTGCTTCTGACAGAACACCCCTGTAGTGTTGAGGTTAGGGCGGGGCTTAGTGTTGAGGTTAGGGCGGGGCTTGGTGTTAAGGTTAGGGCGGGGCTTTACCTTGGGAAACTGCCTTCTCCTCTGCATTCTCCTGCTGAGCTGCCTCAAACTCCATCTGATCTAATGGCCAGCAGAGACACAGACCATGACACACTGAATCAGCTTACCATGAAAGGGTGAAGGGGCATTTATAATAGTTTCAAATGATTGTTATTAAACAACAAAGAGCAAAAACCCTTAAATGTAAACAACACTACTCAACAATTGACAGATGGATGTTTCTAGAATAGTTACATAGAGAGGAAAGCTGTTTTTTATTAGTTTTACTGAGAGAAAAACTGTTACTAAGTCATACTCGTCTAAAAAGCCTCTATTAGGCAGTTCTTAGAGATCTTTCCTTGGATAAACTATGAAACCTTTTATCAGCATGTATGTCATGTCAAAATTACAGTAGCAAAATCAGGCCCTAACATAACAAAATATATACATACATCCCTATATACATATATACAACATAGCAGAACAGCCTGAGAAGGACTTTGTGACACTTTATGAGTTTTCTGCCGTTTTACCTCTTCTCCGCAGCAAAGTCAGCTGGTCAACTGCAGACACAAAAGGACAAAAGAGAGACAGAATCAGTTTGACCCCCTGACCCCAGCGCATGCTGAAGAGGATCTGGTTCAGGCATGGCGCGGGCCGAACGGGTCAGAACCATTTCATGCACTGCTCCCATTAGGGTTAACCCATAAGAGTTAAACCACAGGACCATCACGGAAAAATGTGCTGAACATTCACTCATTCACTCAGCCAGGGAGAAGACATAATTATTCACATGTGATCCTCTAGAAGCAGCGTGGGTGGATGGTGTGTGTGTGTGTGTGTGTGTGTGTGTGTGTGTGTGTGTGTGTGTGTGTGTGCGTGGGCATATGTGTGTGTCTGTGTGTGTGTGTGTGTGTGTGTGTGTGTGTGTGTGTGTGTGTTCTTTACTTTGCTCTTCAGACGAATCAGATGAATCCTCATTCTCCTGCTTTGAGGCCAGGGATGCTGCAGTGGCTAAAGGCGTCACAGAGCACCAGTCAGCTTTGGATCTCAGACCATAAATAAGAGTGCAACAACAACAACAACAACAACAACAACAACAACAATAATAATAATAATAATAATAATTAATAAGTGTTATTCCATGTCTGTGCACACCTAATGTCCACATTCCCCCATATTTGTGTGAGAAAGTACAGAATTGTGACAGCGAATGACATCCTCACATTCTCCAAAAATATCAGTTTTTCACAAACACAAAAAATTGCCAGATATCAAAGCAAATGGAATATCTTTGGAACATCCTCGTTTGTTTTTGCTTTACTACACTGAGTAATCGACACAACTATGCAGTGACTTCATGACATCACAGACTTCTCTTTATATTAGCAGCATTGCCTCCTTTTAATTCTCAGCATTGAAAGAGACACTTTCACTAAGTGCAAACTCACAAAGAAATATACTGTATTACATAAAATGTAATAATAATAATATTATTAGTAAATGACAATAACTATTCTTCACTTCTACAAATGACAAGAGAATGTTCTCACCATAGTGTACGGCTGTGATGGCCAGGAACACAAACACAGGCAGTCCGATTCGCATGATGCCGGAGCTTGAGTGGGTCGGTACGTGTATGACAGGAGTGTTTGGACTGGGCCGGCACTTTGAGCGGTGTTGTCACCCGCGAGGGCTATTATACGCGCCGGGGGCATCACATGCCCGCTCAGCGCTGGCGGGCACCGTCACACTGTGTTGGCTACCTGCGGGCAGCTGGGTGGCACAGCGGGTGGCACGCACAGACGTGCCATTATTTGGGCGCAGAATGGGTGCCATTGTTGCTGTGACAGTCAGATGCCCCTTTCTTTTGGGTGCCGGGGTGTGCCGGTGGTCTCCGTGCTATTGAAAGAGAGGGGGTGGGGAAGGGGGGTCATTACTCATACTGTTGGTAGTCGAAGATGTTTCCTCTATTTGATGCAGCAACATAAAAGAGAAATGTGAGGCTGGATGTGCATCATTGATTTTTGTGGACATGGAGAACCTCTCCGAGGCAGAACAGGCTGGTGATTGTGTGGGCAGACATGAGGTCACATAACCATGCTTTGTTCTCTGCTGTTTACATCTCAAAAATAAGGCTCTCCGTCCCAACACATTCAGTCTAAACCACAACGATATACATGCACATGTTTGCACTAAATGGTATATGTTATACCCAAGAGAGGCCTTCAATTTTCAGGCAACAGCAACCATGTTTGCACTGGCACTTTGGGAGTTTGACCCAGAAATAAACTATATGGGTCAAAAAGAACAAGATGACTTTGTGGTTTATTATGAAACACAGCATACTCCTTCCTGAAATCATTAGTGGAAATATCAACCAGTATGTTCAGGGAACCGTCTTCTTCATTCCAAAACCTCCATTTTGTGAACAATCAGCTATCAATCACAGCTATGTAGTATACCACAACCATGTGTAATATTGACCTTGGCGAAGCAAAGCTAGTTCCCAGCATCCAGTCAGCACTTCTACCCCATTATGGATGTGTATTTCCCATAATATCTGATATGGCTGTCATAGACACTGTATGGATGTGAGCTTCCCATAATATCTCATATGGACCTCAACCATGTCCAGAAAAAACAGGCAGAGCAGGTTCTAATACACACACAACTCTCCAGGGTCCTCATGAAGGCCTATTATCATTTAGTCCAACACTTATGCAACAACTAATTAGGCACAAAGCTGACGTTTTGTGTTTAAAATTAAACGAAGCATGTTTGGCCAATTGTTTAAAAAAAAAAAAAAAAAAACGGGATCCAATATTTCTCCTCCACTTAGTGCGGAGCCAGCCCCTCCGTGGTGGGCTCGATCCCTGCTGTGGCTGAGGCACATCAGCTGATTGAGAAATCAGCCACAGGGAACTCGCCACAGTTTTTCTCCAGCTCACAAATTAGATGTTTGACAAATTCAATCTGCATTTTTCCCCTTGAGGCCTTCTGCCCTCGGCGTGTTTGGAAAGGACGCTCTGAAGCAACACTGCTGAGGAGTTAACGAGACGCGCGGGAGGTCAGTGGAGAAATGAGGTCAGTGGAGAAGGGTTTCCCACCCAAGCACAGCACAAGCTTTTCACACACCCATCCATGGGAACTATGCAACACTGCACACGGAAATCTGCTACTAAACATTTCTTAAATATCTTCTTTTCAAAAAGGGTTGTGAACATGAACAGATGAACATGCCTCCATCATGTCTGAGAGGCTAAAGACACACACACACACACACACACACACACACACTCACTCATCTGATGAAACGTCACGTTAATTAAACCTTTGTTCTGCAGCATTTCACTTTGTTGCGGTTTTAATCGTTTGTGTGATTGACCTGTATTCAATTGTTCGTGTGATTGACCTGTATTCAATTGTTCGTGTGATTGACCTGTATTCAATTGTTCGTGTGAGTGACCTGTATTTAATTGTTCGTGTGATTGACCTGTATTCAATTGTTTGTGTGAGTGACCTGTATTTAATTGTTCGTGTGATTGACCTGTATTTAATTGTTTGTGTGAGTGACCTGTATTTAATTGTTCGTGTGATTGACCTGTATTCAATTGTTCGTGTGAGTGACCTGTATTTAATTGTTCGTGTGATTGACCTGTATTTAATCGTTTGTGTGATTGACCTGTATTTAATTGTTCGTGTGATTGACCTGTATTTAATTGTTTGTGTGATTGACCTGTATTTAATTGTGATTGACCTGTATTTAATTGTTCGTGTGATTGACCTGTATTCAATTGTGATTGACCTGTATTTAATCGTTTGTGTGATTGACCTGTATTTAATTGTTCGTGTGATTGACCTGTATTTAATTGTTTGTGTGATTGACCTGTATTTAATTGTGATTGACCTGTATTTAATTGTTCGTGTGATTGACCTGTATTCAATTGTGATTGACCTGTATTTAATCGTTTGTGTGATTGACCTGTATTTAATTGTTCGTGTGATTGACCTGTATTTAATTGTTCGTGTGATTGACCTGTATTTAATTGTTTGTGTGATTGACCTGTATTTAATTGTGATTGACCTGTATTTAATTGTTCGTGTGATTGACCTGTATTCAATTGTGATTGACCTGTATTTAATTGTTCGTGTGATTGACCTGTATTTAATTGTTCGTGTGATTGACCTGTATTTAAACGTTTGTGTGATTGACCTGTATTTAATTGTTCGTGTGATTGACCTGTATTTAAACGTTTGTGTGATTGACCTGTTTTTAATTGTTCGTGTGATTGACCTGTATTTAATTGTGATTGACCTGTATTTAATTGTTCGTGTGATTGACCTGTATTCAATTGTGATTGACCTGTATTTAATTGTTCGTGTGATTGACCTGTATTTAATTGTTCGTGTGATTGACCTGGACTTGCCCTGTTGTTGTCCGGCATAAAGTACGGATTTGCGTGCCTTGGGCCACCACATGAGCTTGACACAGCAGTCATCCACAGAGCTGTCTAGGCAATGCCAGGGCCCGGCCAGGTGTACGCCGTCAGCAGTGTCTCCTGAGTGCGCAGTTCAGCTTCTAAGACTCAGCAGCACTTTTCTAACACTGACCACATGCCTCATATCTGTACATTCGACGTCTGCACTGGCGTCTGGTCTAGACTGGTCAGGTAGGGTCATGGAGGTGTTACAACTCACATTTATTACAAGTGACAATTCATCAGTGCAAATTTGTACACAGGAAATCAAGGCAAACATCAATGTAATGATGAGCATAATTATTTCAAATGGGTTAACAAGTTTTTAAAGATATTTAGAAAATGAGATATGCATCCCTTTATTTCAAAGTGTTGTTAATCATGGGGAGTTTTTAAAAATGAAAAAGTCCTCAAGTTTAAACTCTGAGCAAAGTTGTATGGAATGACGGATGTGTTTTACCTCATTACATACACCTTTGGTTGTATCTCACACAACTGTAGAATGCTGTCAGTTTAAGTTTCTGTCAGTGTTGACTTGACACGTGTTTCTGCTTCTTATATCACAGCTAAATTACTCCTCCTGTGCCTTCAGTACACTTCTAATAACTTCCGTACTTGTCCACTAAGTGGCACTATAGAGTCATTCGGCACCTTTAATTCAAATGTAAAGCATTTGTGAGGTAGTTACATTTCCGTCCAGAGTGTACAAAAAATAAACCAATGAGAGAAGACAAAGAACAGAGCAGAGATTTTTATTGGCCCATCAGCCAATTAGATTCTTTAAATATTTTGTAGAAAAAAAGAAATCTCTTTCGGGAAAGTAATAACACACCTTGTTACCTGGTCTCCCGGAGGGGATTGACGAGGTATTTCAATGATTCTGTGTGTGTGTGTGTGTGTGTGTGTCCGCCTGTATTGCAATGATCCTGTCCGTCCACATGGGGGCCCAGGTTGCCATCTCTGATTGCGCTTGTTTCCAGTGTTTTACTTGTTTATTGGTATTGCACATTAAGACTTCACAGTCAGCTTAACCACATTTAGTGCAGGACCCCCGTGGGACCCCTAAACCACGACGAGCAACGCCCCATTTTTGCACCTCAGAGATACAGCTCAGACGCAGTCTCTCATGCCCGTGTAACCTGGACACCAGCTCAAATCCCCTCTGATGTATCTGGACGCAGCGCACACTGCACGCAGACCTGGGCTTCATTACACAACCACTCCGACCCCCTGGCAACCATTTCCACCCCTTGGCAACCGCTTCCACCCCCCGGCAACCGCTTTCACCCCCTGGCAAACACTTCCACCCCTGGCAACCACTCCAACCCCCTGGCAACCGCTTCCACCCCTGGCAACCACTTCAACCCCCTGGCAACCACTTCCATCCCCGGCAACCACTCTGACGCCCTGAATCTTTATTGACATTAAAGAACAGGAAAGACCTGCCCCTTGTAGCAACTGTGGCCTAGTGGTTAGGGAGTTGGACTTGCAATCGGAAGGTTGCCAGTTCGAATCCCACCCTATCCATGCTTGAGATGCCCTTGAGCATCTAACCCCACACTGCTCCAGGGACTGTAACTAAAACCCTGTAAATATCTGTAAGTTGCTCTGGATAAGAGCGTCAGCTAAGTGTAATGTAATGTAATACAAAACAGAAGTATTTTCATGACATTGTCAGTGCTCTGTGTTAAAGTCATTTTTTAAGCAACTATGACTTTGATGGATAGTAAAAGACCAACCGCAAAACAGAAACTGTCCCTTGACACAAAATATTTTTCATAGCTTTTCAGTGCTTTGCATTCAGATCATTTTTTAAAAGCAACTATGATTTTTATGAATTATTGCTGAATCTTGGAGATGGATAACTCTTGGGCAACTGAGTCTGTTCACAGTGTAAATCCTGGAACCATCTCCTCAGCTGAATTATGTATATGGCCTCTGCCAGGCATCTCCTCTGTAAATAACAAAACAAATCATATTTTTATTCACGTCTGGTGTGAAAACACATAATACATGTGGTTTTGCATATCTTCAACAGATGATTTATTCATTTTGCATGCTCCCTCTTCCTCACTAAGTTTTTCTTAATGACAATTAATTTCAACTTCAGAAACTCATTAACATCCAATAAATGTTCATCACTGATGCAGGAAACATGCAAGAAACACACAGCTAGACAGACAATGGGGTAGATGTTTTGCTTTTGTTTTAAACATAGACAGAAACACAGGACAGGCGGTCAACAATGACATCACACAAACTCCAGATTCATTCTTCAGTTATTGCTTTTTCAATCAGTAGTACAAAGGCTTTTTAAAAACAACGGGGTGACTGGGGTCACCTGGCATTGGGTACAATAAAATCTATTTTCATACACAGTGCCATAAACAGTCTCAGACCATCAGAAACAGTCAGAATCTCACAGCATCATGAACACTTGGGTCTCATCATCAGCATCTCATAGCGTTTTGAACACACAGGTCAGGCAGTGGAAGCACTGGTGACAGTGGCAAGGACTCTCTCTCTGTCAGGAATCTCTGCACTAGTGACAGTGGCAAGGACTCTCTCTCTCTGTCAGGAATCTCTGCACTAGTGACAGTAGCAAGGACTCTCTCTCTCTGTCAGGAATCTCTGCACTAGTGACAGTAGCAAGGACTCTCTCTCTCTGTCAGGAATCTCTGCACTAGTGACAGTAGCAAGGACTCTCTCTCTCTGTCAGGAATCTCTGCACTAGTGACAGTAGCAAGGACTCTCTCTCTGTCAGGAATCTCTGCACTAGTGACAGTGGCAAGGACTAATTTTAATTAGTCAACCTTCAACTCCTTTAACTGTGCTATTCTCAACATGGCTGGTGGGGGTGGGGGGCTATTAGGGTGACAGCGTGGTTCTTCTGAGGCCCATTCTCAACGCGCTACCACACTCTTGCCCGACACAGGGGACTGCGCTGGGATGCTGTCAGACACAGACCATCACATGATCAAGTGGGAGCCTGTTGCCAAAATGTTATTGCAAAACACTGCCCAGTAAACCTCACATCTCAGACATCTCAGTTTGGTCCTATTGCCACGGTAACTCACCGTCCACACACAGTCCTGATTCTTATTGCTAAAACACGTCAAGGCACTTTGGGGATGTCTGGTTATTGCAGGTGACTCACCAGACCAGCACAGGAAATAAATGCTAGCAGCACCTTACTTTAAACTGACTGGCTCAAAAACAGACAGTTGTAACCAGGCCAATCATGGATATACTGTCCTTCCTGCATGTGAAGGTCAGCACAACTCTTTGGCTGCCGCTATACAGAAATGACCAGTGGAGAACGATAGAATGGTGTGTCTTAGGAGAGCCACTGAAGAAACAAACTGATTGTACTGTATAAGAGTAGATCTTGTAAACCACATTTACATTGTTGTTCATAGTAATATATCATTAGTATATAACAACACACAGAAAGACTATTTTAAGAGAAAGAAAATCACTAACTACAGGCAACAGGTTCATAATAATACCTCTGACAGCAGATAAGTCTTACAGAAGATCTGAAAACATTTTACACAATTAGCCCATTAGTTTTTACATTTTACGTAATTAGCCCATTCGTTTTTAGTCACTTTACAAAACAATGTGCACACAAGACCCTGCTATTGGAGTTTCACAGGGCTCTCATCAGGAAGAACAATGAGCCAGTTTTGGTGTGTTCCCGACACTAATGACACAAACTGACGGGAACACATCAAACACGCCTGAGGTACCGTCACAGACCTGAGATGCTTCTCTCAACGTCTGTCTGATAGGGGGCTGCCAGAGTTTCCTCATCCGCTTAAAATATTGCTCGATCAGTGGTTGTCAAAGGCGTTTACCAAAGAAATGAAAAGCTCATCATAGTCCTGAAGGTCACGTGACCACACCGCAACATGTCTGTCTCCCTCATAACCGTCCACTATTATTATTTTAATCTCTCACAGTGCATGTCAGAATACAGTACAGCGCGAGTCATTGGCGTTAGAATCCCTGATCACTGCAGCATTGGCCACCAGTGTCGTTTAGTGTGGAGGGGAAAGGCCATCCTCTGGGCACTGAGATTACACAACTAATGCGTCAAGGAATGCTCCACCACCAAACACAATGAAACTGCTTTTATGACAAAGTCTTTCTCATAAAAAACAAATAACTCACTTCATAATCACCACTGTGATATACTACTAGACTATGCTAATCAAATGTGTCTCTGACTAACCTTAAAAGCCTTGTGCATGTCACAAATCATATGACGTATGACATGTATCTATCACAGTGTAGATAAGCATGAAGTCTGACTGCATAACTGGACAATTCAGCCTCCATTTTCCCACTTCTTTGTCGTAATAATGAGTCACTTTCTGTAATGTTTCTCAATGCCATGACAGACGTCAGTGAGTCAGTGACTTCCGTTGGTCACAAAAGACAACACCTACATCGCTGGAAATGTCTCATCTTAACAACAGCTGAAAACCAAATACTACAACTTTTCAGAACTGTTTAGAACACCAGCAATTGTGCACAGACACACATTTGTCTTAAACCAGTTAAAAGTGTTTCATGGTGGATTTTGTTTTGATTCACTGAAGTGATTTTAAAGGGATTTTAATACTTTTTTCAGTCATTTAACAAATTATATTACCTTTGATACAAAAAATTAAATTGGTGATTAAATTAAAAATAATTATATGAAAAACACTTTTAGGTAGCACTTTTAACATTACTAATTTGGTCCAAACACAGGAGACATCATCAATTTTTACAAAAAAAGAAGTCACTTCTTGTTTTTTAGGATCAACTCTTCCACAAGCAATTGCTGGTCTTTACATTTCAAATTTCAAAGAGTAATGGGGAAATTTGTAGGTAGTTGTGGGCAATACAGTGCGTTCCGTTTGCCACTGTTGCTCGGTTTCGGAGGTGCTCTTCCAGGACTGAAGCCAGGGGTGTCTGAACGCGTTGCCCCATGCTATTGGAACGGACTACCAGAGTGAATGGGACGCACTATTAGAATGAACTTCCAGAGTGAATGGGACGCACTATTAGAATGAACTACCAGAATGAACGGGACGCACTGTTAAAATGAACTACCAGAGTGAATGGGACGCACTATTAGAATGAACTACCAGAGTGAATGGGAAGCACTATTAGAATGAACTACCAGAATGAACGGTACGCACTATTAGAATGAACTACCAGAATGAACGGGACGCACTATTAAAATGAACTACCAGAGTGAATGGGACGCACTATTAGAATGAACTACCAGAGCGAATGGGATGCACTATTAGAATAAACTACCAGAGTGAATGGCGAATGGGACGCACTATTAGAGTGAGCTACCAGGGGCAGAGACAGCTCCCCCCAGAGGCTGGTCTCCTTCCCCCTCTCTCCCAGCTCCTGCCCCCCTCCCCCGGCCTCTGTGGCTCTAGAGCTCTCCCCTGAGGCGGGTGTGCAGGTCCTCCTGGTCCACCTTGGCGGTGTGTCCGTGCCAGCGGTGGTGTGCGAGCAGCGCCAGGTTGCGTGCGGAGATGGCACTCATCTCCATTGCACTGGCGGCCCACTCCACGCCGCTCAGGTAGTACAGGCGCTCGTGCAGCTGGAAGGGCGGCGTGTTGCGGTGGGGGGGGCTGTAGGCGGGGTACGCCAGCCAGCGCCGCTCCGACACGGCGTCCCAGCGCAGGAACATGGCGGCCAGCTGCTCCTGCGTCAGCGGCTGGGGCGAGAAGACCTTCCAGACGGCAGGCCGCGAGGCCGGGGGGCGCGCGTAATCCGCGGGGATACTCACGGGATCCAGTGAGCTCAGGCTGTTGATGGCCAGCGGCTTGTGCTCCGTGGTGAGGATGTCGGAGAACAGGAAGTGGGCGGGGTCGGCGCTGGAGCCCAGGAAGGACACGTTGAGCAGGCCGTGGACCAGCGTGGTCACCGTCTGCTGGTAGCGCCCGGAGAAGTGCGACGGAAGGGGCGGGGAAAAGCCCACAAAGGAGATGTCTGATAGGCCCTGGTGCAGGGGCGTGGCCAGGATGACGATGTCATAAAGGGAGTGCGCTGAGCCTGATTCGCTGACATAACTGACCTCATAGAGGTTGACAGAGTTACCTGGTAACCAAGAACAGCAGAACCAGGAAGTGTGAGTGAAGTTCTTGTTGAACGTCAGAAAGTAAGTAGCCTCTTTAGATTATTACAATATCAGTTTACAACCTCTGAACTGGTAAAACCTTCTTCATGTTACCTAAATGTCTATGATTACAGTGTCATTTAGAAGCATCCCAAAACTCTTCAGTACTTATATGATCACTGTTTCAGGACACATAATTTAACTGTAACAACAGCTCTGATTGGAACAACACACTTGTAGGAAAAGTAAAGCTCTTTCTTTACCCATCTTGGAGGGTCTGTGCTTGACTGCGATGGCCGTCACGCGTGCCTTGATGAGCTCGGCCTTGGTGTGGTACAGGAGGCCAGAACACACCCTCTTGTTCCCTCCGTCCACGGCCCACAGCCCTGCGTCCGCCCCAGCCAAAGACACGGCCCCTGCAGAACACACCACAGCACCAGCTCACACATGCACTACACACACCACAGCACCAGCTCACACATGCCCTCCACACACCACCACACCAGCTCATACATGCACTACACACACCACAACACCAGCTCACACATGCACTACACACACCACAACACCAGCTCACACATGCACTACACACACCACAACACCAGCTCACACATGCACTCCACACATCACCACACCAGCTCACACATGCCCTCCACACACCACAGCAGCTCACTCATGCCCTCCACACAGGCACAGCACAGGGTCTAGTGTAGTCAATCACTAGCATACTCTGCCCATTTGGGGTCCAAGAGGGCTCATCACTAAGCAACTCTGATGCTGAAGCTCTCTACCACATTGCTAGAGAACTACTGCTAGAGCTATTGCTATCATTTGAAGCTTCATTTTACAACACACCTCATTCCTGTTGCTTTAGGTGTAAGAAAGCACTGCCTACGTTTATAGATGTATCTCCCTGCTCTCTTTCCTAGTTACATTACACTTATCCAGAGCAACTTAGAGATATTTACAGGGTTTTAGTTGTAGTGTGGGGTTAGATGCCTTACTCAAGGGCATGTCAACTGTGGGTAGGGTAGGGTGGGATTTGAACTGGCAACCTTCCGATTTCAAGACCAACTCCCTAACCATTAGGCCGCAGCTGTAACAATCGTTGCTGCTGGGATGAAATGGCAAGGCCTGGTGTTGTGTGCAGCACGACTTTCCTACCTACAAAGCCATTGATGCGGACACTCTGGCCATAGTTGACACGAGCGACTGGGGCCACAATGTCATTCAGAAAACTTTGAGAGAAGCCCTCCCCCATCATGGCTTCCTCTAGCGTCTGATTGGCTAAGGTGAGAAAGGCGTCCCCGCCCATTGCGTGCAAGAGCCTGTCAACACTGGAGAAGGCATAGCCAAACTGCTGGTATTGGTATATCCTGTGGCGAGAAAGAGAGAGAGAGAAAGAGAAAGAGAAAGAGAGAGAGAGAGGCAGAGGAGGAGTTGTTAAGCAGAATCAAACTAATATGCAAACTAAATTCTGCTTCCTGGATCATTCGGAGCATTTCCTGAACTTAGTGACTCACCTCATGAACTTATCCAGAATGCCCTCCACCCATATGTACATGCGCAGGAAGTTGAGCCCATATCGCCATATCAGCTTCAAAATATTCACAATGAACCAGTCGCTCTCCTCAAACACCAGCTCCTTTCCATCAAAAATGGCCAATTTAGAGGGCACATCCTTGCGTGGGTTCAGCCCTGCAATGCCGATAACAGCAGGAGCCAAGAAAACCATGGTTTACAACTCCGGCATGTACCACCCATAGAGACTATTCAGTAAAAACAGACCTGTGCAGTTTTTCTATATGAAATAAAATATGAATACTTCAATACATGCCATTCAGGATATGTATTTAAACCTTCACCTGCTGTGTACTCATCCTTACCGAGCTTATCCACAAAGTGCTTCATGTGCAGGTTGAGTGGATGGATGACGGATCCTCCTGTCTCATATTCTCCACCGGCAATACTCTCCGTGGCCAGTCGACCCCCAACCGCTCCTGCCTCAAACACGTCAATCTTCACACCTGCTCCGAACTCCTGCCGAAGGAAGTACGCAGCTGCGGTACCGCCGATCCCTGCTCCGACTATAGCTACAGGAAGGGGATAACCGACTCCTTTCACTAATGAAGTACAAAAACTGCTTCTGTGTTTCTCTCATTTAAATCACATTCATCAGCCACGATGAACATAATTCCAAATGAACTCTGAAAGTGCAGTCAAGTGATCACTTCTTCTCCTTATATGTGGGATGACTACACTTAATCCTGAAGCAAGAATATATAGGATAGATATTTGTATTTGCTTCTGCACATGTGCTTTATGTCAGATGATTATTAGCCAGCTCACCAATCTTCTTGGGTTGATCTCTGACCTCAGGGGCGGAGGCAAGGCCCCGCCGTCCAAACTGACATATCCCCAAGATCACAAGGGTTCTGAGTGGCAGGTTTAGGTGAAACATAGTTGGTTGACTTCTAATAACTCTTAAAAAATATTAACACCTAGGAGGAGAAAAAACAGAGACAAACATAAGTGAAAGCCTAAGAAAAAAAACCCTGTGTTTTAATATAAAATAACAGCAACCTGTAACACTTCTTCAAACGTTTGTACCTTACTAACTATAACCACCACCAAAGGAGACGTCAGGGTGAGTCTAAAGAAACCAACTTGAACTTTACCCTTACATTAAAAAGGGCCGAGATAAAAGTACCTCGGACATACAATTTACAACTATCCCAAACACACCTTTAACAACACATCGATCCAAATGTCAATACTGACAACGGTTAGTAAAGATTTTGTAACTAATTTCTGAGTGCGAGTTCTGGTTTTGAAGGACGAGAATCGACTACTGTGGAAAAGCAAAGAATTAATTATCTTATGTCTATAATGATGAACCAAGCCAGTACGTGATTGTGGTAAATCGTATGTTTACAACACGCATTAATAGTAATATTTCAGGTAACATTAACTTTACACATTTACAACAGCTTCAGATTATACCTACCTATTTGAGAAGCGTGTCTTGTCTGTCAACTAACTTCCACTTTCCTGGAACTTTGACATACTGGCTAGCAGAGAATGGTGACTTGACTTGCTGACATCAATAGGCTACATTTCCATTGCACCATATATGTTTTTAATACATTCCCCAAAGTGGACAAATCTGCAAGTCAAACTAACTTTAACCTTATATTGCTTTGTTAACTACAAAATATAACCCTAGTCCGAGTTGTCAGTCAGTCACTACACTACTCCGAAAAAATATATACTCTTGGTTTTGACTCGTGCAAGGTGTTGACAATAAGTATTTGTCGCCACCTATTGAATGGGAGTAGGCTACATCTTAACACAAATTAGTCTTCAATGCTAAATTGTGTTATTAGTTAAAATAACCATGTGTTTAGCTCGTTACGTCGATTAAAAATACATTTTATTACACCGAACTTCTTTTTCTTGTAAATGTGCCAGTTATGTAATATAGCTCGTGAACGGCAGTTTTAATATCAACTGATAAAATAACATTACCCACACAGTGTCACACTAAAAGTGTGACTGTAATGAAGGTAGAGTTATCTGTCATTAGGCCCATTTTCTTCCTAAAAACGTTGCTTTTCAAAACATAAACATACAAAAAGCATACAGATTTGTAAGTCTGGGGTCTACTCTGCAGTTTACACAATGCACTTTGACTTTTGTGGCCTAGCGGCCCAGTTTTAAAAAAGAGGGTGGCTGTAAGTATGCCGTAGTTTGCACATTCAATTTACAATTCTTTTTTAGTGGTTGTTTTATTTTACCTGATTTTTTTGATTTTTCATGTGTTGTTTTAAAATTGT
Organism: Coilia nasus; assembly: GCA_027475355.1. NCBI lineage: Eukaryota > Metazoa > Chordata > Actinopteri > Clupeiformes > Engraulidae > Coilia > Coilia nasus. The sequence goes on along the minus strand of CM050209.1, from coordinate 32,380,747 downwards.
GTCTGGTTTCAAGTCACAGTTTGTGATTTCATTTCTAAAAGCCAACCTTTATTTTGATGACTTTGCTTTTGAGCGTGACCCGGAAGCAGAGTTCTATAACAGTGTGGTGGTGTTGCTGTTTTCACTCTCAACGCACTCTTCTCCTGCTTGAGATTCATGAAATGGTCATGTTACATTAACTTTACGTTTTACCATTCCAATTCCAAATACTACTAGTACCACACGTGATAATGGCAGATTTACCAACAGACCTAGAAGACTTTTTACAGAATCACCCTTTTCTACAGGTTACAGACGCAAAGAAGGTTTGAACTGAATGTTATGTTGTAGATTTGTAAATGTATCTTTCATTATCTTTCTCTTCGATTTGTGTTTGAAATGACGATGGGCAAACAACACAACGTACTTTTAAGTCTGATACCTTCTTTCATACCTCAGATCAAATGCACCTTGAACGGACACGAGTTTCCCTGCAACCTGACTGAACTAAAGAACTTCACTTCAGGAAAGAAGTACAAGTCACTGAGTGCGACTGCTAAATTCGACTACAGTCAGTATGAACCCCACGTGGTACCCAGTACGAAAGAACCGTAAGTAAACATGGTAGTTTGTTACTGAGAGTGAGTTAGTGTATCTTTCTTGTATTGCTTTCTCTTCAGAGACATATTGTATAACACTAGTTACCACGGTTTTGTAACATTTGTCAGCCTATTATTATTATTACATTATAATTAGCTGACGCTCTTATCCAGAGCTACTTACAGTAATTTTGGATACAGGGCACAGTCCCTGTTGTTGGATGCCTTGCTTTTTTACTCCCTCACCCATTCTTCCTACTGGTACATGATTCGAACCTGTGACCCTCCGATCTCAAGACCAGCTTCCTATTACTGATCATGAGAACCAATTTTTGGGCAGATGCAGTGTTGCACACAGTGACAAGAAGCATAACTGTGTGTTGTCGTTTTTGCAGAATACTTCCATAGCAGTGTGCATACTGTATTTTTGTATCCCATAGAAATCATCTCTTTTGCAAGCTCACCCTCCGACATATCAATCGCCTTCCTCACCATGTTCTACGGCATGTCAACGGGAAAAGGTTTCAAAAAGCTTTGCAGAAATGTGGGTATTAATCTCTTTCTGAATGAGAACCTTCCCATACATATCTGTCTTCACTTCTATCTTTTTTACACTCCTTGACTTTGACTATAACCACTTGCGTTACTACTTTCAATACACTGATATTTGTGTGCAATTATCCCCTTCTTAAATATTACTATTCTTGATACACACAAGCAGTTTATACGTTATAATATGACTTCAGTGTAATGTTAAACACCATAATACTATGGCACAGTAACTACCACAGTTCTGTGGTTTTAGTGTGTTGTTGGTGCTCCAATACGCACAAACTCCACCACCACAATTGAGAGTTAGATTTCCTGGCAGAACACATGCCCAAACCATGCAGAACCGCTCTGTGCTTTTTGGAGTGATGGCGCGAATCTTAGGATTTGGTGTTGGGCGTGTGTGTCTGATGTGTGTGGTGTGCCTGCACACAGATAAGGAGTGCCAGGAGCAGGGAGTGGAGTATGTGCCTGCTCGCCTCAAGCAGAAGAGGAGGCCAAGAGACGCAGATGACGGCGAGGATGAACGACAGAACAGGACCAGGAAGAAGGGCAACGGAGAGATGTGGGAGCCCACCTCCAGCGAGGGAGAGGGCAGTGATTCTGAAGACAGCATGTCTGACCTTTACCCATGTCAGTGCTACTTTTTATTACATTACATTACACTTAGCAGACGCTTTTGTCCAAAGCGACTTACAAAAGGAGGACATAATAAGCAGAGGTGTAGAGGAACACAGAGAGACTACACACATACACACAAGGAGATACATGTGCCTTAAGTAAGTTTCCCGTAGCCAGGACACAGACACACATACCCCCTACACACACACAGACTCCTACAAGCACTAGGTACCTAGGTAAAGAGTTGGTTAGTAGAGATTAGTTTTGTTAGGTAGGGAAGCAAGTCTTGGAAAAGAAGGGTCTTCACAAGCTTTTTAAAGGTTGAGAGGGATGTCTCTGCTCTTGTAGCGAGTGGTAGGTTTTCACCATTGAGGGAAATGACAGAGAAAATTTTAGTGACTTATGTCACAGTGCCTTCGCATTATACTAATACAACACAATGTTTTCCTTGTGCATTTCAGGTGATATGGGATTATAATACATGAACTCTGAGGCAATGTGTAGGGATATGATAACCTTACGCTCCAGCATATGATAAATACCCAGTCTCTGACACATTTTGATTTTATCCTGAGATATGGTTTTAGAGCTTCAAAGGCATGCTGATCTAATAGACTCTTTAAGTGGGTGAATTCAGTCTCTGGTGTCTTTTAGCTGATTGTGTATCCTGCCAGCTTTGTCTGCTTTGCAGAAGTGACCAGAAATGTTCGGGAGCCTTGAACACTTTTATTGCCACCAACATACATGTCAAGACATCTACACATAATGAATTAAACACTTATTTTATTCAAGTAGAATCAGAGTTTCTTTCAGCAAATATTTTTTCTCTTTAGGTAGGAGATTGATAATAGAAGCCAAATCCAGTAATTCGTACTTGTGTATGAGTCAGAGCCCTGAGTATTTCAGCACCTACAGTAGCCTTTCTGTGTGCTGTTTGCCAAAGATACACAAACAAGTGATGATGGTTAGAGAAGATTAAACGGTCCAGCTGAATGAGGACAGGTATGTTGCTAATGAATGCAGTGCCATAGCAGGTAAAAGCCTTGTCAGTTGGTGCTACAGTGTTTTGGTTCTACAGTCATGTAATTAAGGGGACAACATTGCAATACTCACCACTGGTAATTAGGACAGTTATGATGGTGAAGTGAAACAAGCTATCTACCCTTGTCATTAGCGAGGTATGCCCTGAACATCTTTCTGTTGACAAGAACGTCTCCTCTCGCCCCATAGGGCTGGGTCAGCCTGTAGGATGCACTGGACCCTAGGGGGAATTATATGATGTAGCTGAAATGAAGGGACTTTAATGTGACACCGCTCCTGTAAAACACATCTGTAGGCTGCAGACATAAAGGAAAATCATGAATGTGGTTCTGTGCCTTGTGCCTTGACTTGTAAGTGATTTGCCACTATGGCCTCCTATGCACAGCAACCCTGTTTACTGTGAAGGAGCAAGAGAAGATGGATGGGGCAGAGGAAGATGAAGATGACTTTGAGACTGATGAAGAGGACATGGAGGTTTCCGCCATGAAGGAGGAGACGCAGGCTCCCCAGAAACGCAAAAAGGTCGGTCATAAATACAAACATAATTATTATTGATCACTGAATCCATCTGATGCTGTATGTTAATGATGCTTAATTGCCTTGACAATGTAACTATTATGTGAACTCTCTTTTAACAGATGCAGTCTGGAGATGACTTCAAGAAGAAATTTAAGAACAGCAGGAAGAGGAAAGGGTTTAAATTCATCAGCAAAAACAGTAATGGAAAATAAAGGGCTTGACTCTGTGCAATGACTGATCCACTGATTTCTTTCTGTCTCTGATATACAATGCTGTGTATGACAAACTATCAAATCATTCCATCAGCCCATCTCTGTGGGATAAACTGCATACTCAGTGATTTAAAGTCAATGGCAGTTTATTTACCACATTTTGGTAAATACATTTTTCAACAAAAATTGGATCAAATTACTTTATGATTATAATAAAGAATAAAGTGAATCAATTATAAGTTAATTATAAAATTACAATACAGAATAAAATGTGAAAATCAAAATAAGTCAATATCAAATCATATATGGATAAAATCAAAAAACAAAAGACAGAATTATTCAGTTCAATTCAGAAATGAAAAGTAAAAATTATTCTTGGGACATGTGAATCCATTTCAGTCTAAACTGAAAGTGGAAGAGTGAGATTTCATATGGGATGTAATGCATGTAATGGGGGCAGACTGTGGACATATTTCACCTTAAATATACTGAGGCGATAAACCTTTTAGGGCCTTGAAAGCAAAAAGTACATTTTTAGATAAATCATTTCTGTATTTCATAGATGACCACTGTGATTCAGTCATAGCCAGTCCGGTGTGATGTGTTTCTTTCTGAAGAGTGATGCCACTATGCACAAATGTACAACCCGCACATTCTCCTGTCCTGGTTCCACCATGTTTTAAGGGAAAACTGCAAGATATTCGGGGTTTTCATTTAATCAAATCCACTTTTGCAAACGAATCTTTGTTATGGTCTATTGCCATGCAGCATAATAGATTGCTTTTTATGTCCCACGTTCATTGTATCTTCCAGTGGACTGTCTTTCTATGGATTTGTAATAATGATGCCACCCCTGCTTGTCCACGTCTCGATGTGGACCATAGTGTATTATGTGTGAGGGGGTCGTCCGTCTCGGTGTGGGCCATAGTGTATTATGTGTGTGGGGGTCGTCCATATTAGGGGGATTTCTGCAAGCCAACATCCTTTCTAGAATGTGTCGCTTCTGACACTGGCCAGAAGGGGGAAACATTACAAGTGCAATCGCACATGTCTGCAGAAGATCTCGATTTGTCCTGGAGATAAGACCAAAATGCACCCGTGAAACACTATATCGGTAAGATTATGAACTTTCAACAAGCAGCTATTTTATCCCTTGCAATTCGATGGAAGAGTATTTTTTCTTGCAATCAGATTTGAAGTAGTTCATTACTGTCTTGGTCGGATGTAACATAAACAAACATGCTAATGCAGGGAATCAGACAAAAGCGATTCAATGCCATGCATCTTACAAGAGTCATTAGGTCACCTTGAGACACAGAAATAACACAGCAGACTACAACCTACTGACGGGAAAAATGTTTTCGGTTTGCTGCACCTTTTATATGATGGCGAGATGGCTAGCAGTGTAACGTTAACGTTTCTGTATTCAAGCTAGCCTCTCAGCAGGAGCCTGTGTTACTGCTGCTGGGGCGATTCCTGTTGTCCTCTGTGATATTAAAGCGAAACGTCTTTGTATTTTCAGTGATTCTCGTCCCAAATTCGACGCCTAAAACATCTCTGTCGCTGTTCACTCATCTAAGCATCATGGCAAGCTCATCTCCGCGATTTACATGGTGCGCCTGTCGCAAGCACAAAATCCCCACGAAGGACACCCACGAACTGTGCATGCACTGTCTGGGCATTCAGCACGCGAAGGAGGCCGTGCTGGAGTATGGCAAATGCCCCCACTGTGCCAAGATGGACTGGAGCTCCTGCATCAACCGCCTCACTAAAGTGCAGGAAGTGATGCATCGCGAGAATCAACAACGGAAGCATGAAGCTGCGCAGTCTGGGGCGCAGCCTAAACCTGAGACCACAAGCGCACCTGTCACCGAGGCCAAACCTGTCCAGGATGCTGTCTGCAGCACTCAGCCTGTGCCTGCCCCCGTGGTGGTCACCCCTGGCCCCGCATCCTCCACCATGCCAGTGATGTTTACTATTCTCTCACCTCCCCCTGCAGCTGCTGAGTCCAGTGCCAGTGTGGTGAAGGGACCCTTCATGTCCCACGTTGCCATCCAGCAGTCTGCAGACTCCACGCCGTCTCTGAGCTACCCCATCGCCCACCCGCTGTCCACTGGCTCTCACAAGAGGAAGCGCTTGTCCAAGTGCCACTCCCGCTGTCTGAAGCACTCGAGCAGGGGCCACGGACACTGGCGGCGATGCCCTTCGTCGTCCTCCTCCTCCCCTTTCTGGAGCTCCTCAGACTCCTCGTGCGCGTCCGCCCTGCGGGAGAAGCGACGGCGGCGGGAGGCCCGGCGCTCCCAGAAGCCCAAGGAGCTGCAGGACCGCCTGCTGCAGGTGGTGGAGCAGAAGCTGGAGGCGCAGCAGCAGGCCATGCAGATCCAGTGGGCCATGATGGAGAGGCGCCTGGAGGCCCTGGAGAGGAGAGACGTGGAGGCAGCGGGCTCCTCCGCCACTGCAGGGTGCAAGGTGGCCCACGCCCCCCAGCCGTCCACATCCTCGCAGGGGGAGGAGCAGAGGGACTGGTCGGGGTCCACCAGCGACGCGGTGGTGACCGGCTCCGTGCCTCTGAACATGGTCAAACAGGAGGAGGAGGCGTCCTCCGTCTTGTTGGCCTCGAAACTAGAGGCTGCTGCTGAGGCTGAGAGAGCAGGCGAGTCTTCGCGTCGTGAGGGCCGTGCCGCTTCCAAACAAGATCTTCTGAGTGCTAAGGAGCTGCAGAGTCTTATGGCACGGGCGGCCAAGTACCTGGGGGTCAGTTTCCCCAAAACATCCACCAGCCCACCAGATCCAACAATGGCACCTGAGTTTGAGGAGCTGGTGCAGAGCACCTGGCCCAACCCGGCCAGCTCTAAGCCCTTCAGAGAGGTGTGCCCAGAGATGTACAGACTGAGCGAAAGCCAGGCTCCGGCCTACGACCGCATGCCGCAGATCAACGGCTTCATGTCGGCCATCTTCCAAGCGGTCAAGCCCACGGACAACAAGGAGCAGGACGTGTCGGCCGACCGCTGGCACCTCGCCGAGACGCTGACGGAGGGCACGTACCAGACGGCCGGCATGCTCGCCAAAACCGCCAACTACCTGCGGTACCTGTCCGACTACCAGAAGCGGCTGCTGGTGGAGATCACCACGGACCACCCCGCCCAGCGCTTCATGACCGTGCTCAACGAGCTGAAGCTGATTGGTCAGTTTGCCCATCAGCTGTCCTGCCACCAGGCGGAGTTGTCGGGAAGGGCCATGGCCGCGTCGGTGGCCATCAGGAGGCAGGTGTGGATGGCCAAGACCAGCTACACTGACGCGCTCAAGGCCACCGTCGCCGACCTGCCCTTCGTGGTGAGCCAGAGCATGGGTGTCACGTCAGGTGGCTCAACCTCCAGTGACACCCTGTACAAACAGGAGCAGTGAGCTCACACGTTCTGATAAAGAAGGACTACAAATACTTCAAGGTTTTGTACAGATACAGGCAAATCTATGGTGTAACTGCTGTTTTTTGTATTGTAATGAAGCTGTGTTCACTGCCTTTGGAATTGCAAGGATTATGGTAGCTTTGTCCTAAGATGTAACCCCATTGACACAATCTGTTGGTCGTTGTGAAGAGCCTGCTCATGTAACAGTTACACTGGTCTGGTGGTCATATTTCATTGGTGTGTTCGAAATACATTGTTCATATTAAGTGTCCCTGAGTAATAATTCACCAGACACCAGAACTGCTATCTGTCTTTCTTATTTTTACAAATTTAAACTTATGTCCATGTGTTGAAAATTAGGTTTGTAAGTTACTTCCAAGTCATTTAATGGGGGAAAAACCTGGTTAGTGATGCATTATGTTTCCCAAAGCTGAACCATTTTAGATCAGTTCCAAGAGAACTCCCTGAAAGGCCTGTGGTATACTTTTAAATGCAGTTCTGTAACACGTTCATGTAGTTCATTGATTTTATTTCGTCTTCTACCTCTATACCCAAGTTCTGCAAGTCTGAACTGGGAGTGTTCTAACCATTAATAAAGGAAAACGTTAAATTATGGTTTGTTGTTTTTTAAATGGGTTACAAGTTTTTATAGTGACATCCAGCGTATTGCATAATTAGGTCAGTAGTATGTTCAAGCAATAACACTGTGTTTCACACTGTGTTGCCAAATAGGCACTGTTTAGCAAAATAGACTAATTATCGAAAACAACAGTGTGCATTTCTTGTCTAAGCCAAATGAACACAGAGGTACACCGCTCTTGTGATCAGCATACGTGGCATGAGCCAGTCGTAGGAACTGTGCAAGGGGAGCACCGTCGCCACGCGAAGCATTGTGGGGAGGAGGCGGCCTAGTCTACAGAGACAGGCAGGAACTGGTAGATAGAGTGGTGAAAGAACATTTTCTAAATATTGTTGGAAATCTGGTGTAACAACGCATCTCAGCAGCAAGCCTCCGAATTGTCAGACATGGGGCAGGAAGACATCATGAGTACGGCTGAAGACGTGGCGGATCAGGTATTTGTAATCAGTGGCATTTTCAACTAAGAAGACTGATGCAGAAAATTGGAGACAAGCTGCACTGCATGAATGAGATTGGCTAACATTAGCCTAGCTCTGTAGCTGCTGCTGGGCCTGGAGCTTTGGGTACCTTTCGTTTGGGGAATGATGTTACTGCTAATGTTAGGTACTTGTGCGTTCCGTTCATCTGGCCTGAACACCAGCTGGATTTAGGCTTCTGTTGAAATTTAGTGACGTTATTGTCAGAACAACTTTCAGACGCTCTTGCTAACATTGATGTTTGCTAGCTATACAGAATTGGGCTTGATGGCCAGTGTAGCCCTTAGCTAACGCGACTGAATTAAGTGGCTTGCTAGCAACATAATTCTGTCGTATGCAGATTTGATTTGTGAACTGGAGATAAGCACATTGCCTGGAAGGATTTGTGTTAAATGCTATAGCGAGAAACATAACACAAAACTTACATTAAGATTGTACTTGACTGTGCTGGGTTTGACGTTGCACGCAATGTAGTGAGTAGTACCGTTATCTAAAAGTTAATTCGCAGTTAAACATCAACCAGTGATCAGCAATACTCAGTCAAGTATTATCAAAGCCAACTAAGTTAACGACAACCAACAACTGCCTACGTGTCGTAATACGTTGATGTTACTAACTTTAGCTCAATTACCACCTTTAACGTTAGGTTACAGTACCTAACTTTTGGTTACTAGCATTAACAAATGTACGATGAATGATTGACAGCAACGAGATGGTGTTAGTTTTTATTATCCCCAGTAACTTTTGTGTTTGCGATTACTGTTTTCAATTATGTTAACCAGCACCAAATTGTTGAGCAAAAATTGTGTTGCGGGTAGTATTGGTTAATTGCCTTTCTAAATGTCGACCAATGAATTGAAATTGTCAAGCGAACTTGTGGATTAGGCTACTTGCTAGCCTGATTAGGCAGCCTAAACGTTAACACTAGCTACCCTGCAACGCAATGCATACGAGCAAAGGTCCAACATAGTGTCTTAAAAGTTAAATGATTAGATGCTAATAACTAGGTATGTCAGTCGAAGGAAGTAATGGCAAACAAAGAAAACTGATTGTATACACTTTAGCAAATCTGAGGTTTGGTGGCAACTGTATGGATACCAATTTGCGAAATGCAATGCCACGGCTTAACTTTGATGACTCGTCTCCCACCTGAAAAAAGTTGCACTTCAGAGTCTTTCAATTTAATGACATTATTCTGAAATTAGAATTTGTATGAACTTGTTGTAAAACTGTCATACCAACAGGGTATCCTGCAATAATAATAGTAATCTAAAACCTGCACAATCTCTGCAGTGAGTTTAGAGGGGGAGGGTGGTTGTGGGCAAGCGAAGAAAGCTTTTTAGACTTTGTTTCTTTCATAAGGTCCCTAAAGCCACAGAACTTACCAGCCTTGCAATACCAAGCCCTCACATTAGAAGACAGTCTGGATGTTGGTGTCATAAGAGATAGGCCTGTTTGACTTTACTGGAGCTTAAAAAAGCAGTGTGTGTGTGCGGGCTGGGATGATTGGGACCTGGTTATGGGTTACTATGGGTGTCTGAGTGGGATCACACCCGTCAACGCAGTAGTGCAGCGGGTGTAATCGGAACCCACATGACATTCTCCAGTCTATAAAGAGAAAAGTGCCAGGATCCCCTAGAGTTCATGTTACTGGCATCCATTAAGGCCTGTTTTGTATGTGTGTGAATAGTGATTTCACACAATATGGCCGTTCCATTGTGATTGCTGTCTAGTTTTACTTCATCACAACACGGAGTAAACTGGCCTAGCCTAGGCCATATCAGCAGGGTTTGCAGTGGCCAGCTCTGGCTTTGCATGAGTAACATCTCCACTCTGAACAAAGGGCTGAAGAGTGACATGAATGGAAACGTTATCAGGTCGCAGGTGTGACGCTGCTCTTGTTATCAAGGCCGAGCTTGCCATGGGCCATGCTCACGTTTGCTTCCCCATTTCACAAAGACTATTACCTTGCGACGTACTTGCAGTCGAATTCATATGAACCTTTAGTCAAAGTAACTGCTGATTTGTTGCAACTTTGCTCTTGTTTGGAGCTCAGTGAAGTCACTGGACTACACCCAAGTCAACCACTAAAAAGCTCAGGCTACTTCATGCAAATGTGTGAGGTGTGCCAGATATCCTTTGCATGTCTGTGCATTTATAATGAAGAGATAAAAGCTAGGGCAGGTATTAGCCAAGTCAAACATGTCTAAATATGTCTGTGTCTCTGCTCCCATGTTAAATGAGTGTTAGATTGGAGTAGGCAACATTGTTTGTCAAAGGCGCTCATTCGACTGTGTTGATAGGATAGGCAAGTAGTCCACAGACTTTGTTAATCAAGCAACTCATTTTAATTGTGCTAATACACTGTGCTGAGTCCTGCCTAGAAGCCTGTCATTTATAGCCCATAAAACTCTACTCCATGCTGTCCTGCATTGCCTTGTCTTCAGACATAACAGCATGTTTTGGTGTGTAGAGGACCCTAAAGATTCCCACGGCAGGCAGGCTAGAGCTAACAGTGTTTTGTGCTACACATTGCCTGACATGCGGCCCTGGAGTAAGAGTTCAGAAAGGGTTGCTGATTGGCTGTCCAGGCTGCAGTCGATGGGCGCTTGTGGGACTTGTTGAGCTGTGATTGGTCGCCTGAGCTTGGCAGTGCTGATGTGGACTGTGGAGTGGGCGGGGTCGGATGTGGGAGGCAGTACTCGTTGTACCAACAGAGAAGAAAAAAAAGATTCACAGGAACACATGGTGAAGTATGATACCCACACAGACTGCATGGTAACACCTGTAGTATTAGCAGCTTATTTTGGTTGGCTAGGCTACATGGGGAATGTACTGGGCAACCATAGGATATTATTGTATAAATGAGATGAGATTTCAGAACTGTTTAAGGACTAATCCTGTTCTTGAAGATGTTTTTTCCTGGCTTAGGGTGGTTTGTTTTAGGCCAATTATGTTTTATTTGTGTTTATCACATTACAGCCTTTTAAAACATTGCATAGGCTAGGCCTACATATTAAACTCTAACCTTGTAATGTAAGTTTGTGTTTTTTAATAGATAGACTCAAATGTGTGTCATTATGTAGGTCAGGCGTTTGAGGCCCCTGCACTGTTATATTTCCAGTGCTCAATCACATTCAGGTTGCTTCCCCAAAACCTGTTTCCAGAGGAGTGGAAAAGTGTGTTTCCAGAAGATGTCTGACATGCCCGTTGGGACTGTGTGCCAACTGCATGTACGATCTGGGAACACAGGACCCTAAAAGGCAAAAAGTATTGCTCTCATCTGTTATCATATTTCACCACAAATTCAGTTACTGCAATTGTTTATCTCACTTCATCACTCAGGAAGTTGCTAAATATCTCTACGCGCACTGGTGTAGACCCACACACTCAGCTCAGTTAGCATAGGGTTTGTGTTGTACTTTGTGTACAGCTTTGTGTACAACTTTGTGTACAGCTTTCAATTAGAAGAACAATCAAGCTCAGGTAACAAAGAACACGGAGAGGGAGAGAATACAAACCAGATTGGTGGCTAGTGTGTTAGATTTGTTGGCACAGGAGGTGGTCTTGCAACAGAAGGGGTTTTTAAGAGCTTTTAAGACCTAGAGAGAGAGTGGTGATGATGCTTTTGTAGCAGCTGGTAGTTGGTTGTGTTTGTACAAAACAGCTCTAAGTCTCAATCCACCCACCAGTCCCCTATAGACCTTCTCATTTCGCATTGCTCAGGAAGTGACCACCAACATTTTCATGTTATATATTTTGCTGTTGAAACAACTTGTGGGTATATACATTGTACAGTATGTCACAAAAGTGAGTACACCCTTCACAATTCAGCAAAAAATGGACCATATCTTTTTAAGGGACAATACTACACAAATGAAACTTCAATATGTTTTTGAGTTGTCAGTGTACAGCTTGTGTACCAGTATTAATTTGCTGTCCTCTGAAAACAATTTTACACACAGGCATTTTTGTATAAATAGCAGGCCACAAAAGTGAGTACACCCTGAATGATAACTGTACATATCATTCAACCATAAAACCCACTTGTACAGAATGATGGCCTATGCTATAAAAGATCAGCAACACCATGAAACTGAGCTACACCATCATGGCTTGAGTCATTAGGTGGTTTTCCAAAACGGGTGCATTGTCAGGCTCAGTCAAAGAAGTTGGGTCCACACACTTGTCAGATGCAAAAGTTGGCTTCAAAAAATAAATGCATGAGTGCAGCCAGCATTGCTGCAGAGGTTGCAGAGGTGGGAGGTCAGACTGACAGAGCTAAAATAATATGGGACATAGTGCAACAACTCGGTCTTCATGGTCGTCCTTCCACATGAAAACCTCTTTTAAAACTTGATCACAAAAAAAACAGAAAACCGTTTGCTGAAGACATGCAGTCCAAAAGCATGAATTCCCGAAACTAGGGCTGGGCGATATGGCTGAAATCTGTATCACGATATAAGTGTTTCATATCGGTCGATATCGATAATTATTGAAACATTGTGTGACCTATTTAAAAGTAACAGGAGGGAAAAATCTATTCATTTTTATTTTTTTAACTTAACCTTCCTCTGACAGGCAATAAGCATTCAGGCAAAATGACTGTCAAAACACGTTCAATGTTACGATCACAATGAAAACTGAGTGATCCGAGAAAGCTCCGGCTGTCTGAACAGTGTGAACACATTAGGATAAGTGGTTTTGATAAAGTGGTATTGTATCATTGAAAATATATCGATATGGCGATATAGTGTCAAATACATATCGATATAAATATTACGATACGATATTACGATAATATCGATATATCGCCCAGCCCTACCCGAAACCATATCTTGTGCTCTGACGAGATTTAAATAAACTTTTTTTTGGCTTAAATGATGTCAGTTATCTGTGGCAGCAGCCTGCTTAACAGTACCATTATAATTGTCCCTTGTCTACGATCAAGCATAGTAGTGGTAGCATCATGGTTTGGGGCTGCTTCAATGCTGCCAGCACTGGGCAACTGCAGTTCACAAGGAATCATGGATTGCAACATGTGCTGTGGCATTCTGAAGCAGAACATGATGCCCCCCCTTCAGAAACTGCCACACAACAGTTTTTTTTCATCATGATAACAACCCCTAACACACCTCCAAGATGACCACTGCCTTCCTGAAGAAGTTGAAAGTGAAGGTAATGCAGTGGCCAAGTATGTCTCCAGACCTGAACCCTATTGAGTACCCGTGGGGCATCCTTAAACAGGAGATGAAGGAGCACCAGTGTCTAACATCTCCAGGTCCATAATGCCATAATGGAGGAATAGAAAAAGGATCATAAAAACAACCTGTGCAGCTCTGGTGAATTTTCATATTAAGGCAGTGGTAGATAACAATGGTGCTCACTCACTCAAATTACAATTTTGACACAATTTGGACATGTGGACACTCACTTTTGTGGCCTGCTATGTACACAATAATGTCTGTGTGTAAAGTTGTTTTCAGAGGACCGTAAATTAATACTGCTACACAACCTGTACACTGACTACTGAAAAACATATTTAAATTTCATTTGTGTAGTATTGTCTCTTGAAAAGATATGGTCCATTTTTTGCTGAATTGTGAAGGGTGTACTCACTTTTGTGAGATACTGTACATGTATTTTTGACCCAGCACACTATATATAAACAACTGGGTGTAATCCCACACACCATGAGTTTAATTAGGGTACGCTTTTGTCACACAAATGAACAGTGGTTATGTTAATACAGCAACAAAACTGTCTGACCCAATCCACTCGCCTATCTTGTCTGAAATTGTGATTAAAAAAAATAATCGAACAACTTGGAAAAATATATTGTAATATATATTTGTATTTATTTTGCTATATCGCCCAGCCCTATGACCCACCCACTGGTCAGTCCTGTCTAAAGGGTGGGTGTGGTTCTTGTATTGGTAGTTCCTGCGGGTGACCAAGCAGTACCTGCCTCACCTGGCGCACCTGTCAGTCCTGTCTAAAGTGGGGTTCAGGTTCTTGTGTCGATAGTTCCTGCGGGTGACTAGGCAGTACCTGTCTAAAGTGGGGTTCAGGTTCTTGTGTCGGTAGTTCCTGCAGGTGACCAAGCAGTACCTGTCTAAAGTGAGGTTCAGGTTCTTGTGTCGGTAGTTCCTGCGGGTGACCAAGTAGTTCCTGCAGGTGACTAGGCAGTACCTGTCTAATGTGGGGTTCAGGTTCTTGTGTCGGTAGTTCCTGCGGGTGACTAAGTAGTTCCTGCAGGTGACCAAGCAGCACCTGTCTAAAGTGAGGTTCAGGTTCTTGTGTCGGTAGTTCCTGCGGGTGACCAAGCAGTACCTGTCTAAAGTGGGGTTCTGGTTCTTGTGTCGGTAGTTCCTGCAGGTGACCAAGCAGTACCTGTCTAAAGTGGGGTTCAGGTTCTTGTGTCGGTAGTTCCTGCGGGTGACCAAGTAGTTCCTGCGGGTGACCATGCAGTACCTGTCTAAAGTGGGGTTCAGGTTCTTGTGTTGGTAGTTCCTGCGGGTGACCATGCAGTACCTGTCTCACCTGTCAGTCCTGTCTAAAGTGGGGGTGTGGTTGTTGTGTCTGCAGTTCCTACGGGTGACCAAGCAGTACCTGCCTCACCTGGCGCGCCTGTGCCTCATCAGCACCTTCCTGGAGGATGGCATCCGCATGTGGTTCCAGTGGAACGAGCAGAGGGACTACATCGAGGCCACCTGGAGCTGTGGCTACTTCCTGGCCACCTGCTTCGTGCTCATCAACCTCATTGGACAGCTGGGTGAGTGGGGACGCCCGTCCCACATCATTGTTTTTATTTACATAATTACCATCATAAACAAGTGCAGTTGTTGTGTTTTGTTGTTATTTTATTATTCTTGAAGTTGTTATCATAATTGAATTATTTGCAATTGAGGAGCACTACATAAATAAACAAACTTGACTTGACTTGGATCATCTGGGTCACCTGTGTCAGCACAAAAGCATCATGCGAAACGCCCCTGTGGGACTTGTGTCATTGTCTGAACTGGGTATCACTGTCCGTACCGGAACTTGTGTCATTGTGTGAACTAGGTGTATAGCCCCTGGATAGTGAGGACAGTGGAAGGTGTAGTTTCTAGTGGCACTAGTTCCTTTGTGTCCAACAAGGGAGGGAAAGAGAATCATTCGATGGGATACTCAGTGAAACACCTTTGATATTCATTTTATACTCATGTATTTATTCTGTGACCGTGGTGATTAACCCTCGCTGCAAAAGGTACAGGCTACAAGTACACTACATGGAATGTAGAGCAGTAGACGTCGTCCGGTTGCCAGGTCTGCATTAATAATGGATTTAAACATGCGTAATTACTTCTCTGTCTCTAATCTGCAATCTGCATTTTCAAACACAACTTCTTGGTGTGAAGACACACAGGTGTCACTAAGTAGGAAGCCTCAAATCAAAGGAAGTATAGAAGTCTGACCTCACAGGTTGTTTGGCAGACATTCAGCTGACGACTGCACATAAGTGTTTTTTGTGGCTTTTCCTGGTTTTCCTGGTCTGAATGCTGTTGATCGGTCTGTCTGTAAAGATCAGAGGAATTATTTCAGAGCATGCAGAGACTTGAAAGGAATTAAAGTATGTCTGTTGCACTTGAAAACAAACCATAGTTAACTAACCATGCTGCATACTTGCCTGATCATGGCTCGCACTTTTAGATCAGACAAAATAATTACGGCAACTTTTAGGTGTATTTCACAGTACAAGCACATAACCAGGCATCATCAAGTATCACGGTTTGCACATTTTAATGTTTTATTTTTATTAATTATTGTGATGAATGCGTACTCTAGTTATACTATAAACCTTAAGGGCTAGACCTCCAGAGAGGAAACATTTAATAATGCGGAAAGCATCCTCACAGAGTCTGTAAGCAATCGTGGGCAGGGCTTGAAGGTCTTCAAAGAGAGGGTTTAGTCGATGACAATAATAAATCCTCATTTCTCTTTGCATGCGTTCCTGACGGCATTGATCTGTGTCTGTTCCTTTGTTACAGGAGGCTGTGTCCTTATCCTCAGTAGAAATTTTGTGCAGTACGCTTGCTTTGGCCTATTTGGCATCATTGCACTACAGGTGAGGGGGGGGCTCTGTGGTGTGGGGGAAATGTTATAACAGTTCTATTATAAAACAAAGGCCATGTAAGGGATAATGGGCTTCACGGTGTTCGGATATCAGAAAGTTAATGCACGTTCGAGGTGGTATTGTGGCCACTACACAAAGCGGAGTGGCCGTTACACCTCGAAGTGCATGAACTTTCTGATATCCAAACACCGTGAAGTCCATTATCCCGCTTATACCACGGTTACCACACTTGTCTGATGTTAATTTCAGGTAATCATTTCCATGTTTTAATCGCTAAAACAAACGTCGAATCTCAAAGGCATATAATATGTTGCAACTTTGTGTTCTTCCATCTGCGCATCATTTGCTAAAGCTGTCACATCTTTACTGTTTATTTACAGTTCACCACAAACTTTGCGCATTGATACATAAACATGATACAGTCGGAAAGCAGGGACTACTTCATAGGTGTGCGTATATAGAAAGTTAATAACCGTTCTAAAGGACGCATCACAATGTGAAATTGAAGGAAGCCGTGGTATAATCTCTTTTATTACACGGCTCTCTACAATGCTGACGGATGTCCCATTGGCTTTGAATGGGCCACTCCAGCGCTGTCAATGGCAACGGGGTTTGTGCTTCTGTCATATCACTCCGCAAGTAGTCCACTCACTTATCATAACGCAATACCAACAACAAGCTGCAACAAGTTAAGCAGCTGGACACAACACCTCAACATTTTATTTTATCAGTGAATTTTTAGCAGCGGAGGCCAGGAAGCGGCAAGAAAATATTTAAAATATGAAGAAGTTTCTAATTCTCTATTATCGTTTTTGCCAAGTAGCCGTGTAATAAGTGGGATAATGTTCAGCGAGGCGGTCATTCTCGTGAAATAAGCCACTTTAGAGCATCTCTCTGTCGGGGCTTATTTCGTGAGAATGACTCACAGAACATTATCCCTTACACAGCTTATAGTTTAAGGATTTTAAACTTATGGCTCTCCAACTTTAAACATAAATACAATCTACAAATGGTTATCAGTATTACTTCAGAAGGGAATAGTTGTCCTAACTTGTCCTCTGCTTTCATCCAGACTGTTGCCTACAGCATCCTGTGGGACTTGAAGTTTCTGATGAGGTAAGCTTTCACACCTGGTCCTCTCACACACCTTCCCCTCTCTGTCTGTCTCCCTGTCTGTGTGTGTGTGTGTGTGTGTGTGTGTCTCTCTCTCTCTGTCGTGCAGGAACCTGGTTATTGTTGATGCGTGTTGCTTGTTTGTTTATTGTTGTTGTTAGTGAATGTTGACGTGTCCCCCGCAGGAACCTGGCGCTGGGCGGGGGGCTGCTGTTGCTGCTGGCGGAGTCGCGGTCGGAGGGCAAGAGCATGTTCGCCGGCGTGCCCTCCATGGGAGAGAGCTCCCCCAAGCAGTACATGCAGCTGGGCGGCCGCGTGCTGCTCGTGCTCATGTTCATGACGCTGCTGCACTTTGACTCCAGCTTCTTCTCGGTGAGATTTTTCATTGAGGCTCATCTGAGCTGGCTTACTTTTGGAAACTGTTGTGAGGGATTTCTTATGTTTTCAAATCTCACCACTAGGTGGCATTAGTCTGTAAGGGGCTGTCTTCAGCATGTAAGACTGGAGCGGAATGCTTTATTTTATTGTTTTTTTTTTTAAAGCCGATAAAATAGGATACAGATTTAGGCAAGTGTTATGCCTGAGAGGTCTGCTAGTCAATTGTGTACCCAGTAACATTTGGAATTAAAATCCTTAAATGACTCTACAGTATTGGGTACAGGTGCCTATATTTTCACAATGGTCATGGGTATGCATTACAATGTAAAATTATTTATTTTTTGATTATGGTTTATTTGCTAGAACAGATACCATATACAGTGGTATGAGAAAGTTTGGGCACCCCTGACAATTGCCATTATTTATATTCACCAATCATTGGGTGTTTTAATTCACAACTTAAAGGAGAACTTCGGTGTAAAATGAAAATTGGCATGTTAAAACATCCTACCGAGCTGGTATGTGTACTGAGGAGCAAAATTGATTTAGCCTCTTGCATTCAGAGTTTAACTATTTTTTATAGTTTGACCCAGAAGGCTAACAATGGAAGTGGTAGGTGCCCTTAGATGAAGCATGACGACTACACTATTTTTAAACCATTAAAACAGCTCGAAGAAACTCCACACTCCATCGGTAGTACAACAAAGGCTCTGGCATTCAAAACAAAGCACTGACAATATTGTAAATGTACACAACATTTATTTAAAAAACTGTTCTTACATGCAGTAGTTTGGAGTTGTTTCTCTTTGCCGCCATGATGAAAGTCCAAACAAGTCGATTGTACTACCTCTCCTCCTATTCTTCCTGCTGGTTCGTGTTTGTCAATCGACTTGTGCAGACTTTCATATCGCCTGTTGTAGTGACCAAACAATTCAATTTTTGTTTCATCAGTCCAGAGTATCCAAAATGATATTGGCTTGTCCAAATGTTCTTTCGCATACCTCAAGCGAGTCAGTTTGTGGCGACTGTGAAGAAAAGGCTTCTTCCGCATCACTCTTCCGTACAGCCTTTCCTTGTGCAAATTGCGCTGTATTGTTGACCGATGCACAGCAACACCGTCTGGTGTCCTTGCAAGTCTTTGGAGGTGGTCTGTGGGTTGTTTTTAACCATTCTGAACATCCTTTGTCTTTGCCTCTCTGGAATTTTTCTTGGCCTACCACTTCTGGGCTTAACAAGAACTGTGCCCGTGGCCCTCCATTTTCTCACAATGTTCCTGACAGTGGAAACTGACAGCTGAAATCTTTTGGACAGCATTTTGTAACCTTCCCCTAAACCATAATGCTGGATAATCTTGGTTTTGAGGTCATCAGAGAGTTGTTTTGAGGCTCCCATGTTGCAGCTCTTCAGAGGAGAGTCAAACAGAATGAGAACTGGCATTTGGCCACCTTAAATACCTTTTGTCATTATTGGATGCACCTGTCAATTAAGTTCAAGGCTTAAAGTGATGGCTTGTGATGATTACTTACAGGCCATCAAAATCATTTTTGCACAGCCTATTTTTTACATTTGATTTAATTTCATACAATTGCATACTATGAATACTTAAAATCTGTGTTTGGAAATCAAGCTAACACTTGATTTGCCACCAAGATAATTTTGTGTGTAGTCAGAGTCCATTATTATACAACCTCAGAGGGGGTGCCCAAACTTTCTCATACCTGTACATAGGCAAACGATGTAAACAGGGTATGTAATGCAAGTGCCATGTTTATGAAGTGTTTATAGCAAATGGTGATTTTCAACAGTTTCTGTAACGGAGCCCGATGTGTGTGTTGTGTGCTGTGGTGGCCTTGGGCCTGGTGTGTGTGCTGTGTGCTTTGGTGGCTTGCAGATCCTGCAGAACATGGTGGGCACGGCGCTCATCATCCTGGTGGCCATCGGCTTCAAGACCAAGCTGGCGGCCCTGACCCTGGTGGTGTGGCTGCTGGCCATCAACGTCTACTTCAACGCCTTCTGGGCGGTGCCCGCCTACAAGCCCATGCACGACTTCCTGAAGTACGACTTCTTCCAGACCACGTCGGTGATCGGGGGCCTGCTGCTGGTGGTGGCCCTGGGGCCAGGTGGGGTGTCCATGGACGAGAAGAAGAAGGAGTGGTGAGAGAGAGAGAGAGAGAGAGAGAGAGAGAGAGAGAGAGAGAGGGCACTGTGAAGCAACTCCTTCTCCTCCTCCTCCTCCTCCTCCTGCACCACCTCCTCCACCAACACCACCTGCGCCATCACTGCCCGGGCTGCACACCGGCCCCTGGACCCCTGGACCCCTGGACCCTGTGCTCCTCTGCTCTCCTCTCCTCTCCTCCGCACCGCACCACACCTAGACCTGTGCCCTTGAGTTGCAAACCAACCACAGTGTTGCACACTGGAAACTTTCAGTTACAGCAGTCCCGCCCACCCTCCCCCCAAAACACCTGTGTTTCTCATCCACAGTTTTTTTTTTTTTTTTTTTTTTTTTTTAAATAATTCCGTGTTTGGCCAGGCGAAATGAAATACAGGCATTTTTTGTACACCCGTTACTTTCCTCTTCACACTGTTGACATGGTGACACGGCGAATGACTTAAGACAAGATTACTGCAGTCCGGTATCCTCCTGCGTTATGGGTGGTGTTGCAATAATCCCTTCTTTCGTTCTCTCTAACTCCCCCTTCTGTTGAATCTGTGAATTTCACCGGCACTTAACCAGTCCCTCTTTCGTCAGGACGGTGGCTTGTCATTACGCAAGGAGGGAAACAGGACATTGGTACATGGTGGTGTGTGTTCACGGTGTAACTTTTCATACATTTCAAGTTGGAGAAGAGTGTGTGAGCGGTCGTAATTGGTCGGTTTATTGGTTTCGTCGTCACAGAAGTGCACAGCTCTTTTCTTTTCCCCCATAATTTAAACTGAGGACTGTCGTGAGGTTGCTCACAATATATCAGTTTGAGATGCTGAGCTCAAGTTCTCAAGCCCTTCTGCATCTGTCACTTATGTCTTTTTTTTCTTTTTCTGTCTCTCTATCACTTTCTCTCTGTTTCTCTCCCCGTCTCACTCACACTTACTACTTTCATGAATGCTCCATTTATGACGTAGCCGTGACCTCGCCTCTCGCCGTGTCATGCCCACTCAGTGACATTCAGCGTCTTTGAAAGGCAGTGTGTCCAGAGTGCTGTCTGTGACCCCGTGCAATGATTCAGGGGGAAGCAGAGGTCATGCCTGACCTTCCCAAAATGCTAAAATGCCCCCACCCCCAATCTGAACTCTTTTGGACTGTTTGTACTGTGTATTGTTGGGGTAGTACATGCCCTCACCTCTATACATCTGTGTCAGATCAAGGTAGAAAATGGGAGTTTGCAGTTGCAAAAAAAAAAAAAAAGAAAGAAAAATGCCATATTTTATGAAACTGAGCATACAGAGGCAAGCCAAACTGGAGAGCGCACCGGTTCATACCTGCTTTTGTGTCTTGCTCACTGTTTTTGCTGTTTAACAAGATAAAATGTACTCATTGTATTGATTTTCAGAAATTTATATTGTACTTTTGATTTTCTTTTTGTGATCATGGCAGAGAATTAAAAAAAAGGCAAAAGGAAAACTAATTTAAATTGTCATTCTTACGTGCATGTACTATTAGCCTGGCTATCGCGACTTGTCAATGCTCTGCAAGCATTGGTCTGGCCAAGCTGTGTTGTAAACCCATTTCTCAGAAGGCGGGCTTAACCCGCCTCTTTCAAATGCCTCTGTTTGCTACTGGACGAAGCTTCAACCAATCACACCCCTCTGTCCTCTGACGTATACGCAGCGAAGGAAACTGCTTGATCCAAACAAAAAGTAGTAGTAGCCTGTAGTCATATGAAAATGGTGTTAAATGATTTTTGTCAGACTTGTGAGATGAACATGAGAGTGGCTGGTGTTGGTCAATCAATATTGATATTCGAAAAAACGAATCAGTGCGATCAAAGGCGAAATGACCACAACAACAGGGTTCTCGCAAAGCCCCATCGACTTGGCTAACAGTGGGGCTAACTGATAAATTAAACTTTTACCGAAGCCGGTCGGTAGCATTGCGAAAACGTCCTTTCCCGCAACAAATGCTTCAAGGGCTGCCCTTTGCTGTATTTTCAGAGAGAACTTCCCTTTGAATTCGTCCAGAACAGGAGCTACAGCTGCATTGAAATCTTGCGGTTCTTCCACGTTCGCCATGTTGACAGTTACTGAGAGATTTTTCATTGCCTTTTTGAAATGCTCGATTTTCATTGGCGCCCATTCCGAGGAGCGAGCAGAAATGGTGTCGACAGGCAGCTTGGCCAGACTGACTTGCTCGCGAAATGCAATTGCAGCGTCACATGGAAGTATGGGCACGCCCAGGCTAATATACTATAGTTTTCTTTCAAAGGTCATATTTTTTGGAAGGTTTAAGTACTGTTTCTTAATGTCATTCTAGGTCCTGACTTCGCCAGTAATTGTCAGCCCCTCTGGGATTTATTTATTTATTTTTGCATTTGAAATGAAGGCTCAGGCTTGTTATTAGTATTGCAATATTTCAGCAATAACAAAGTTTGGTAGACTTTTGTTTGGCTGATTTCAACTTCAAATCTCCATAAATTCTCTCAACAAATTCAGTTACTTTCAACTGCAACAACGAACACAACAAACCTTTAAACCCAAGATCCAGGAGGACCTGTTTGGACGTACGGTTGTTTTTAAGCAATCGGTTGATTACCAGTTGCGTTATCCGGTCAAGGTCTTGAATTCTAAGAGCTTTACTGAAACTGAGGAAGTGACACCACGTGACGCCAACCGCAGTGGGGGGACTTGTGATGCAGTGAGTTCTTGTCACAGGTTTTCCGAAAAGCGTTGTTTCACTTCAGCCAACCTCAACCCCTCCTTCCTGCACTGCTGTGCGGTCCACTCTGAGAAGAGCTGGTAGCTTGTTGTCCGGTCACTGGTTTGCCCTACAGCCTACAACCTGTTAGGGTTTTAAGCTCCTATCTACATTTCACCTATCCACGTAATAACCTACCTCTATTTGCAGTCAATACATTTAAAGTTAACCTCACAATGATCTCCTACTAAGCACAGTAGACTGAAGCCTAAATTCCTCATTCTGTTGCCCAGATCTAGATAGAACACTTGACTGTGGTTGTCACACTGTTACATCAAGGTCATTTCAAGGTCATTAATAGACCGCGCCCACATGAACTGAAACTGCTGGTGTTTTTTAGATTGAAAGCAGGAACCTTGTCTCTAAACTGGTTTTCTGTTTCATGACTGATATTGGTATTGGATATATAAGTAGTCAGAGAAGTTGACTGTCTTTAGGCCCTGCATCATGATCATCTTCGCTCTGTTCATCTTTGCTGCCCTGTCGGACGTGCCCATCTGGGCGAAAGTTGTTGATGGTTTTGGGGAGTGCAGTGAGTTCTTTTATAAGGGTGCTGAACCGCAGGGTCTGGATCAAAATGCCAAGAAAATCTGCCAGCAGTATGAGTATGGTGGGAATTTTTATGCTTCACTTTACTCAACATTCCACAGAATTCCTTTGTACAGTGCCTACACTTTTGACCCCACCTGCAGAAACCAAGATGGGCGAAAAAGCGGTGACTGGTTCATTGAGCCCCAGGTACGTTGTCTTTTTTTGGGTAGGGGGAATAATCATACACCAGTTGTGCCATTCTCAGCTTCTTGTGCTGTACCAAAGAGATGACTGAAAACTAGAAAAGCATTCAGGGGGCGCAGACCTCCGCCAGGGCAGCTCAGATCACCACCAAAATCTAATCACATTCAAGTTAGCCCATTTTTGACCTACCCTGAAGATTTAATCAAAACCCATCCATAACTTTTTGAGTCATGTTGCTAACTACCTAACAAACAAACAAACGCAGATGACTACATAACCTCCGCTGGCGGAGGTAATTACTCTAAAACTAATGGGCAAGAATATTTAAGAATGGTTTGTGAGGTCCTCTGGCTTCTGTTGCCTCTTGAATGATCTGTATTCTCTTTCCTTGCCTAGATCAGCATGCTATAGTTCAGTTTAGGCTGCTGCTGCTCATCCAATGAAGAGACAACAGCCCTACAATAGTTTTGTTGTACTGTGATTGACTATGTTGTGTTAATAAATGTGTTGAACCAGCACAAGCAGGGAGTTTTTCCTCACCCCCGTCACCCTGGTGCTTGCACCAAAACCCGCTCACAGGGCATTCATTAATACCAGAGACCACCGCAAAATTAATGGCTGAATGCTATGACACCTTTAACCCTACAGGCTTAATTTAACACTGCAGGCTACATGGTCATCCACAAACTTCCACATTTGAGGTTTCTTGGGTGTTCATCACATGATATCTTTAAAGTTAGAGGGAAGCTGGGTAAAGGACGAAAACAGTAAAAAAAAAGACCAACGAAAGGCTGCATGTGTTATTTTGGGAAAAATAAGTACAAGGTACAAGGAAAACCAGGCGGTAGCACTTTATAATAACTACTTCCTAATACGTATTTATTTCCCATTTGTTAACTCTTTAACTTAACACTTTGTTCATAATTTGGTAACCATTGCTTTTACACTATTTCTTATCAGTAAATCATTTATAAACTTACACACATTTGCCTGGATGTCGATTGACTATCTGTCTGTATGTATGTCTGACTGTCTTTATGCTATATATACTATCTATCTATCGGTCTGCTGCCTTTCTGTCTGTCTGTCTATCACCCTGTCTGTCTGCTTCAACTTTTGTAGATATCTTTAAAAATTATTTACTGATAAGAAATGGTGGAAAAAGCAATGTTTACCAAATTAAGTGTTAAGTAAGAGTTACCAAATGCAAAATAAATGTTTATTAGGAAGTAGCTATTATAAAGTGCTACTCACCAGTCTGCCCTCTGACGTGGGACTGAAGCACCAGAAGAAGAATGTCATGACCAGTTTAAAAAGTGATGTCTATTTCTCTTCAAATAGATGAACACTTACAAACCACATGCCCATTTGTTGTGCCTTTTATTGAATTAATTTGGTTTCACTCAGCTTTCTGGCATCTCATCAGTCTCAATGGAACCAGAGAACAACTATGACAGAGAGGAATTAAAATCCAAGCAAGCCATAAATGAAGACTACAGCAACACAGGCTACGACAGAGGGCACCTCAACCCCAACAGCTTCCAGTGTGAGGATGGGCGTAAAGCCACATTCACCCTGACCAACAGTGCACCCATGGATGCTTGCTTCAACCGTGTGAACTGGAAACAATGGGAGGATGCAGTCAAGGGCATTTTAAGGCCACTGTCTGACGGAACTGCGTATCTAGTAACAGGAACTGTACCATCAGCAGATTATAGAATACCAAGACGAGGAGAATTTGATGATCCTAGCTCAAGAGACTTCAACAGAGTCACTGTTCCTACTCATGTGTGGTCAGCTGTCTGTTATGTCAGCAATGTAGACAGTCAGAATTCTTTTTCATTTGGGTACATAGGGCTAAACCAGCCGGACAGCAAAACAAATGTTAAGACTGTACCACAACTAAATGGCGAGCTGTCAACGCTCTATTATGCCAATGTGCAAATTTTCATTGATGACTGTTTTTCTAGCAACCCCAAATCTGAGGAAATAGTTAAACAACTCTATAGGAAAATCCAGATACCCCTCAGTGATAGACTGGTCATGTCTGAGGATATCCTGAATACATTTCATTCTGCCATGAGCCAGTTTGATGACAATGTGCAAGTGCCAACAAAAAGGCCAAGAGTAACAAACGTGGCAATAGAGAAGTCTTTTGATAGCCTCGAAACTTGGTTTATAAACTTGCAGAACATGAAGTATGTGTCTAGGTCGACTTGTGTTCTGTCACAACCATACACAGGGCCCATTTGGAGTGCGAGCAGCAGAAAGGTTCAGAAGCGAGATACCCCTGATGATTCCCAGGAGCTGGTTTGTAGCCTCGTTCCAGAGGTGGAACCAGGCTGCACTAGCTCTTGTCTGTACAAGAAGGAAGCTCGAGGTTATCGCTGCTATTTTTACTCTTTTGAAAAGTCATGTTCTCCAGAGTATTCCATAATAACAGTTAGTGGAAGCAGGTGTAAGAGTGGTCATACCTGTGCACTTACTGGGTCTGCTGATTACGGGTGCCACACAGACTCATCATGGGAGTACTGTAGTCCACCCCCACCGATCGGCAAAGGAGTTGGGTCTTATAAAGGCGATGGGAAGCACTGCCGCTCCAACCACAACTGCGGCCGGTATGGTGCAAGCTACACCTGGTGTTACACTGATTACAATGACAACTGGGAGTACTGCTGTAGTAGTGATGACCGCTTCTCTGCTCTGAATGGCAGAACCTGTAAGTCTGACCATCCATGTGGTTACCATGGTAGTGGTTACCTTTGGTGCAAAACCACAGATGGCACCTGGGATTATTGTTGCACCTACTGACCCTGACCCACCTCTTTAGTTGCCACCAGGCTAAAACCTTTTACAAGCAGTTTATTCACTGATTATTCATTTATCTCATTAAACATATTACTGTCATTCATTGCATGATTTTTGTTTCCAAAGCGCAATGCAATCAACAGCATTTTCAGAAGCATACCTAATCATCAGACTTAATACACAATAAAAAGATGCAGATAGTGGAAGAAACTGTGGTTTTGAGTTCATTAAGTAAAAAATGTGGAAAATGTGAAAAACCCTGTAAACTATATTGCCTTTGTATGTGCTGTATAATGCTTGCATATGTCTGCTTATCTGTGTTATCCTTGTGTATATCATATTGCTGCTCTTTGAAAGGCAGAAAGAACAGTGTATTTTGTTGGCAACCTTCTGTGCATGTGTAATAATATACTATCTATCTATCGGTCTGCTGCCTTTCTGTCTGTCTGTCTATCACCCTGTCTGTCTGCTTCAACTTTTGTAGATATCTTTAAAAATTATTTACTGATAAGAAATGGTGGAAAAAGCAATGTTTACCAAATTAAGTGTTAAGTAAGAGTTACCAAATGCAAAATAAATGTTTATTAGGAAGTAGCTATTATAAAGTGCTACTCACCAGTCTGCCCTCTGACGTGGGACTGAAGCACCAGAAGAAGAATGTCATGACCAGTTTAAAAAGTGATGTCTATTTCTCTTCAAATAGATGAACACTTACAAACCACATGCCCATTTGTTGTGCCTTTTATTGAATTAATTTGGTTTCACTCAGCTTTCTGGCATCTCATCAGTCTCAATGGAACCAGAGAACAACTATGACAGAGAGGAATTAAAATCCAAGCAAGCCATAAATGAAGACTACAGCAACACAGGCTACGACAGAGGGCACCTCAACCCCAACAGCTTCCAGTGTGAGGATGGGCGTAAAGCCACATTCACCCTGACCAACAGTGCACCCATGGATGCTTGCTTCAACCGTGTGAACTGGAAACAATGGGAGGATGCAGTCAAGGGCATTTTAAGGCCACTGTCTGACGGAACTGCGTATCTAGTAACAGGAACTGTACCATCAGCAGATTATAGAATACCAAGACGAGGAGAATTTGATGATCCTAGCTCAAGAGACTTCAACAGAGTCACTGTTCCTACTCATGTGTGGTCAGCTGTCTGTTATGTCAGCAATGTAGACAGTCAGAATTCTTTTTCATTTGGGTACATAGGGCTAAACCAGCCGGACAGCAAAACAAATGTTAAGACTGTACCACAACTAAATGGCGAGCTGTCAACGCTCTATTATGCCAATGTGCAAATTTTCATTGATGACTGTTTTTCTAGCAACCCCAAATCTGAGGAAATAGTTAAACAACTCTATAGGAAAATCCAGATACCCCTCAGTGATAGACTGGTCATGTCTGAGGATATCCTGAATACATTTCATTCTGCCATGAGCCAGTTTGATGACAATGTGCAAGTGCCAACAAAAAGGCCAAGAGTAACAAACGTGGCAATAGAGAAGTCTTTTGATAGCCTCGAAACTTGGTTTATAAACTTGCAGAACATGAAGTATGTGTCTAGGTCGACTTGTGTTCTGTCACAACCATACACAGGGCCCATTTGGAGTGCGAGCAGCAGAAAGGTTCAGAAGCGAGATACCCCTGATGATTCCCAGGAGCTGGTTTGTAGCCTCGTTCCAGAGGTGGAACCAGGCTGCACTAGCTCTTGTCTGTACAAGAAGGAAGCTCGAGGTTATCGCTGCTATTTTTACTCTTTTGAAAAGTCATGTTCTCCAGAGTATTCCATAATAACAGTTAGTGGAAGCAGGTGTAAGAGTGGTCATACCTGTGCACTTACTGGGTCTGCTGATTACGGGTGCCACACAGACTCATCATGGGAGTACTGTAGTCCACCCCCACCGATCGGCAAAGGAGTTGGGTCTTATAAAGGCGATGGGAAGCACTGCCGCTCCAACCACAACTGCGGCCGGTATGGTGCAAGCTACACCTGGTGTTACACTGATTACAATGACAACTGGGAGTACTGCTGTAGTAGTGATGACCGCTTCTCTGCTCTGAATGGCAGAACCTGTAAGTCTGACCATCCATGTGGTTACCATGGTAGTGGTTACCTTTGGTGCAAAACCACAGATGGCACCTGGGATTATTGTTGCACCTACTGACCCTGACCCACCTCTTTAGTTGCCACCAGGCTAAAACCTTTTACAAGCAGTTTATTCACTGATTATTCATTTATCTCATTAAACATATTACTGTCATTCATTGCATGATTTTTGTTTCCAAAGCGCAATGCAATCAACAGCATTTTCAGAAGCATACCTAATCATCAGACTTAATACACAATAAAAAGATGCAGATAGTGGAAGAAACTGTGGTTTTGAGTTCATTAAGTAAAAAATGTGGAAAATGTGAAAAACCCTGTAAACTATATTGCCTTTGTATGTGCTGTATAATGCTTGCATATGTCTGCTTATCTGTGTTATCCTTGTGTATATCATATTGCTGCTCTTTGAAAGGCAGAAAGAACAGTGTATTTTGTTGGCAACCTTCTGTGCATGTGTAATAATTAAACATAATGCCATATTCGTCTGTGTCAAACACTGGGGAAGATCTGCTGATCAGAAATGGTGCTGTTTTTCTGATTGCTGTATACAAACTGTGATGACAAATGTTAAAAAAAAAATAGATTTGACAGTTGTACATTAAGGACAAGAAAGTTGAAAAAATCCATAAATGAAAGTCCCGCATATAACAGTGTCTTCGTACAAAATCTAAACTGCTAAAATATGGTAAGACTCACTAAACTATTGCAAATGAATATATGTAATACATAATATTCAAATCTTCTATCACATTTTCACATGGATAAAATTGAAAAACATGTTTTCCTTTGGACAGGCACAGACACCATCAAGATTTGGGATTCATAGGAACATAATTGTACCTTTTAACCGCTGTTTTACAACTAGATAGTTTATCTTCTGCAAGGCTGTGTTATTCCTATTTCAGCTGTGGGCCTAAAGGCTCACAGATTCCATTCCAGCACCAGTAGGAAATAATGTGGTTGGGAGAGTGAGTAACCAGCACTCTCTTGCACCCTCATATGGCTGAAGTGCCCTTGAGCAAGGCATCTAACCCCACATTGCACCCACATCTATGGCAGAAGTGCCCTTGAGCAAGGCATCTAACCCCACATTGCACCCTCATATGGCAGAAGTGCCCTTGAGCAAGGCATCTAACCCCACATTGCTCCACAACAACTTACAGTGAATTTACATAACTCACTGTAAGTTGCTCTGGATAAGAGCATCCGCTACATGCAATGCCTCCTGGGCATCATCAGCTCTCAGAGTGCCCTTACGCAGGTTTTGTAAACCCTCTTGACACTCTCCTCCCACTGTCTCCAATAGAGGTGGTTGAAGCAAGGATCCATGGGTGCGCTGTTAGTCAGTGTGAATGTAGCCTCACGGCCTCCTACCCCACGCTGGAAACTGCTGGGACTGAGCTGTCCCCTGTCATAGCCCGCGTAGCTATAATCACTGTTCACTGCTTGTTTGGTTTTCATCAGATTTTCCACATCCTTTGAATTATACTCCATTGTCTCTCATATGTGCAGCTGTGGTGTAGTGGTTAGGGAGTTGGTCTTGCAATCGGAAGGTTGCCGGTTTGAATCCCTCCCTACCCATGGTTGAGATGCCCTTGAGCAAGGCATCTAACCCCACACTGCTCCTGGGACTGTAACTGAAACCCTGTAAATATCTGTAAGTCGCTCTGGATAAGAGCGTCAGCTAAGTGTAATGTAATGCAATATAAACAGCTGTTGTGGAGCTGCACTCCACCCACAGGCCTATTCTCTATTCAGCACAACACATTGTGTTAAATTTCAGTTACTTGACTGCGGAGAGAATGGATGGGGAAAATGATCAGGAAGGCATTACAACAGGGAGCTTGTATAATACCATTACGGGAAAGTCAAGAAGAAAAATGGGGCCAAGAAGAGGGCATCTAATATCCATTTTCCTTTGTTTTACTGACAGAAGCGGTGGCTTTCTTGACTGCTATCTTTTGAAATGACACACAATTAAAATGCATCCAAAACACAGTATGTCTCTTTTGGTTTATGTCCATTTCTTGGTCCTGTTTCACCAATTACATGGAGAAAATTAGGAGAGATTTTGAAACCAATGTGCATTTTCACAATGTTTTTTATGGGGATTTTACAAGCAGTTTATTCATCCATTGCATTTAAACATGTTTGGCATCACCCTGTCCTCAGTACAGATGTTACTGCAACCAGGCCCTTGCTTATCGTGCCAGACCTATATGGCCAGGAGCCAGACTGGTGCTGTTGGGAAGAAATAAGTGGAACAGTTAGTTGAAAGTGGAGATGTAGGCCACCAAACAGGATAATAACACAAGACAATGTAGAGACAAAGGTAGGCCAGCGATTGGTCAGCAATAACGCATAATTACAGGATGCTTGCGCTAAAGCTCTTACTTGTGAAGAAGAGGCAGAGGAGAGAAAACTAATAAGAGCACCTTCCTCAAGATTTCAACATCTCTGCAAGATTCCTTCTCTTCAGCTTGTAGTAACACCCATTACAATGTTCCACAAGGACCTGTGTCTGCTTATCTGTAAGTATACACCTGAATCTAAGACCTCTGAATGACAGAAAGCCATGTTTCTGAATTAATATTGCTTAAGCGCATAGGCCTATGATTTTAGAAAATTCTGAAATATTTCTTGTTTTTTTGTAAATGCAAATTAATAAATACAGCAACAGATAAGAAAAAAGCTTTAAATTTGGTAGGCAACATTTCATTATGGTGAATGTTCAAAACAATTTATGCTGAATTAACCAGTTCTGAGCACTACTAATAACATTAATGTTCAAAGTTAATAGGAAATGGATCATGTCATACATAATTATAGTTTAATTTCCCAGTTTGGGATCAATAAAGTACGTCTGTCTGTCTGTCTGTCTGTCTGTCTGTCTGTCTGTCTGTCTATCTATCTATCTATCTATCTATCTATCTATCTATCTATCTATCTATCTATCTATCTATCTGCTGCTGCTGCTGCTGCTAAACACTCTGGCACAGTTATTAGCAAAAGAATATATTATGACATGATTGCAATCCAGTGTTGTCAACCACATTTTCCTTAATGTCTTTGTGCATCTTTAGTACTGGCTGCCAGTTGTCCATGGATGACAAGTGCAGGTACTTACTGTGTCAAACTCCTTAAAAGGAAATAACACACATTGACTTGTGTCAAACACTGGGGAGGATTTTTCCATTGCGGTGTAGTTATATTCCTGGGGTTAGTGGAATTAGTAGTTTCTTTGGGGCTTTATTCAGTACTTTGTTTTGTCTGACACTTCTGCATGTATATGCCAGTGAGTGATGCTGCCATGCAGTCACGATCTTAGCTATGAAATAGGTTGGGAAAGAATGTATTTTGTGTTCTTCACATTTTGTAACACAGCTCTTTTACAGAATCAAAGGTGGCGTGTGAGCATCAAACTATGTTCATCGACTGTGGTGAGAAAATGTTATAATTCTGCATTTTACCTGTGTTCAAATCAGTTCATTGATATGTGCTTCAATCTTTGACACTAGTACATATTAGTATATGACACCCCTAACAGGACAAGATAAAGTAATAAAGATTGACAAGGGCAATTATGGACGCACAGACAAGACCACCTGCATAGCAGGACGCCCCAGCAGTCAGATTAAAAACACGGGCTGCTATCTATCAAAAACTGTCCATGACATGGCTAACAGGTAATTTGTATGTATTTTACTCAAAGTTAGTTTTTTTTATTTAGTATAGACAAATCACATACCGGTGCACACATCAAAAGGAATGTACCATCAATCATAAGCAGGCGCGGCTCGTCAATATGGGCAGGTGGGGCAGCGCCCTCCCAAAAAACATCCACCCCAAAATGTAGTTCCTCCTAATAAATTATGTTACCTACGTAACTGCTCTGCTTGCTACGTATTTAACTACTCTGTCGTATATGGTTTGTGTCTGTGTTTTTTTATAACTATTTATTTAGCATTGTGGAATTGAATCTCAAATACCTTTGTTGATTGTAGTTATGGGGCAGGACCGGTCACTGCCCACATTCATCCGTTGATTTTTCCTATTCACCTGGCGTCAGTTGTCGGAATTGCAAGCAGCGCTAATAGAGTCCAACCGGCTTTTTTTTTTTACCTTCTAGCAGCTCACAGATCAGTACTCCTCCAGTAACGTTAGACCTAAACCAATCATGTCAAATGCAGTGATGGCCTGCAGCACAGAACCTGCCTTGTCAAACAACGTGGACTTTCTGTTAAAAAATGCACTTCATGGACTGAAATTAGAAGAGTTTAGAAGTTAGTGATCAAGCAGCTTCGCCCAGACAGACCAGACGTCAGTATAACGCAGAGACAACTAAGGACAAAGAGAATTTATATACAACCGAACATTTTCGCGAACATGGTACGATGAAAATCAAATGGCTGTGTGGTTGCTCCGTTTTTGGTTTTCATGTCTACTGTTCAGATCGTGCTTAGGGCAAGGGGACATAGGGATTACAGGAGTTAGCGACGTGAAATACTTTTCCGAAGTAGCAAAAAAGCACACTCAAGCAAAGCACATTTACAGTGTGCTATAACACTACCCATGCTAGGTCAAGTTAATATCACAGCACACTTCGATGAGGGCTATCATGTAAGCATTCAAAATCAATTAGAGGCAAAACGTGTCGTTGTGCTTATTATATGAGGCTGTTGCTTTGTTTGCCTTTAGTGCATTGGGCATTTCATTGGTCTTCATAGCGCTACATAATCATAGCGCTACATTAATGTTAATATTTAAAAAAAAACCCTCTGAAACACATGCTGTATGGTGCTGCTTGCAGACAGAATTATTATAGACCTGCTTAGCCGAATTACTACATTAATTAAGTTTTTAATAGGCCTGTCAGTATACATTCTTCTATAACATTTGGTCAGGAGTCATTGGTGTCTGCCCCACCAATATTTATGCTCAGAAGCCGCTACTGATCATAAGTAAAGGCTTAAGACTAATTAATTTTTGTTTTGTATCCAAGGTGTGATGGACGGTCTCAATGCTCCGTGCTGGCTTCTAACTCTGTGTTCTCCGATCCTTGTGGTGGCACCTTCAAGTATTTGGAAGTTTATTTTCGTTGCTTACCTGCAGGTTAGTCAATTAGTGTTAATTAGCTTCGAGTGTTCTTTTTATCAGTCATATCATACCGATCATGTATTACGCCTTTTCTCCACAGAAACGGAGGTGACGTATGAGAACCGAACTATTAACGGTTCTGAGAAATCAGTGGTGTGTGAGGGCCAAACTATGATCATCGACTGTGGTGAGACAATGTTATAATCATGTTTTTTAACTGTGTTCAAATCAATTCATTGATATGCGGTTCAATTTATGACACTAGTACATGTTAGTATATGAAACCCCTAACAGGACAAGATAAAGTAATAAAGATTGACAAGGGCAATTATGGACGCACAGACAGGACAACCTGCATAGCAGGACGCCCCAGCAGTCAGATTGAAAACACGGGCTGCTATCTATCAAAAAGTGTCAATGACATGGCTAACAGGTAATTTGTATGTATTTTACTCAAAGTTAGTTTTTTTTATTTAGTATAGACAAATCACATACCGGTGCACATATCAAAAGGAATGTACCATCAATCATAAGTAAAGGCTTCAGACTAATTCATTTTTGTTTTGTATCCAAGGTGTGATGGACGGTCTCAATGCTCCGTGCTGGCTTCTAACTCTTTGTTCTCCGATCCTTGTGGTGGCACCTTCAAGTATTTGGAAGTTTATTTTCGTTGCTTACCTGCAGGTTAGTCAATTAGTGTTAATTAGCTTTGAGTGTTCTTTTTATCAGTCATATCATACCGATCATATATTACGCCTTTTCTCCACAGAAACGGAGGTGACGTATGAGAACCGAACTATTAACGGTGCTGAGAAATCAGTGGTGTGTGAGGGCCAAACTATGATCATCGACTGTGGTGAGACAATGTTATAATCATGTTTTTTAACTGTGTTCAAATCAATTCATTGATATGCGGTTCAATCTTTGACACTAGTACATATTAGTATATGACACCCCTAACAGGACAAGATAAAGTAATAAAGATTGACAAGGGCAATTATGGACGCACAGACAGGACAACCTGCATAGCAGGACGCCCCAGCAGTCAGATTGAAAACACGGGCTGCTATCTATCAAAAACTGTCCATGACATGGCTAACAGGTAATTTGTATGTATTTTACTCAAAGTTAGTTTTTTTTATTTAGTATAGACAAATCACATACCGGTGCACATATCAAAAGGAATGTACCATCAATCATAAGTAAAGGCTTCAGACTAATTCATTTTTGTTTTGTGTCCAAGGTGTGATGGACGGTCTCAATGCTCCGTGCTGGCTTCTAACTCTGTGTTCTCCGTTCCTTGTGGTGGCACCTTCAAGTATTTGGAAGTTTATTTTCGTTGCTTACCTGCAGGTTAGTCAATTAGTGTTAATTAGCTTCGAGTGTTCTTTTTATCAGTCATATCATACCGATCATGTATTACGCCTTTTCACCACAGAAACGGAGGTGACGTATGAGAACCGAACTATTAACGGTGCTGAGAAATCAGTGGTGTGTGAGGGCCAAACTATGATCATCGACTGTGGTGAGACAATGTTATAATCATGTTTTTTAACTGTGTTCAAATCATTTCATTGATATTAGGTTCAATCGTTGACACTAGTACATATTAGTATATGACACCCCTAACAGGACAAGATAAAGTAATAAAGATTGACAAGGGCAATTATGGACGCACAGACAGGACAACCTGCATAGCAGGACGCCCCAGCAGTCAGATTGAAAACACGGGCTGCTATCTATCAAAAACTGTCCATGACATGGCTAACAGGTAATTTGTATGTATTTTACTCAAAGTTAGTTTTTTTTATTTAGTATAGACAAATCACATACCGGTGCACATATCAAAAGGAATGTACCATCAATCATAAGTAAAGGCTTCAGACTAATTCATTTTTGTTTTGTGTCCAAGGTGTGATGGACGGTCTCAATGCTCCGTGCTGGCTTCTAACTCTGTGTTCTCCGATCCTTGTGGTGGCACCTTCAAGTATTTGAAAGTTTATTTTCGTTGCTTACCTGCAGGTTAGTCAATTAGTGTTAATTAGCTTCGAGTGTTCTTTTTATCAGTCATATCATACCGATCATGTATTACGCCTTTTCTCCACAGAAACGGAGGTGACGTATGAGAACCGAACTATTAACGGTTCTGAGAAATCAGTGGTGTGTGAGGGCCAAACTATGATCATCGACTGTGGTGAGACAATGTTATAATCATGTTTTTTAACTGTGTTCAAATCAATTCATTGATATGCGGTTCAATTTTTGACACTAGTACATGTTAGTATATGACACCCCTAACAGGACAAGATAAAGTAATAAAGATTGACAAGGGCAATTATGGACGCACAGACAGGACAACCTGCATAGCAGGACGCCCCAGCAGTCAGATTGAAAACACGGGCTGCTATCTATCAAAAACTGTCCATGACATGGCTAACAGGTAATTTGTATGTATTTTACTCAAAGTTAGTTTTTTTTATTTAGTATAGACAAATCACATACCGGTGCACATATCAAAAGGAATGTACCATCAATCATAAGTAAAGGCTTCAGACTAATTCATTTTTGTTTTGTATCCAAGGTGTGATGGACGGTCTCAATGCTCCGTGCTGGCTTCTAACTCTGTGTTCTCCGATCCTTGTGGTGGCACCTTCAAGTATTTGAAAGTTTATTTTCGTTGCTTACCTGCAGGTTAGTCAATTAGTGTTAATTAGCTTCGAGTGTTCTTTTTATCAGTCATATCATACCGATCATGTATTACGCCTTTTCTCCACAGAAACGGAGGTGACGTATGAGAACCGAACTATTAACGGTTCTGAGAAATCAGTGGTGTGTGAGGGCCAAACTATGATCATCGACTGTGGTGAGACAATGTTATAATCATGTTTTTTAACTGTGTTCAAATCAATTCATTGATATGCGGTTCAATTTTTGACACTAGTACATGTTAGTATATGACACCCCTAACAGGACAAGATAAAGTAATAAAGATTGACAAGGGCAATTATGGACGCACAGACAGGACAACCTGCATAGCAGGACGCCCCAGCAGTCAGATTGAAAACACGGGCTGCTATCTATCAAAAACTGTCCATGACATGGCTAACAGGTAATTTGTATGTATTTTACTCAAAGTTAGTTTTTTTTATTTAGTATAGACAAATCACATACCGGTGCACATATCAAAAGGAATGTACCATCAATCATAAGTAAAGGCTTCAGACTAATTCATTTTTGTTTTGTATCCAAGGTGTGATGGACGGTCTCAATGCTCCGTGCTGGCTTCTAACTCTTTGTTCTCCGATCCTTGTGGTGGCACCTTCAAGTATTTGGAAGTTTATTTTCGTTGCTTACCTGCAGGTTAGTCAATTAGTGTTAATTAGCTTTGAGTGTTCTTTTTATCAGTCATATCATACCGATCATGTATTACGCCTTTTCTCCACAGAAACGGAGGTGACGTATGAGAACCGAACTATTAACGGTTCTGAGAAATCAGTGGTGTGTGAGGGCCAAACTATGATCATCAACTGTGGTGAGACAATGTTATAATCATGTTTTTTAACTGTGTTCAAATCAATTCATTGATATGCGGTTCAATCTTTGACACTAGTACATATTAGTATATGACACCCCTAACAGGACAAGATAAAGTAATAAAGATTGACAAGGGCAATTATGGACGCACAGACAGGACAACCTGCATAGCAGGACGCCCCAGCAATCAGATTGAAAACACGGGCTGCTATCTATCAAAAAGTGTCAATGACATGGCTAACAGGTAAGTTGTATGTATTTTACTCAAAGTTAGTTTTTTTTATTTAGTATAGACAAATCACATACCGGTGCACATATCAAAAGGAATGTACCATCAATCATAAGTAAAGGCTTCAGACTAATTCATTTTTGTTTTGTATCCAAGGTGTGATGGACGGTCTCAATGCTCCGTGCTGGCTTCTAACTCTTTGTTCTCCGATCCTTGTGGTGGCACCTTCAAGTATTTGGAAGTTTATTTTCGTTGCTTACCTGCAGGTTAGTCAATTAGTGTTAATTAGCTTTGAGTGTTCTTTTTATCAGTCATATCATACCGATCATGTATTACGCCTTTTCTCCACAAAAACGGAGGTGACGTATGAGAACCGAACTATTAACGGTTCTGAGAAATCAGTGGTGTGTGAGGGCCAAACTATGATCATCAACTGTGGTGAGACAATGTTATAATCATGTTTTTTAACTGTGTTCAAATCAATTCATTGATATGCGGTTCAATCTTTGACACTAGTACATATTAGTATATGACACCCCTAACAGGACAAGATAAAGTAATAAAGATTGACAAGGGCAATTATGGACGCACAGACAGGACAACCTGCATAGCAGGACGCCCCAGCAATCAGATTGAAAACACGGGCTGCTATCTATCAAAAAGTGTCAATGACATGGCTAACAGGTAAGTTGTATGTATTTTACTCAAAGTTAGTTTTTTTTATTTAGTATAGACAAATCACATACCGGTGCACATATCAAAAGGAATGTACCATCAATCATAAGTAAAGGCTTCAGACTAATTCATTTTTGTTTTGTGTCCAAGGTGTGATGGACGGTCTCAATGCTCCGTGCTGGCTTCTAACTCTGTGTTCTCCGATCCTTGTGGTGGCACCTTCAAGTATTTGGAAGTTTATTTTCGTTGCTTACCTGCAGGTTAGTCAATTAGTGTTAATTAGCTTCGAGTGTTCTTTTTATCAGTCATATCATACCGATCATGTATTACGCCTTTTCACCACAGAAACGGAGGTGACGTATGAGAACCGAACTATTAACGGTGCTGAGAAATCAGTGGTGTGTGAGGGCCAAACTATGATCATCGACTGTGGTGAGACAATGTTATAATCATGTTTTTTAACTGTGTTCAAATCAATTCATTGATATGCGGTTCAATTTTTGACACTAGTACATGTTAGTATATGACACCCCTAACAGGACAAGATAAAGTAATAAAGATTGACAAGGGCAATTATGGACGCACAGACAGGACAACCTGCATAGCAGGACGCCCCAGCAGTCAGATTGAAAACACGGGCTGCTATCTATCAAAAACTGTCCATGACATGGCTAACAGGTAATTTGTATGTATTTTACTCAAAGTTAGTTTTTTTTATTTAGTATAGACAAATCACATACCGGTGCACATATCAAAAGGAATGTACCATCAATCATAAGTAAAGGCTTCAGACTAATTCATTTTTGTTTTGTGTCCAAGGTGTGATGGACGGTCTCAATGCTCCGTGCTGGCTTCTAACTCTGTGTTCTCCGATCCTTGTGGTGGCACCTTCAAGTATTTGGAAGTTTATTTTCGTTGCTTACCTGCAGGTTAGTCAATTAGTGTTAATTAGCTTCGAGTGTTCTTTTTATCAGTCATATCATACCGATCATGTATTACGCCTTTTCACCACAGAAACGGAGGTGACGTATGAGAACCGAACTATTAACGGTGCTGAGAAATCAGTGGTGTGTGAGGGCCAAACTATGATCATCGACTGTGGTGAGACAATGTTATAATCATGTTTTTTAACTGTGTTCAAATCAATTCATTGATATGCGGTTCAATTTTTGACACTAGTACATGTTAGTATATGACACCCCTAACAGGACAAGATAAAGTAATAAAGATTGACAAGGGCAATTATGGACGCACAGACAGGACAACCTGCATAGCAGGACGCCCCAGCAGTCAGATTGAAAACACGGGCTGCTATCTATCAAAAACTGTCCATGACATGGCTAACAGGTAATTTGTATGTATTTTACTCAAAGTTAGTTTTTTTTTTTTAGTATAGACAAATCACATACCGGTGCACATATCAAAAGGAATGTACCATCAATCATAAGTAAAGGCTTCAGACTAATTCATTTTTGTTTTGTGTCCAAGGTGTGATGGACGGTCTCAATGCTCCGTGCTGGCTTCTAACTCTGTGTTCTCCGATCCTTGTGGTGGCACCTTCAAGTATTTGGAAGTTTATTTTCGTTGCTTACCTGCAGGTTAGTCAATTAGTGTTAATTAGCTTCGAGTGTTCTTTTTATCAGTCATATCATACCGATCATGTATTACGCCTTTTCACCACAGAAACGGAGGTGACGTATGAGAACCGAACTATTAACGGTGCTGAGAAATCAGTGGTGTGTGAGGGCCAAACTATGATCATCGACTGTGGTGAGACAATGTTATAATCATGTTTTTTAACTGTGTTCAAATCATTTCATTGATATTAGGTTCAATCGTTGACACTAGTACATATTAGTATATGACACCCCTAACAGGACAAGATAAAGTAATAAAGATTGACAAGGGCAATTATGGACGCACAGACAGGACAACCTGCATAGCAGGACGCCCCAGCAGTCAGATTGAAAACACGGGCTGCTATCTATCAAAAACTGTCCATGACATGGCTAACAGGTAATTTGTATGTATTTTACTCAAAGTTAGTTTTTTTTATTTAGTATAGACAAATCACATACCGGTGCACATATCAAAAGGAATGTACCATCAATCATAAGTAAAGGCTTCAGACTAATTCATTTTTGTTTTGTGTCCAAGGTGTGATGGACGGTCTCAATGCTCCGTGCTGGCTTCTAACTCTGTGTTCTCCGATCCTTGTGGTGGCACCTTCAAGTATTTGAAAGTTTATTTTCGTTGCTTACCTGCAGGTTAGTCAATTAGTGTTAATTAGCTTCGAGTGTTCTTTTTATCAGTCATATCATACCGATCATGTATTACGCCTTTTCTCCACAGAAACGGAGGTGACGTATGAGAACCGAACTATTAACGGTTCTGAGAAATCAGTGGTGTGTGAGGGCCAAACTATGATCATCAACTGTGGTGAGACAATGTTATAATCATGTTTTTTAACTGTGTTCAAATCAATTCATTGATATGCGGTTCAATTTTTGACACTAGTACATGTCAGTATATGACACCCCTAACAGGACAAGATAAAGTAATAAAGATTGACAAGGGCAATTATGGACGCACAGACAGGACAACCTGCATAGCAGGACGCCCCAGCAGTCAGATTGAAAACACGGGCTGCTATCTATCAAAAACTGTCCATGACATGGCTAACAGGTAATTTGT
This sequence comes from Coilia nasus, assembly GCA_027475355.1. NCBI lineage: Eukaryota > Metazoa > Chordata > Actinopteri > Clupeiformes > Engraulidae > Coilia > Coilia nasus. The sequence continues at coordinate 32,340,295 of CM050209.1, read as the reverse complement.
ATGTATTTTACTCAAAGTTAGTTTTTTTTATTTAGTATAGACAAATCACATACCGGTGCACATATCAAAAGGAATGTACCATCAATCATAAGTAAAGGCTTCAGACTAATTCATTTTTGTTTTGTATCCAAGGTGTGATGGACGGTCTCAATGCTCCGTGCTGGCTTCTAACTCTTTGTTCTCCGATCCTTGTGGTGGCACCTTCAAGTATTTGGAAGTTTATTTTCGTTGCTTACCTGCAGGTTAGTCAATTAGTGTTAATTAGCTTTGAGTGTTCTTTTTATCAGTCATATCATACCGATCATGTATTACGCCTTTTCTCCACAGAAACGGAGGTGACGTATGAGAACCGAACTATTAACGGTGCTGAGAAATCAGTGGTGTGTGAGGGCCAAACTATGATCATCGACTGTGGTGAGACAATGTTATAATCATGTTTTTTAACTGTGTTCAAATCAATTCATTGATATGCGGTTCAATCTTTGACACTAGTACATATTAGTATATGACACCCCTAACAGGACAAGATAAAGTAATAAAGATTGACAAGGGCAATTATGGACGCACAGACAGGACAACCTGCATAGCAGGACGCCCCAGCAATCAGATTGAAAACACGGGCTGCTATCTTTCAAAAAGTGTCAATGACATGGCTAACAGGTAATTTGTATGTATTTTACTCAAAGTTAGTTTTTTTTATTTAATATAGACAAATCACATACCGGTGCACATATCAAAAGGAATGTACCATCAATCATAAGTAAAGGCTTCAGACTAATTCATTTTTGTTTTGTATCCAAGGTGTGATGGACGGTCTCAATGCTCCGTGCTGGCTTCTAACTCTGTGTTCTCCGATCCTTGTGGTGGCACCTTCAAGTATTTGGAAGTTTATTTTCGTTGCTTACCTGCAGGTTAGTCAATTAGTGTTAATTAGCTTCGAGTGTTCTTTTTATCAGTCATATCATACCGATCATGTATTACGCCTTTTCTCCACAGAAACGGAGGTGACGTATGAGAACCGAACTATTAACGGTGCTGAGAAATCAGTGGTGTGTGAGGGCCAAACTATGATCATCGACTGTGGTGAGACAATTTTATAATCATGTTTTTTAACTGTGTTCAAATCAATTCATTGATATGCGGTTCAATCTTTGACACTAGTACATATTAGTATATGACACCCCTAACAGGACAAGATAAAGTAATAAAGATTGACAAGGGCAATTATGGACGCACAGACAGGACAACCTGCATAGCAGGACGCCCCAGCAATCAGATTGAAAACACGGGCTGCTATCTATCAAAAAGTGTCAATGACATGGCTAACAGGTAATTTGTATGTATTTTACTCAAAGTTAGTTTTTTTTATTTAGTATAGACAAATCACATACCGGTGCACATATCAAAAGGAATGTACCATCAATCATAAGTAAAGGCTTCAGACTAATTCATTTTTGTTTTGTATCCAAGGTGTGATGGACGGTCTCAATGCTCCGTGCTGGCTTCTAACTCTGTGTTCTCCGATCCTTGTGGTGGCACCTTCAAGTATTTGGAAGTTTATTTTCGTTGCTTACCTGCAGGTTAGTCAATTAGTGTTAATTAGCTTCGAGTGTTCTTTTTATCAGTCATATCATACCGATCATGTATTACGCCTTTTCTCCACAGAAACGGAGGTGACGTATGAGAACCGAACTATTAACGGTGCTGAGAAATCAGTGGTGTGTGAGGGCCAAACTATGATCATCGACTGTGGTGAGACAATGTTATAATAATGTTTTTTAAATGTGTTCAAATCAATTCATTGATATGTGCTTCAATCTTTGACACTAGTACATATTAGTATATGACACCCCTAACAGGACAAGATAAAGTAATAAAGATTGACAAGGGCAATTATGGACGCACAGACAGGACAACCTGCATAGCAGGACGCCCCAGCAATCAGATTGAAAACACGGGCTGCTATCTATCAAAAACTGTCCATGACATGGCTAACAGGTAATTTGTATGTATTTTACTCAAAGTTAGTTTTTTTTATTTAGTATAGACAAATCACATACCGGTGCACATATCAAAAGGAATGTACCATCAATCATAAGTAAAGGCTTCAGACTAATTCATTTTTGTTTTGTGTCCAAGGTGTGATGGACGGTCTCAATGCTCCGTGCTGGCTTCTAACTCTGTGTTCTCCGATCCTTGTGGTGGCACCTTCAAGTATTTGGAAGTTTATTTTCGTTGCTTACCTGCAGGTTAGTCAATTAGTGTTAATTAGCTTCGAGTGTTCTTTTTATCAGTCATATCATACCGATCATGTATTACGCCTTTTCTCCACAGAAACAAAGGTGGCGTGTGAGCACCAAACGATGTCCATTAACTGTGGTGAGAAAATCTGATGCATTTTTATCATGTTCTGCTCCACATGTTGATGTTCTGGTATGAGACGATGTGTCTATATGATATGTCTTTGACACTTGCACTTAACCAATCCCTGTTAAATCATTCCTTAAAGGACAAAAGATTATACATGTCCTCGGCAGTAACTACGGACGTAGAGACCAGACAACCTGCATAGCAGGACGGCCGATCAGCCAGATTACAAACACTGAATGCTTTCGGAATGTCTCCCACTACGTGGCTAAGAGGTTTATATATTTGGATGTCGCGTTAGTGAGAAGAAACATTTTATTACATTTCTTTACTTAATGTAATAGGTCTAGGCTAATAACACCATAACATTCCTTAAAAACTATGTTTTTACTCAAGATGTAATGGACAGTCTGAGTGCTCCGTGCTGGCTTCAAACTCTGTGTTCTCCGATCCTTGTGTCGGTACCTTCAAGTATTTGGAGGTGACATATCAGTGCATTCCAAGATGTAAGTCAGTTCTATTTAATGACTTGTAAGTCTTTAAATTCCTTCTGATTACAACCCTTTTACTCTACTGTTTTACGCCATTTTTGTCAACATTCAATTGTGGACCATTGTGCGTAAAGGGTCAATTAGCAACATTACCTTGGCTGTTCTCTTAACGCACACGTTTTGTTAACAAGGCCAAAAAACTGTGAATTTACACTCTGCCTCGGGTGTAAAACTATTGCTGGGACTTAACAATACCTTCCATCTTCCCTCAGAGACACATGATGACCACAATGCAGCCCCCAGCATACCCCTCTCCAGGAGCACCGGAGATGACTGAAGGCAGCTTTCTGTCTTTGTGGTTCAATTGTGGTCCCTTTATCACTTAGTCAATTCAGACCTAGTCCTAGACCAGCATTATTAGGCTAGGGTTAGATTTTTATGGTGCTGGTCTTTTTAAATGAATGGATTAAATATAACAATGCAAACACTGACGTGAAATTATTGGCTTCATATTTCTTGCTACTTCTGTTATAACTAGTGACAAACACATGCGTGTACACACATTCCCCTGTGTAGTGCCCAGTTGCTACAAATCCCCCTTCACTATTCCAAAGCCAAAAACAACAAACAACAAATGTCCACGAATGACTGGTGTTCCATTTTCTTTATGCAAATTAGATGGTCAAAAACTCAAAATTCAGCTTGGGAGGGGGGGAAAGTTGAATTCAATTCAGCATACCATAATTATGTTAAAAAGTTAAGCTCCCAACGTTTACTAAAACATGCTTCTAGAATCCTTATACAGGGACTTTTTCTGAAAATGTGTCTAGTCTAAAGCTACTATATAAGCTGGTTGGATGAAATACAGGTGTTTCAGGCCGCAACGTATATACTGCTGCACACTGTCAGTGCTAAATACATTACAGTGGACGTATCCATAGATATTATGAAATAGGCCTACATTAGGCCTACATGGCTTCCTTTTAATCATGATAGTGTGTGTGTGGGTGAGGCGGAGTGGTTGACTGAGAGTGAGTGAGTGAGAAAGAGAGAGAGAGAGCCATGGGGTCAAACTCAGAGTTAAGAGGGTGCCCAGTGATATCCATTGGGCAATGTCATATATTAACCCTTTAATGCCCATATGCATATAATAAAACAATTGCAAAACAACCTTTATCAGTGTAAATACTGATATTAAATGCACTAAGTATTCACACTTTACTCTATGGTTACTCAAATAAATCAAATTTGGGATAATTAACCCTTTAATAACTTTTCCAAGTTAACAATTTTCGTACAAGAATTACAACATGTGCAGCATGCATGCACACATACAAACACACACACACACACATTAGTATTTTCCCATTTTTCACCTCCACCAACTTACACACACCAGTTTCTGTCACTATACTTAATTATTATACATCTGCATTATTTTCATTACATGTAAACAATTAAATCAATTAACGATTCAGTAAACTTTATAATGAATGATTAAACTATACCTTTAAATATCAGGATTTGGTTAAAATGAAAGAGAAGGGAGAGTTGGTACAGCCACAAGGAGGAAGCGTATTCTTTCAGAGTTTAACATGTTTAATGGTGTCACTGGGTGCAACAATAATCCCAGGTGCCATCTGTGGTGTAGCACCAAAGGTATGTTTTACCATGGTAATTACATGGATGGTTAGACTTACAGGTTCTGCCATATAGAGCAGAGAAAGGGCTTTTGGTCTGACAGCAGTAATCCCAGCTACCCTCAGATGTGGTGTAACACCAGTAGTACTTCTTACCAAACGAGCTACACATACTGTCCATGCAGTCAAGCCCTCCTCCATTGTAGCTACCAACTCCTTTGCCTCCCCCACAACTTGTCGGCTCTCTTATGCTTGACCTATTTGAAGGCAGCTTCCCCTGATCATCAGACTGGCTCATGGCAGATGGCAGCTTTTTCAGAACATCCTCAGATGTGACCAGTCTGTCACTAAGGAGCAGCTTGTTGAGAATCTCCTCAGATTTAGAGGTAGTAGAGGAACAATCATCTTTGAAAATTTGTACTGTAGATGCTGCATAAAGATTAGCCAGCAAGCTGTTACGTTGTGGCAGAGACATGAATGTAATTTCACCCTCAGGATGATTTTGCCCTATGAAGCCAAAAGAAAAGGAGTGTTTTTCGTTATTACTGTGCTCATAACATACAGCTGACCAGATGTGAGAAGGAACAGTGACTCTCAGAATCGTGTGCTCTGTGTCCCAGTAGATCATCAGATTTCTCTCTACCTGCTACTCTGTGATCAGGTGAAGGTACAGTTCCTGTTACCAGGTAAGCAGTGCCCTCATTGTCAGGCTGTGCCCTTAAAATGTCCCTGACACTGTCCTCCCCCTCCCTCCAAAGAGCATGGTAGGAAGGATCCATGGGTGCACTGTTGGTCAGGGTGAGTGTGGCTTTACAACCATCCCCACACTGAAAGCTGTTGGGGTTGAGGCGCCCTCTGTCATAACCTGTGTTGCTGTAGTCTTCATTTATGGCTTGCTTGGATTTTAATGCCTCTCTGTCATAGCTCTTCTCTGGTTGCATGCTGGATGAATTTATGGCAGGTGAGAGAAGCTGAATAAAAATAAATTGACAACATAAATGAAAACATTTTGTTAGCAAATACATGTTGAGATCACATGTATGTGTCCCTTGACATTAAAACCTTTTTTTTACTTTTTCACCTTCATCCTCTCCCTATAACTTAAAAGAAATCACGAGCTGAGAGGGTTTAAAAATTCAAATGTGATTAACATACCTTTATTAGTTCCCTTGCAGTTCATTTAAAAGTACTAGGTCCCCACGTCAGAAAAGCAATGTTAATGAGACTGCTGTCTAAAGGAAGCATTCTATTGTTTCCCTTTATTGGTGGATGCTCTATTCAGTTTGCTAGATAAGCATTGACAGTTAGTTATGCCCTGTTCAAAATGGATCCCTAATTTCTCCTGCTAAAAGAGAAGCAACGTACCTGGGGCTCAATGAGCCAGTCACCACTTTCCCAGCCATCTTGGTTTCTGCAGGTGGGGTCAAATTTGTAGGCACTGTACAGAGGAATCCTGTGGGATGTTGAGTAAAGTGAAGCATAGAAACTCCCATCATTGCCATACTGCTGGCAGATTTTCGCTGCATTTCGATCCAGACCCTGTGGTTCAGCACCCTTATAAAAGAACTCACGGCACTCCCCAAAATCATCAACAACTCTTGCCCAAATGGGCACCTGTGCCAGGGCAACAGTGAGAAGCAGAGCTGAAGGTATCATGATGTTCTGATGGTGCTGTAGTTTGTCAGTGTTGTACTTTTATAGCTGCAGAACTTAACCTGGAATGAGGAACAAATCATCTGAAATGAGTTAATAATGTGTGGGTGGGGAGTGGCCCTGAACTCCAGTCAAGTGGAGCTGCAGGGGAAATGTCTACCTGTAACTATGTAACAATTTAAAGGCTTAAAAAATAATAATTTACAGTTGAGTTATGCTGCTGTTAGGCTAACTGATATCATTCTTGAAAAGATGACCATTATAACAAACTTACCCCTCAAGGTTTTTGTTTTTCCAAATTTGCATTTAATTCCTTTTTTTTTTAATTTACAAAGTCACATCCTGCTAACTTTTAATGATGGCATCGGTGTTTATTATGTCTTTCATCTCTTTTGAAAATGACAACATCATCAAAAAGCAAAGGGGAGCTTACTAGTTGAATAATCTTCCTGGCCCATGAGCCAAATGCAGCCCAGTTGAGAACTTGAAAGGTCAAGTTAGCTGAACTAAGATGCAGGTAAAGAATTCTGGTGCCTGCAGTTAGCCGAATGTTCACTTTTCTCCCTTCCTCAACATTAAGAGGAAATAAACCACTTTTGCCTTTTTATTCATCTTCAGTGATGTGGTGAGTTTGAAAGCTAGGAAAACATATCAGGTTATGAAGCCAACTGGCAACTTATCAAGGGTGGTTTTACTCAAATGGCCACACTGGTGATCATTCCCTTGCTTTGATGCTCATACATAGTAATATCACTGGAATGAGAACTGAATTAGTTTTGATTTGCAGGGTTTTGAAATTGTGGTAGCCTTGGTGATATAATCATTAAAAAATTAAAAGTTTTCAAAATAATTCAACATGTTCTCTCACATTTTTCAAAATTTAAGTTTGCTAGTTTTCTAAAAGTGACAAGTTCAGATTTCTGTTTTATTTCTGTTTTTTCTTTGTCATGCCTGCCATGTCACTTCTGTGCATGTACACATTGGAACTTCAATAGACCGTGTCCTGTGATAGGAATCTGCCAACAACAATCCACACTTCCTGGTTGACCCCAAGTGTTTTTGATTGATTTGAGTGCTCTCAGTTCAAAAGTAAATCATTGTATGAGTCCTTCCACTGTGCAATTTAACTTGCTTAACTGAATAACTCACTATCAAATCACTATCACCAAATACTGAATTCCTTCATCTGACATAATACATGCTTCCTTGTTCCTTGTTTCTTGGCCAACATGCACACACACACACAGACACACAGACACACACATACACACACACACACACGCACACACAGAGTCTGTCATGCCCAAACGGGCCTAGCACCACCAGCTAGCCAAAGTAAGAATAATTTTGTATAATTCTAAATAAATAAGTTTTAATTTGTGTGTTTTGAGACATAATTTTGTCACACTTGTCCAAGGCTGTTTATGACAATATGATGATATCCACATGCCCAAACTGGCAGAGCACCACAAACTGGCAATAGAGGGATTTTTTCCCCACTTTTGTCGGGTTTTGATCCTAAGTTGTGCTAGTTTACTAGATTAATTCAGGTTAGGTGTATGTAAACTCACCAGACATCCACACAGGTACACACCCACATGCACTGTTTGAGGCGGGCAGCTGTGGCGTAGTGGTTAGGGAGTTGGTCTTGCAATCGAAAGGTTGCTGGTTCGAATCCCGCCCTACCCATGGTTGAGATGCCCTTGAGCAAGGCATCTAACCCCACACTGCTCCAGGGACTGTAACTGAAACCCTGTAAATATCTGTAAGTCGCTCTGGATAAGAGCGTCAGCTAAGTGCAATGTAGTAGTAGATGTAGTGGTGGTGAAATGTCATGGGTTGTGGGACCGGTAGTGCAAGGATCTGTCCTTCTTTTCTGCCACCTCTATTCTTTGTTGGACCTCCACTACAATGTGTTTGTGCTAGAAAGACACTAGTTAGTAGTGCTACTTTTTAGTACCATGTACCATGCCCATGTACCATGTCTCATGATCATTATTGCAGCAAATTTATTTTTTCTCACAATGTCCTGTACATATTCTAACTGTCCAAATCAAAATAAGGAAAATTTCTTGTCCCAAAAATGCCTTTTCCTTCTTTCATGTAAAAAAATGAATGAAACATCACCTAATTCTTCTTAGAAGCCCTTAGACTAAGATAGCATTAGAAGGAAAAAGAGCTTATTTTGAGGTCTATTTGTGAAGCACATGCATTTACACAATTTACATGCATTTATGAAAATGCTTCTATATGGACATGCACTAAGACATGCAAAATGCAAAATCATATCAGGCTGCCCCTGCATCCTGTGTACAGCTTTGCAAGTTGCTAATGAAATGGGTGGAAACCTGGTCAAACACTATAGGCTGATGATAATAAAAGTATTTCTGAGTGCTTCATTGTCCTACTAATCATTCTAAAACAAAGAGTGTTTTCTTAGTATATCATTCACTAAGCTGTGTCGGTCCATTTTAGTCTACCAGACTACACCCACATTAGCTAATCTTGCTGTTGTGATTGATTGTTTGTTAAAGGGAGAAATTAGTTTTTTATCCTTACGTTCTGTTATATATAGGCACAGCACTGATTATAATGCCATATAACTGGGCTGTTTTTTTCAGAATATGGCTTACAGCATGACCATTTCAGCTCTGTTCATCTTCACAGTCCTGACTGGAGTACCCATTTGGGCAAAAGTTGTTGATGATTTTTCAGACAGCTGTACTGAGTTATTTTACAACAGCACTGCACCACAGGGCATGGATCTAAACACCAGCACTGCACAGGGCATGGATCAAAACCTCAAGAAAATCTGCCAGCAGCTTGAGCTGAGAGGGAATTGCGGCACATTCTACGCTTCCGTCTACTCGACAGCCCACAGAATACCTGTGTACACAGGTGTACAGTGCTACAGATTTAACCCCTTCTACACCCACAACCAGGACGGAGGGAAACACATGTGGTTCACTGAGCTACAGGTTTGTTTCGTGTCTTTTTGAGGGATATTTGGAGGGTCAGATTTAAATGTTGAGTTTTCTACCTGCTCATCAGTTTCATGTCCTAGACAAACTCTAGCAATGTTTTATAGTTGACTATAGGAAATCAGTGCCAAAAATGTTAACAAATAACATCTGTCTTCCTGATAAAGCATTTATGCTCTTCAAAAGAATATAATATCCTTAGAAAAGAACTAGGTGTGTTCAAACAGTATGTGATGTAAGTGGTGTTGTCTCGTGCCAGCACAGATTGTGTTAGAGTGAAACTGTGTTAGCTGTTCATGATAAAAAGTGCCCACATATTAGCTATTAACATCAGTGCAGGCTTCCCAGCGTCAGGCAGGCTTGACGAGTACATGCCATAGCTGTACATAGAGTACAGTACATAGCACCGCATCTAAGAAGCCAAGCTGCACTAAGCACTTAGATTGTTCTACTATTACACGCTTAAGTATAATTGCCACACAGGTGATTTACTCTCTATTGCATTTATTTTTGTAAATAATTTATTTTTTTAAAAACATTATATAACAAAAAAAATTGGTTTTAAAAAATAGATATACTGTTGACTTGTTTTAGCCAGCTTTATCAGAATTACTTATTATTATTACATTACACGCTGACGCTCTTATCCAGAGCGACTTACAGATATTTACAGGGTTTCAGTTACAGGCCCTGGAGCAGTGTGGGGTTAGATGCCTTGCTCAAGGGCATCTCAACCATGGGTAAGGCAGGATTCGAACCAGCAACCTTTCAATCGCAAGCCCAACTCCCTAACCACTACGCCACAGCTGCACATATGAGAGATAATGGAGTATAATTCAAAGGATGTGGAAAATCTGATGAAAACCAAACAAGCAGTGAACAGTGATTATAGCTACGCGGGCTATGACAGGGGACAGCTCAGTCCCAGCAGTTTCCAGCGTGGGGTAGGAGGCCGTGAGGCTACATTCACACTGACTAACAGCGCACCCATGGATCCTTGCTTCAACCACCTCTATTGGAGACAGTGGGAGGAGAGTGTCAAAAGGGTTTACAAAACCTGCGTAAGGGCACTCTGAGAGCTGATGATGCCCAGGAGGCAAAGAAAGGGTTAACTCTGAGAGCTGATGATGCCCAGGAGGCAAAGAAAGGGTTAACTCTGAGTCTGGCCATCCATGTGGTCACTATGGTTACAGTTACCTTTGGTGGCGTACAGTTACCTTTGGTGGCACACCACCTCCCCTACACAAATGCCAAACCTGCTTAGTGCGGTTATAGCCCACGGAGGGCGGCAAAGCGAATTCAGAAGTGCCTTTCACCCTGTTACAAGTTTATGAACCACTGAAACGATTTTGGAAATATTACTTTATGGTTGAAAAAACATGTGCTGCATTGCAGCATCATACCAGTTTGTCCTTTGCCAAGGCTGCATTGTCTTCTATCAGAATATTAACATTTTCTATGACAAAACATTTACTCTCTGCGTATTGTGTTATATTGTCGGTGTGTGTTGTAGTATGTGTATGTATGTTGTGTATGTGTATGGCTATGTTGCATCTACAGATAAACGTTAGAATAAAAATGATTAGTATACTATTTTGAACAATTGTTAAGACATATTCATTTAAATTAATCTGACAATGCTGTCATGGTGCTCTGTAGTCTCATTGCATGTATCAGAAATTCCCCCTGCCCCGAATGGTTGTTTGTCTTAGTAAAACATTCCAGGATATCTCTAGGTCAGTTCAGGTTACTGGACCTTGCCCACATTAGCTGTCTAATATCTAGTTTGATTCCCAAAAGGCTAATGTCTTTTCACATCAGTCCTGGACCTTCAGAACTGACATCATGATAATTTCCGCTCTGTTCATCTTTGCTGCCCTGTCAGACGTGCCCATTTGGGCAAAAGTTGTTGATGATTATGAGGAATGCCGTGAGTTTTTTTATAAAAATGCTGAACCAAAGGGCCTGGATCAAAATGCAAAGAAAATCTGCCAGCAGAATGAGTCTGGTTGGAATTTCTATGCTTCACTTTACTCAACATTCCACAGGATTCCTTTGTACAGTGCGTACAAATACACCTACGTACGCGGAGATGCCCGAAAAAGCGGTGACTGGTTCATTGAACCCCAGGTATGAATAATCATACACCAGTTGCACCATTCGCAGCTTCTTGTGCTACCAAAGAGATGACTGAAAACTAGAAAAGCATTCGGGGGCGCAGACCTCCGCCAGGGCAGCTCAGATCACCACCAAAATCTAATCACATTCAAGTTAGCCCATTTTTTACATACCCTGAAGATTTCATCAAAAGCCATCAATAACTTTTTGAGTCATGTTGCTAACTACCTAACAAACAAACAAACACAGATGATTACATAACCTCCGCTGGAGGAGGTAATTACTCTAAAACTAAAGGGGAAGAAAGAAGGGTATTTAAGAAGAACTGTTTGTGAGGTCCTCTGGCTTCTGCTGCCTCTTGAATGATCTGTATTCTCGTTCCTTGCCTAGATCAGCGTGCTGTAGTTCAGTTTAGGCTGCTGCTGCTTATCCAATGCAGAGACAACAGCCCTACAATAGTTTTGTTGTACTGTGATTGACTATGTTGTGTTAATAAATGTGTTGAACCAGCACAAACAGGGAGTTTTTCACCCTGGTGCTTGCACCAAAACCCGCTCACAGGGCATTCATTAATACCAGAGACCACCATAAAATGAATAAATGAATGCAATGACACCTTTAACCCTACAGGCTTAATTTAACACTGCAGGCTACATGGTCATCCACAAACTTCCACATTTGAGGTTTCTTGGGTGTTCATCACATGATACCTTTAAAGTTAGAGGGAAGCTGGGTAAAGGAGGAAAACAGTAAAAAAAAAGACCAACGAAAGGCTGCATGTGTTATTTTGGGAAAAATAAGTACAAGGTACAAGGAAAACCAGGCGGTAGCACTTTATAATAACTACTTCCTAATACGTATTTATTTCGCATTTGTTAACTCTTTACTTAACACTTTCTTCATAATTTGGTAACCATTGCTTTTATACTTTTCTTATCAGTAAATCATTTCTAAACATACTTACACACATTTGTCTAGATGTTGGTTGGCTATCTGTCTGTATGTCTGACTGTCTTTATGCTATCTACTATCTATCTATAAGCCTGCTGCCTTTCTGTCTGTCTCTCTATCACCCTCTCTTTCTGCTTTAACATTTGATTTGATAAAAGAATGATTATCAAACTGAAGTAAGAGTTAACAAATGCAAAATAAATGCTTATTAGGAAGTAATTATTATAAAGTGCTACTGACCGGTGTGCCCTCTGACGTGGTATGCACCAAATTAAGAAAGTCACTACCAGCTCAAAAGTCATGTTTATTTCTCTTTAAATAGATGGACACTTAGAAATGTTTGCCCATTTGTTGTGCCTTTTATTGAATTAATTGTATTTTATTCAGCTTTCTGGCATCTCATCAGACTCAATGAAACCAGAGAAGAACTATGACAGAGAGGCATTAAAATCCAAGCAAGCCATAAATAAAGACTACAGCAACACGGGCTACGACAGAGGGCACCTCAACCCAAACAGCTTCCAGCTTGAGGATAGGCGTACAGCCACATTCACCCTGACCAACAGTGCACCCATGGATGCTTGCTTCAACCGTGTGCACTGGAAACGCTGGGAGGGTGCAGTCAAGGTCATTTTAAAGGCACTGCCTAAAGATAAGGGAACTGCCTATCTAGTAACAGGAACTGTACCATCAGCAGATTATAGAATACCAAAACAAGGAGAATTTGATGATCCTAGCTCGAGAGACTTCCACAGAGTCACGGTTCCTACTCATGTCTGGACAGCTGTCTGTTATGTCGACAATGAAGACAGGGGGCTGTCCTTTTCATTTGGGTACATAGGGCTAAACCAGCCCGACAGCAGAATAAATGTTAAGTCTGTGCGACAACTAAACAACGAGCTGTCAACACTCTATCATGCAAATAATGTAGAAATTTTCACCGATGACTGTTTTTCTAGGAACCCCAAATCTGAGGAAATAGTTAAACAACTCTATAGGAAAATCCAGATACCCCTCAGTGATAGACTGGACATGTCTGAAGATATCCTGAATACATTTCATTCTGCCATGAGCCAGTTTGATGACAATGTGCAAGTGCCAACAAAAAGGCCAAGAGTAACAAACGTGGCAATAGAGAAGTCTTTTGATAGCCTCGAAACTTGGTTTATAAACATGCAGAACATGAAGTATGTGTCTAGGTCGACTTGTGTTCTGTCACAACCATACACTGGGCCCATTTGGAGTGCGAGCAGCAGAAAGGTTCAGAAGCGAGATACCCCTGATGATTCCCAGGAGCTGGTTTGTAGCCTCATTCCAGAGGTGGAAGCAGGCTGCACTAGCTCTTGTCTGTACAAGAAGGAAGCTCGAGGTTATCGCTGCTATTTTTACTCTTCTGAAAAGTCATGTTCTCCAGAGTATTCCATAATAACAGTTAGTGGAAGCAGGTGTAAGAGTGGTCATACCTGTGCACTTACTGGGTCTGCTGATTACTGGTGCCACACAGACTCATCATGGGAGTACTGTAGTCCACCCCCACCGATCGGCAAAGGAGTTGGGTCTTATAAAGGCGATGGGAAGCACTGCCGCTCCAACCACAACTGCGGCCGGTATGGTGAAAGCTACACCTGGTGTTACACTGATTACAATGACAACTGGGAGTACTGCTGTAGTAGTGATGACCGCTTCTCTGCTCTGCATGGCAGAACCTGTGAGTCTGACCATCCATGTGGTTACCATGGTACTGGTTACCTTTGGTGCAAAACCACAGATGGCACCTGGGATTATTGTTGCACCTACTGACCCTGACCCACCTCTTTAGTTGCCACCAGGCTAAAACCTTTTACAAGCAGTTTATTCACTGATTATTCATTTATCTCATTAAACATATTACTGTCATTCATTGCATGATTTTTGTTTCCAAAGCGCAATGCAATCAACAGCATTTTCAGAAGCATACCTAATCATCAGACTTAATACACAATAAAAAGATGCAGATAGTGGAAGAAACTGTGGTTTTGAGTTCATTAAGTAAAAAATGTGGAAAATGTGAAAAACCCTGTAAACTATATTGCCTTTGTATGTGCTGTATAATGCTTGCATATGTCTGCTCATCTGTGGGGTTTAGCTGGGCAACTCATCAGTCACAACAGTTCTGTCTGTGATCATCATTATAATGCTGTATCTGTGATTGTTTATGCATGTTTGTTATCCTTGTGTATATCATATTGCTGCTAAAGGTGCTGCTGATAAAGGACAATGTATTCTGTTGGCAACCTCCTGTGCATGTGTAATAATTACATTTTTTTCTGTTGCTTTGGTGCTTTTCTCAGATCAAAAAGAAAATTTGCATTACTGTGACCAAGGGCGAGGGTGCTGTTGACCCACACTATACTACGCAACCACCAGAGAGCAAACTAGACCAATCAATCACCAGACACAACAACTGCAGTTGTAAAACACACTTTATTAAATATATCTAAAAACTAAAAAGGTCCATAAGTCCAAGGTCACTTGTCCACGGCAAGCCAGTCCAATCCAAATGTTGGCCCACCCCTCTGGTCCAGAATGAAGAGCAGACCAGTGGTAGCCTGGTAAACCAGCCCCTCGTACTTCATTTCATTTTGTACAGAGGGTCTGGGCCAGACACCATCAGAAACGATTTCTTCCTGGAGGTGTGGACTCTGCTGAAGTTTAAAACAAGCCTCTACCTTTACCCAATCGCTAACGCCTGGTCGTCACGTATGCAATTAGGCTACCTACGCACTACAATTCAAATGTAGCACACAAGGTCAACATCACCGCTAACGAACACACCCTCTGTTGGCTGATTGGATCGGTCCTGCTGGGGGCGACTAAATGACCCTCAAGAGATTCCGGTCCAGACCCTCTGTACAAAATGAAATGAAGTACGAGGGGCGGGTTTGCATATAACAGTGTCTTTGTCCACAATCTAATCTCCTGGCCATAACCAATTTGGAACCTTTAGCAAGATTTTAGGTGGCGCCCCCTTTGCATCGCAGTAAATTCCACTGCTAGTGTACATATACTCAAAAGAAACTGAATAGCTTTGTCTTCGAACATTCTTTTATTTAAATAAATAAATTGCACATTCCAAATACTTACAATACAATTAAAGAAACAAATAAAAAAAAAAATGAACTGAATATATGAAATGCAATATAAATAGCTTACATAAAGTATTAGTATTATTTAAATACTCCCAAAATAAAAAGTGTAAACAAGATAAATTAACTTATAAATACAATATAATTAAGGCACTGCACAAACTAAGATATTAAAGGAACCAGTGTGCACAAAAAATGACAAGGATTTAAATAAAAATATAAAAAGGTAATCTTACAAAGACCTCTAGCGGTGTGTTTTTGGTGCTGCCTTAGCTTAAACTATTTAAAAACATCACCATCACCTCCTCAATCTCACATAACCTGCTACAGCTTTACTCTCCTGGTCTTCCTTGCAGCAAAGTCATCTGCAACATTATCATACGACAACTGATTTTGAGACCACGTGGTTTATGTTTATAATGGCAAGTCCACTGAGACGTTCTTGCATTATAGCAGATCTCAGATAATCAGTTTTAATCAGTTTGAGCTTAGAGGAGCTTCTTTGAGCAGCAGCCACTGTAACAGGAAGAGTGGCAGAGATTCTCAAAGAAACCTACATGTTGGGATAAATTTCTGCCAGCTTCTTCTCATGCAGGAAGGTCAAAAGTTCCATGTTTGTCATATTCTTTCATGGCAATGGTGGGAAATTCTACATTTTCTTTGCAGTGCATCTGAAGAGTAAAGAGGAGAAGGTAACACCAGTCTAATAATAAACACATGATTTCATCAATTATATTAGTAATTAATATATTAGTAATGATATCAATATTATTGTTATTACAGTGAATTAGCCGAATGAAAAGAATAAGTAAAAAGCAGTATGACATATAGGTTATGCTCTAATATTAATGATGTACACTGATATAAAGTTTAACACTATAAACACACTTAAGACAATATGAAACAACACAACAAACAGCTAGGCTTACAACTAATATACAAAGAAGAGGGAAATGAATGGCATTTCGATTGACTATTACCAGCTGGGAAAACGTGAGCTAACCAGATGTCAAAAGGTAAACAAATTTAACATTATAACACCTACTACCTACAGTATCTCACAAAAGTGAGTACACCCTTCACATTTCAGCAAAAAAATGGGCTATATTTTTTTCAAGGAACAATACTACACAAATGAAACTTCAGTATGTTTTTCAGTAGTCAGTGTACAGCTCGTGTAGCAGTATTAATTTACTGTCCTCTGAAAATTACTGTACACAGAGGCATTTTTGTATAAATAGCAGGCCACAAAAGTGAGTACACCCCACAGCGAACATGCCCAAATTGTGTCAAAATTGTTACTTTTTGAGTGAGCACAACTGTTATCTACCACTGCCTTAATATGAAATGCATAAGAGCTGCACAGGTTGTTTTTGTGATCTTTTCCATTCCCCCATTATGGCATTACAGACCTGGCAGATGTTAGACACTGGTGCTCCTTCATCCCCTGCTTAAGGATGCCCCATGGGTGCTCCATAGGGTTCAGGTCTGGAGACATACTTGGCCACGCCATTACCTTCACTTTCAACTTCTTCAGGAAGGCAGTGGTCATCTTGGAGATGTGTTAGGGGTTGTTATCATGTTGAAAAAACTGCTGTGTGTTCCAGTTTCTGAAGGGGGTGTGTCATTTTCTGCTTCAGAATGCTATAGCACAAGTCAGAATCAATGATTCTTTCAATGAACTGCAGTTCCCCAGTGCTGGCAGCATTGAAGCATCCCCAAACCACGATGCTACCGCCACTGGGCTTGATTGTAGGCAAGGCACACTTATAATTGTACTGTTCAACAGGCTGTTGCCACACATTCCTGACACCATTTAAGCTAAAATGTATCTTATTCTAGTCAGACATGGTTTCAGGAACTCAATCTTTTGGACTTCATGTCTTCAGCAAACAGCTTTCAGGCTTTTTTGTGATCAAGCTTTACAAAAGGCTTTCCTCTTGGAGGGTGATCATGCAGACCGGGTTGTTGCACTGTGGGGCATATTTGAGCTCTGACAGGCTGACCTCCCACTTCTGCAACCTCTGCAGCAATGCTGGCTGCAGTCATGCATTTCTTTTTTGAAGTTGTTACATCGCCGGCTCCAGCGGTGCAACATAAAAGGAGACCACACGCAGAATTGCAAAGAAATACGAATTTATTGAAATTAAAGAATGTAAATAAAGTGGTGTCGTGCAAGTCAGTATATTGAATTAAGCAAAATGTAGCGCAGGTCAGTCAGGGTATCCAAATCACGCGCACCTGTCCCACAAACAAGCAGGCGGAGCCACCAATCACTCACAACCCACTAGGGTTGTTACATTTCCCCCCCCCTTAAGACAGAAGCCCACCCTAGTGGGATTCTGCAACAACAAAACAAAAAAAAAACAACGTACAACATTTCATATCAGTCAAACCAAAACCACTCAATACAGACACTAGGCAAGATGGACAGTAACCCCTTTTTACAGACACACCCTCCCCCACTCCTCACCCACTCCTGCCCCTCTGCCCCCCTGGCTCTCAGCAATTCCCGGCGCCTGGAAAAGTGATCTAAGACAGACAGGAGAACAGAGACACAAAACATGGACAAGAAAGGAAGTCAGGCAGTCTATTTCACAGTTATACCAAGGCTCGGGACAATGCATCGGCCATAACATTGTCCACCCCCTTAATGTGCCGAATTTGCAGATCGTACGGCTGCAGAAACAATGCCCAACGCATCAAACTTTGGTTAGGGTTCTGCAGCGAATGCAAGAAAGTTAACGGATTATGGTCAGAGAACACTATTACAGGGTGTGCCCCACCACCCACATACACATCAAAATGCTGTAATGCCCAGATTAAGGCTAAAGCCTCTTTCTCTATGGTGGAATAATTGAACTGATACTTATTAAACTTACGAGAAAAATAACAAACCGGTCGATCAACATTGTGGTCATCCTCCTGCAACAACACAGCACCGGCCCCCACCTGGCTGGCATCCACCTGGATTTTAAAAGGGCGGTCAAGCCGTGGAGCCGCCAGGACAGGTGCTGTGCTGAGCAGGAGTTTGGCGCGGTCAAAAGCTTCCTGACACACACTGGTCCAAATGAAAGGAGTCTTGCCCTTCAACAAATCTGTGAGGGGTGAAACCACAGAAGAAAAATTACAACAAAAACTCCGATAGTATCCAACCATGCCCAGGAATCTCATTAGCTCCTTCTTAGTTACAGGAGGAGGAAAACCATCTATAGCAAACACCTTAGCCCGCACCGGACGCACCTCACCCTGACCCACCACCTTCCCCAGGTAGACTACCGTGGCCTGAGCAAACTCACACTTTGCCAGGTTAATGGTCAGCTTGGCTGCAACCAACCTCTCCAACAAGGCCTTCAGCCTACTCAGATGTTCCTCCCAAGTATCTCCCCAGGACACAAGGTCATCCAGATAAACAGCACAACCCTCAAGCCCTGAGATAACACGGTTCATCAGGCGCTGGAAAGAAGAGGGGGCGTTACGTAGACCAAAACTCATCACCTTGTATGAGTAAAGACCTGATGGGGTAACAAACGCCGCAATTTCCTGCGCGCGTGGTGTCAAGGGAATCTGGTAGTAGCCCTTTAAGAGATCACACTTGGTCACAAACTTAGCAGCACCAACACTATCCACACAGTCTTCTATCCTAGGGAGAGGAAATGAGTCAGGCTTAGTGACAGCATTAAGTTTACGATAATCGGTACAGAATCTGTAGGTGCCATCCGGCTTGGGTACCAGCAGGCAAGGTGAAGCCCAACTAGAATAACAAGGTTCAGCCAATCCATTATCCAGCAAGTACTGGACCTCTGCATCCAGCACTTTCTGTTTAACCAGTGGCACTCTGTAAAAACGCTGTTTAATAGGCATGACGTCATCAGCAACCTGGATGTCATGCTCTATTAAATCTGTGCAGGTCGGTACATCGGAGAATAACATTGGAAAAGATAAAAGCAAAGACTGTAGTTCACCCCTCTGTTGAACCGGCAAATCTTTTAACAAGCCATCAAGGTTTTTCAATACCTCTGAATTTCTAAGACGGGGTAACAAAACAGAATCGTTGGGGCACACCTCATTCTCCGCCTCAGCTGCCACACTCTGAGACTGAGTACCAGGCATTCCACCAACGGCTAAAGCTGCAGACTGAACTGCATCTTTGCTTACCCCCGACCTAGAAGATGGAACATAATATGGTTTTAACAAATTAACATGGCAGAGCTGAGAGGATTTTTTACGATTAGGCGTGGCAACTACATAATCACGCTCCGTAACCTGACGGATCACAGTATACGGACCCGAAAATTTCGCACGAAAGGGAGACCCAGGAATGGGCAGCAACGCCAAAACCTGGTCGCCCGGACTAAACAGTTTTACTTCAGCCCGCCTGTCAAAATATTTTTTCATACGACCCTGCGACTTTAACAGATTTTTACCAGCACATTTCCAAGCAAAAAATAATCGGCGACGAAAACCCTCAACATAATCAATTAAACTAACAGGAGGCGCAGCTTCCTGCAAACCATCTTTTAATACAGTCAAAGGACCTCGAACTTCGTGGGCAAAAACTAATTCATTCGGGCTAAAACCCAAACTGTCTTGAATGACCTCCCGTGCTGCCAACATCAGCCACGGAAGACCATCCTCCCAATCGCGCTGCAACTCTGAGCAGTAAGCGCGCAGCAAAGACTTCAAGGTCAGGTGAAAGCGCTCCAGAGCACCTTGGCTTTGAGGATGATACGAGCTACTCAATTTGTGTTTTATTTTCAGCTGTTGCAAGATTTCAGAAAACATCTTCGAGGTGAAGTTACTCCCTCGGTCTGATTGAAGAACTTTGGGTATACCAAAAACAGAAATAAACTGGGCAAGAGCTTTAACGACAGACTTGGTGGTAATACTTCTCAGTGGAAAAGCTGCAGGATATCTCGTTGCCTGGCACATCACAGTTAACAGATAAATAGACCCAGACTTTGAAGGAGGCAGAGGACCGACACAATCTATTAAAATACATTCAAAGGGCTGGCCTACAACAGGAATAGGATACAGGGGTGCAGGCTTGATGGACTCATTAGGCTTACCAGCCAACTGACAGGTATGACACGTTTTAATGAAGTGTGCTACATCTCGTTTTAACCGTGGCCAATAGAAATGCTGAAGCACACGATCATAAGTTTTGCGCACTCCAAAGTGACCCGCCCCCTCCCCGTGAGCAGTCTGCAAAACTTGTTGACGATAGTCATTAGGCACAACAATCTGACAGTCCCTCTTTCAAGTCGCGGTCATAAAACATAAACTTACGCACCAGTAACCCATCAAGATTAAAATATCCCCGCTCAGCACTCTCCCACTTATCTGCTGACATAGCCCCAGCCCACAGTTCCGACAAACTTACATCCCCTTTTTGAGCCACTATAAAATCAGAACGAACAAAAGACGGTGGTAGAACAGGAAATAAAGTAACTGCATGTTTACTGTCGTTAACAGCATGTGTTTGTAAGCGACTCTGCGCACGAGTTACCGCACAAGCAGTGAACACATCAGGAAACTCAGAGACACATTCATCCTGAGCGTCCTCCACAGGCTCAGCGGACACAACAGGTGTCACAGAAACACTGGGCCAAACACGGTCTTTGGCTAACACATTACCTAAAATCACGTCCACGCCAGGCACAGGCAAAGACGGACGTACAGCAACAGTGACATCTCCCTGCACAAGATCGGAATTCAACACGATCCGGTGCAGAGGAACAGACAAAGTTTGCATACCAATACCCTGAATTAATACAAACTTACCAGTACTAGAAACATCAGAAAACGGCAAGGCAGACTCGACTACAAACGTTTCAGTAGCGCCCGTGTCGCGCAGTATTTTAACCTTTTTACTATGTGTGGTACCAACCAACGAAACTATGCCTTCAGTGATGAACGGGCCATAACTCTCACTGACCTGTTCCGCTGAAGAAACAGAGCTAGGATCCTCTAGTGGGGAATCCGGCACTGCACAACCTTCACCTCCCACCAGAGACCTACTCACAGATGGACTTACCTCCGCGCCAGAGGATAGGTGAACCGGGGCTGCACAACCTGCGAATTTAGCAGTTTTCCTGTTTTTATTTCGTAAGGAAGGGCAGTCCTTCTTCCAGTGGCCACTCTCTAGACAATAATTACAACGATTTTCCATGTCTGCTTTAGCAAACTTGGAAACCTCTTTTCTGCCATCAGGCCAGTAATTCCGGTTACCATTAAACAAGTGTGGGCGATGCTCCTCAGCAGTGTAACTTCGGTACTGTGGAAACTCTCTACCTTTACATCTATGAGTTAGCACGTACTCGTCAGCGAGTACAGCAGCCTCAGTCGCAGTTTTTATTTTATGTTCATGAATAAAAGTAGCGAGACGCTCAGGAAGGATATTTATAAACTGCTCGAGTACAATTAAATCACACAGTTGCTGAAAAGATTTCACATTTACAGAGGAACACCATCGATCGAAAAAACTTACAATGTCTCTGGCCACTTCGGAATAAGTCTGACGCTCAGTTTTTTTCCAGCTCCTAAAGCGCTGTCTATAGAACTCTGGCACTTGTTCGTAGGCCCTCAATACAGCTTCTTTCACACACGCATAGTCTTTGCGGTCAGCTACTGAAAGAGCAATAAAGGCGTCTTGAGCGCGCCCAGTAAACACGGTTTGGAGCAGCAACGTGCGGTCAGAGCTGCTCCATCCTCGCTCATCTGCAACACTTTCAAAAAGCGAAAAGAAAATATCGGGGTCACGGTCATTAAACCGAGGCAAAAACTTAATCATGCTAGATAGACTTCTCTCCGAACCCAATGACCCAGAAGAACTATCCCCATGCCCAGGTATTTTCCCCGCAGCAAATAACTTTAACCGTTCCTTTTGTAGTTCATTTTCTTGTTCCATCTGCCGTTCATGTTGTTTCAACTTTTCATACTCTAAAGCCCGTTCCTTTTCTCTTTCTGACGCCTCTAATCGTTTTTGCGCCAACAACCATTCATACTCTTTCTCCCGTTCGATGCGTTTAAGCTCAGTCTGGACTTTTAACAGATCCAACTGCTGTTCAAAGCTCAACACATTTTGCGAAGGATTCGGAATAGAACTTACCACAGGAACCACCGGCTTTAATGGGATTACCGATAACTCTACTAACTTTGCTTTAACCTGTTCCTTTAATTGCTGTTTTTTAAGATCTTTAGCAAGATGTGTTTCAAACTCATAATGTTCCGCAACTCTACGTAACTGATCCTTAGTAAAACTATCGAGCACTACCTCTGAAGGCACAGCAAAAAAGTCTTCCACAGCCGACATCCTTACTGACCCAAGTACACAACCACAATGTCAATACCACAACAAAATGGAAAACAAAACGCCACACCAAACAAATCAGGCACAGATAAACCACCCCAATATCCCACAAACTAAAGAGCTGCCCCGCATCTAACTGAACACAAATCCCTACTTATTTCCGCTGCTAGTCTTCGGCGGGCCCACATACAATTGAACTGCAGAAGCAGAACCAGCGCGTCCGACCCACCAAAAACAACAAACTAAAATAAGAAAGGCAAAAAAACAAACAGCGGTAAGCGCTCTTTACCTGCGCGGGGGTTCACGTAGCTCGGTAGGCTCTAACCTACCAACCCTCCCCCTACTATTTCTCACCTGTGCCCAATCAAGGTGGCGTGCAACACAGAGTCCTGCAGGAAAAAAAAAAATCAAACCAAACCAAAACTGCAAGGACACAAGGTTAGTCTCCTCCCTCCGGTACAAAGTAAATTACGCGACAACCAAATTAATTCTAATCACTCAAATCAAAATGTAACTTAACAAATAACTCTGCGCGAGTCTCTGCTGCAATGGGCCAAATACACCCATCAGCACAATACAACAAAACCAATACGGCAATGAGCCCCAAAAAATATCTATTTTCCCACAAATAGAGGAAAACAAATTAGATAAGCGTGCCAATTTCCGAATCCGAACTTTGACGAGCCCCCATTATGTTACATCGCCGGCTCCAGCGGTGCAACATAAAAGGAGACCACACGCAGAATTGCAAAGAAATACGAATTTATTGAAATTAAAGAATGTAAATAAAGTGGTGTCGTGCAAGTCAGTATATTGAATTAAGCAAAATGTAGCGCAGGTCAGTCAGGGTATCCAAACGAAAATCTCAAAGTCCAGGAGGGAGGAGAGCAACCACCATGATGGCACACGAAAGCCTTTTAAGGCTGCCCAAATCACGCGCACCTGTCCCACAAACAAGCAGGCGGAGCCACCAATCACTCACAACCCACTAGGGTTGTTACAAAGTCAACTTTTGCATTTGACATGGAGTGTGTGGATGCTACGTCTTTGATTGATCCTGTCAATGCTTGTTCCAAGTGGAACCTGTTTTGCAAAACCACTTAATGACAATGGCCATGACGATGTAACTCAGTGTCATGGTGTTGCTGATCTGTTATAGCATAGGCCATCATTGTGTAAAGCAACAATTCAATTTCTGAAATCCTCACTGTTTTTTTGCCATGAGAAGTCTTGTTGGACATCCAGTGGCTAGCATGAGAGAACTGAAGCCAAAACATTAAAATTAATAGCTCTAATACATGACACATATTTGTATGGTCCAGTTGAGTGGACCAAAACACAAAAATGATAAATTGGACAGGTGGCTTTTCATGGTTGAATGATATGTACAATTATCATTCAGGGTGTACTCACCTTTGTGGCCTCCTATTTATGCAAAATTGTCTGTGTATAAAGTTGTTTTCAGAGGACAGTAAATTTTTACTGCTACACAAGCTGTAAACTGACTACTCAAAAGCATATCCAAGTTTCATTTTTGTAGCACTGTCCCTTGATCCTTAAATCATAATTCACTTTCTTGAAATATGAAGGGTGTACTCACTTTTGTTAGATACTAGGTCCAAATATTAGCCTTTGGGGGTACATTACTACTTATTGTACCCCAAGATACAGATTTGTACCCCTACTGTTCCCCTGTTTTTGAGAGTGTATGATGACTCTCCTCCTTGTATTGTTTCTGTATTGTCTCTCCCATATATACAAATCAAGACACCAAAAAGGTTTAGTTTTTCTTCTGCAAGGCTGTGTTATTCCTATTTCAGCTGTGGGCCTAAAGGCTCACAGATTCCATTCCAGCACCAGTATGAAATAATGTGGTTGGGAGAGTGAGTAACCAGCACTCTCTTGCACCCACATCTATGGCAGAAGTGCCCTTGAGCAAGGCATGTAACCCCACATTGCTCCAGAGCGACTTACAGTGAATTTACATAATTCTCCCAGTTGAGAGAAGTGTTTTCATGACGGTTCTGCAGTTATAAAAGCACAACACTCACACAAACTAAAGCACCACCAGAACAGGTCATGTAGATGCACTAACCCAAGTGGCGAATCCCAAATGGGGACACTAAGCTTAATAATTTCTTTAACCTTCCTGACAGCTCGCTCCGCTATTCCATTTGTCCTACTTTCATAAGCTATTGAATAGATGGTCATAAATCCCATCTGTCTTGGCTCCTGTACATGTTTTCCTGTGAAGTAAGCCCCATTATCAAATCGGACAGTTTGGAATTGGGTATCCATTAATGTAACCGCCCTCTAGCAATTGTAGGCCCACAAGTATTTTTTAAAGGCATGACCCATATGTGTATCACAGTTCACCACTATCACCATAAACATTTTTGTGCCCCTTTTTATGGGTGAATGTGCTATATCCACACTAAAATGCTCTCTGGGTGTTTCAGACTTTATTGATCGTTTAACATCCATCATTGGTTTGTTTTTGCCATGTAATTGACACGGCTCACACAGTTGTTTAACCTCTCTTATTCTGTCACGTAGCTTTGGCACCACTATCTGCTCTTTCGCAAGGAACCTCCTTATATCCTCTTCCCCACATGTCCAAGTGCCTCATGCACTTGCTTCACTAACTCTTGGTAAGTCTCTTCATCGTAATCGAAATGCTTGGGTAAGATGAGTTTCACAACTCTTGCACTCTTGCAAGCTCATCCGCCTCTGCGTTGCCTATTTGTTCCTCATCCAGGCTTATGTGACCTGACGTGAACTAACTCTAAATGGAGTTTAGCCCTTTCCTGTGCAATTAAAATCTGTCCTGCTTCCCTGACCATCCAAACTTCTGCCATAGTTCTAAATGATCTTTTAACCCTTTAGATACATATGCACAATCTGTCACAATCTTTATAGACCTATATTTCATTTTTTCAGCGTGGCACAGGGCCTCAGCTACTGCGGTGCCTTCTGCTTTTTGTGCTGAACCTATAAAATATCTTGAAAGCTTTACTACTGTCTTCCCCTCTCCAACTACTGCTCATTTAGCCCTGTCTTCGTTAGTACGCTTTGATCCACCAGTAAATAAATCTCTTCTATATCTGGGTTTTCCTTTACTTTTGGCTCCTGTGTTATCTTTTTTATCTTCTTTTGTAAAGAAGTGTATGTTCTTATCTTCCAGTATTAACTGCCACTGAGCATAACGTCCTATGTTTGCTTTCGCCCCAATAATTGTATTTTTGGACAGCTCCTTCACTGCTATATTATCATTCTGTATCCAAATAGGTTGCCCTGCAGCTACCTCATATATCAACACTATGTACCTCTGAATTGTAAACAACTCTTTTTCTGTAGGTGTATATGAGAGTTGAGTAGATTTAAATTTAAAAGACTTCACTAGAATAACATTACCATCGCTTTTGTTCAAAAACCATACTGTTGCGCCTTCATCCCTTATTTCTGTCTTAATTAATAACGGTTGGTCTTTTCCCCTAAAATATAATTACATTTTCTGGGTCTTCACAAACTGTAATAAGTAGGTCAGCATTTGTATCTCTGCATCGGTTAATGCTCTGTTATTGAGGAAATGAGCTCCATTAAGCTTCTTCTGTCTGAGCCCTCTCTTAATGCTGTGCGCTTCCTTGGGCCTCTCGTTGTGCTACAGGTGCACTGTGCGGATCATAGCACCTCCTGTCTATGGGCTTCCCTTTCATGCAATGGCTGGCTAAGCTTATGGGCTTTTTAGTTGCCTCTGGCTCACTGTTTGTTCTCTGCACATACTGTATGCTGGTAGCTCATATTCCTCATCATCCTCACTTCCTCTGACATCCATTGGGCTCTGGTCTCTCGGTGACCTGGGGGTAAAATTAACCCTTTCAGAGCTGTTACAGGCTTGCCAGTAGATTACCCTAGCGCTATGTATTAATTTCTGAGCGCACTCTGTCTCACCAAGGCCCTGCACTCGCAGCTGTCTTGCTAGCTCTAACACAGCTTTCATGTCGTTTCCCATCTTTTTCTTCAACAGGGCTCTCTGTGCTAGCTCCACTATCAGTACCATCGGCCCTTTCCTCTGCTGGATGCCATGCTATATTAGGTGTTGTCAGTGGCGGTTCTATGTTGAATTACTCGAGCATCCCCCCGTTAGGGAGGAACAATTAGCTCCTTGGTTACCAGAGAGTGTTGAGGGAGAATCTAAGATCTTTCTTGGTTACTGCCTCGAATTCTATGCTTGTTACACATTCAGTTATGACTAGTTAACTATGCTAAACTATAGTTAAACTATGCAAACTAGGAGTTGCAGCAAGTTGCAAATGTTGAAGCTACCATAATAACATCATGTTGGCTAATCACATGGCTCAACATTAACACAAATTATGGAAATCAATAATAACTGAACTTGTAACAGTTTTGTTGCAAAGCCAAATGTTATGGTGAAATTAGATCTTGTGTTTGTTGAGCTAAGACCAAAGGTGAACTGTCGCCAGGGCCCCCTCCCCTTTCCCCTTCTCACACTACTCCATAGCTTCTGTGCACTGCGCTCTCAGCAAGCAGGGGTGCTTGCAGAGGGGGAGCCAATTTGCCAATTTCCTACACAGCGATATGATAGATAATAGACTTTTTTTTAGATACATGTAATATATTTTTTTTAAGCGCTCGTGACGCCACTGGCGCCCCTCACAAAATGCCACCCAGGGCGGCTGCCCTGCTCACCCCTATCAAAAACCGCTATTAGGCATTGTTTTGTATTGTTCCCAATTCCCAATTCTCCTTAATATTTGCTGTTAACACACTTAAGGGTAGGTTTTACAGACCCAGGCATTTTACCATCCCCTTTTTCAGGAGCTTCTATCTAAGCCTCTTATTTCATCTTCCAGGTCACCATCATATACTCTATCCTTGTCTAGATCCTCTATGGTAATGTCGTTCTCCCTACCATTTTCTATCCTTATCAGGTAGCCCATTAAGTCCATATAATCAGAGGTTGGCACAAGGAAGTTATAATTTACCCTCGGGTCTAAATTTTCTGCATTACACCCTGTGGCGGCTGTTTTTAGCAGATCCTCAGTTTCCCATTTTTCATTAAATCTATCTATCTATCTATCTATCTATCTATCTATCTATCTATCTATCTATCTATCTATCTATCTATCTATCTATCTATCTATCTATCTATCTATCTATCTATCTATCTATCTATCTATCTATCTGCTGCTGCTGCTAAACACTCTGGCACAGTTATTAGCAAAAGAATAATATTATGACATGATTGCAATTCAGTGTTGTCAACCACATTTTCCTTAATGTCTTTGTGCATCTTTAGTACTGGCTGCCAGTTGTCCATGGATGACAAGTGCAGGTAATTACTGTGTCAAATTCTTTAAAAGGAAATAACACACATTGACTTGTGTCAAACACTGGGGAGGATTTTTCCATTGCGGTGTAGTTATATTCCTGGGGTTAGTGGAATGAGTGTGTTTCTTTGGGGCTTTATTCAGTACTTTGTTTTGTCTGACAATTCTGCATGTATATGCCAGTGAGTGATGCTGCCATGCAGTCACGATCTTAGCTATGAAATAGGTTGGGAAAGAATGTGTTTTGTGTTCTGCACATTTTTGACTAAGAAGCTCTTTTACAGAATCAAAGGTGGTGTGTGAGCATCAAACTATGTTCATCGACTGTGGTGAGAAAATGTTATAATTCTGCATTTTACCTGTGTTCAAATCAGTTCATTGATATGTGCTTCAATCTTTGACACTAGTACATATTAGTATATGACACCCCTAACAGGACAAGATAAAGTAATAAAGATTGACAAGGGCAATTATGGATGCACAGACAAGACCACCTGCATAGCAGGACGCCCCAGCAGTCAGATTGAAAACACGGGCTGCTATCTATCAAAAACTGTCCGTGACATGGCTAACAGGTAACTTGTTTGTATTGTTGTCAGAGTTAGTTTTTAATTTAATATAGACAAATCACTTACCCGTGCACATATCAAAATGAATGTACCATTAGCCATAAGTAAAGGCTTAAGACTAATTAAGTTTTGTTTTCTTTCCAGGTGCGATGGACGGTCTCAGTGCTTTGTGCTGGCTTCTAACTCTGTGTTCTCCGATCCTTGTGGTGGCACCTTCAAGTATCTGGAAGTTTATTTTCGTTGCCTACCTGCAGGTTAGTCAATTGGTGTTAATAAGCTTCAAGTGAACTTATTATCAGTCAAATCATACCGATCATTTAATTACTTGTAAGTCTTAAAATTCCTACTGTGTATGACCCTTTTACTATACTGTAAAAGTCATTTAAGTGTGGACTATTGTGCATAAAGGGTCAATTAGTAACATTACCTTGGCTGTTAATAAAAGTCAAAAAAGGCCAAGAGTAACAGACGTGGCAATAGAGAAGTCTTTTGATAGCCTTGAAACTTGGTTTGAAATCACGAAGAACAGGAAGTATGTGTCTGGGTCGACTTGTGTTCTGTCACAACCATACACTGGGCCCATTTGGAGTACGAGCAGCAGAAAGGTTCAGAAGCCAGATACCCCTGATGATTCCCAGGAGCTGGTTAGCCTCGTTCCAGACTCGCTCCAAACTTTTACTACCTCTGGGGAGATTCTCAGCAAGCTGCTCCTTAGTGACAGACAGGTCACATCTGAGGATGTTCTGAAAAAGCTGCCATCTGCAATGAGCCAGTCTGATGATCAGGGGCGGCTGCCTTCAAATAGGTCAAGCATAAGAGGGCAGATAAGTTGTGGGGAAGGCAAAGGACTTGGTAGCTACAATGGAGGAGGGCCTGACTGCGTGGCCAGTATGTGTAGCTCGTTTGGTAAGAAGTACTACTGGTGCTACACCACGTCTGAGGGTAGCTGGGATTACTGCTGTCAGACCAAAAGCCCTTTCTCTGCTCTACATGGCAGAACTTGTAAGTCTGGCAATCCATGTAATTACTATGGGTCCAAATACCTTTGGTGCTACACCACAGATGGCACCTGGGATTATTGTTGCACCCAGTGACACCATTAAACATGTTAAACTCTGAAAGAATACACTTCCTATCTTGTGGCTACCAACTCTCCCTTCTCTTTCATTTTTAACCAAATACTGATATTTAAAGGTATAGTTTAATCATTCATTATAAAGTTTACTGAATCGTTAATTGATTTAATTTTTTAGATGTAATGAAAATAATGCAGGTGTATAATAATGAAAGAAATGGCACTAATGTTATATTAATTTTCAGGGTTATCTTCAAATCTTCATACTCAAGAAAAGATCTGTATAGTGACAGAAACTGGTGTGTGTAAGTTGGTGGAGGTCAAAAATGGTAAAAATACTAATATGTGTGTGTGTGTGTGTGTGTGTGTGTGTGTGTGTGTGTGTGCGTGCGTGTGTGTGTGTGTGTTTGTATGTGTGCATGCTGCACATGCTGTAATTCTCGCATGAAAATCGTTTACTTGGAAAAGTTATTAAAGGGTCAATTATTCCACATTTGATTTATTTGAATAACCATAGAGTAAAGCGTGAATACTTATCAGATACAGCCATCTTGGTGCATTTATGGTGCTTTCACACTGACAGCATTTGGTGCGCACCAAACGTCCCATTCGAACCAAAAGTTCTTAGTTCGGTTCGTTTTCGTTGGTGTGAATGCCATCTCGGTACTTTGGTGTGCACCAAATCAACCGGTCCGAGACCGCTAAAAAGGGGTGGTCTCGGACCGCTTTATCTGCCCTACTTTGGTACGGTTACTCGGGTGTGAAAGCAACCAAACCAAAATGGATGGAACAGTAGAGTTAAGTGCATTATTATTATTGAACGTGGCACGTTTTAGTCTGGTTCCGGTGGCGATGGCCTTCGCGGACTATTTTGGTTAGTTTAGAACTATGCATATGTGAAGGCAAACCGTACCCACGTCTGTTTGCTACATTGTAACATTTTTCTCACTAGTGCGGACCAAAACATTCGAACTTTAGGTCTGAAAGCGCCCTTAATGTCAGTATTTACACTGATAGTTTTTTTTGCAATCACTGGGCACCCTCTTAACTCTTGAAAAGCTACCTCAAATATATAAGACAAAGCAAAAAAAAAAAAAAACAACAAACCAGTTTGACCCCATGGCTCTCTCTCTCTCTCTCTCTCTCTCTCTCTCACACTCTTTTTCTCTCTCAGTCAACCACTCCCCTCACCCACACACACACTATCATGATTAAAAGGAAGCCATGTAGGCCTAATGTAGGCCTATTTCATAATATCTATGGATATGTCCAC
Organism: Coilia nasus; assembly: GCA_027475355.1. Taxonomy (NCBI): domain Eukaryota; kingdom Metazoa; phylum Chordata; class Actinopteri; order Clupeiformes; family Engraulidae; genus Coilia; species Coilia nasus. The sequence goes on along the minus strand of CM050209.1, from coordinate 32,309,386 downwards.
TGTAATGTATTTAGCACTGACAGTGTGCAGCAGTATATACGTTGCGGCCTGAAACACCTGCATTTCATCCAACCAGCTTATATAGTAGCTTTAGACTACACACATTTTCAGAAAAAGTTCCTGTATAAGGATTCTTCCCAAGCTGAATTTTGAGTGTTTGACCATCTAATTTGCATAAAGAAAATGGAACACCAGTTATTCGTGGACATTTGTTGTTTGTTTTTTTTGGCTTTGGAATAGTGAAGGGGGACTTGTAGCAACTGGGCACTACACAGGGGAATGTGTGTACACGCATGTGTTTGTCACTAGTTATAACAGAAGTAGCAAGAAATATGAAGCCAATAATTTCACGTCAGTGTTTGCATTGCTATTTTTAATCCATTCATTTCAAAAGACCAGCACCATAAAAATCATAGCCTAATAATGCTGGTCTAGGACTAGGTCTGAATTGACTAAGTGATAAAGGGACCACGATTGAACCACAATGACAGAAAGCTGCCTTCAGTCATCTCCGATGCTCCTGGAGAGGGGTATGCTGGGGGCAGCTGCCTTCAGTCATCTCCGATGCTCCTGGAGAGGGGTATGCTGGGGGCAGCTGCCTTCAGTCATCTCCGATGCTCCTGGAGAGGGGTATGCTGTGGGCTGCATTGTGGTCATCTCCGATGCTCCTGGAGAGGGGTATGCTGTGGACTGCATTGTGGTCATCATGTGTCTCTGAGGGAAGATGGCAGGTATTGTAAAGTCCCAGCAATAGTTTTAAAATCACTGTTTTTTGGCTTTATTAACAAAACGTGTGCGTTAAGAGAACAGCCAAGGTAATGTTACTAATTGACCCTTTACGCACAACAGTCCACAATTGAATGTTCACAAAAATGACCTAAAACAGTAGAGTAAAAGGGTTGTAATCAGAAGGAATTTAAAGACTTACAAGTAATTTAATAGAACTGACTTACATCTTGGAATGCACTGATATGTCACCTCCAAATACTTGAAGGTACCGAAACAAGGATCGGAGAACACAGAGTTTGAAGCCAGCACGGAGCACTGAGACCGTCCATCACATCTTGAGTAAAAACATAGTTTTTAAGGAATGTTATGGTGTTATTAGCCTAGGCCTATTACATTAAGTAAAGAAATGTAATAGAATGTTTCTTCTCACTAACGAGACATCCAAATATATAAACCTGTTAGCCACGTAGTTGGAGACATTCCAAAAGCATTCAGTGTTCGTAATCTGGCTGACTGGCCGTCCTGCTATGCAGGTTGTCTGGTCTCTACGTCCGTAGTTACTGCCGAGGACATGTATAATCTTTTGTCCTTCAAGGAATGATGTAACAGGGTATGGTTAAGTGCAACTGTCAAAGACACATCATATAGACACATCGCCTCATACCAGAACATCAACATGTGAAGTAGAACATGATAAAAATGCATCAGATTTTCTCACCACAGTTAATGGACATCGTTTGGTGCTCACACGCCACCTTTGTTTCTGTGGAGAAAAGGGGTAATACATGATCGGTATGACATGACTGATAAAAAGAACACTCGAGGCTAATTAACACTAATTGACTAACCTGCAGGTAGGCAACGAAAATAAACTTCCAGATACTTGAAGGTGCCGTAACAAGGATCGGAGAACACAGAGTTAGAAGCCAGCACGGAGCACTGAGACCGTCCATCGCACCTTGGATACAAAACAAAAATTAATTAGGCCTACTCTTAGCCTATCCCTTATGGTTGATAGCATATTGTTTTTATATGTGAACGGGTATGTGATTTGTCTACATTAAATAAAAGAATAACTGAATAAAATACATACAAGTTACCTGTTAGCCATGTCATTGACAGTTTTTGATAGATAGCAGCCCGTGTTTTCAATCTGACTGCTGGGGCGTCCTGCTATGCAGGTTGTCCTGTCTGTACGTCCATAATTGCCCTTGTCAATCTTTATTACTTTATCTTGTCCTGTTAGGGGTGTCATATACTAATATGTAGTTTCAAAGATTGAAGCGCATATCAATGAACTGATTTGAACACTGTTAAAATAGGCCTACATCATTATAACATTTTCTCACCACAGTTAATGGACATCGTTTGGTGCTCACACGCCACCTTTGTTTCTGTGGAGAAAAGGGGTAATACATGATCGGTATGATATGACTGATAAAAAGAACACTCGAGGCTAATTAACACTAATTGACTAACCTGCAGGTAGGCAACGAAAATAAACTTCCAGATACTTGAAGGTGCCGTAACAAGGATCGGAGAACACAGAGTTAGAAGCCAGCACGGAGCACTGAGACCGTCCATCGCACCTTGGATACAAAACAAAAATGAATTAGTCATAAGCCTTTTCCTTATGGATAATGGTTATAATATGTGCACGGGTACGTGGTTTGTCTGTATTAAATTAAAAACTAACTCTGACAACAATACATACAAATTACCTGTTAGCCATGTCACGGACAGTTTTTGATAGATAGCAGCCCGTGTTTTGAATCTGACTGCTGGGGCGTCCTGCTATGCAGGTTGTCCTGTCTGTGCGTCCATAATTGCCCTTGTCAATCTTTATTAATTTATCTTGTCCTGTTTGGGGTGTCATATACTAATATGTACTAGTGTCAAAGATTGAAGCACATATCAATGAACTGATTTGAACACAGGTAAAATGCAGAATTATAACATTTTCTCACCACAGTCGATGAACATAGTTTGATGCTCACACGCCACCTTTGATTCTGTAAAAGAGCTGTGTTACAAAATGTGAAGAACACAAAACACATTCTTTCCCAACCTATTTCATAGCTAAGATCGTGACTGCATGGCAGTATCACTCACTGGCATATACATGCAGATGTGTCAGACAAAACAAACTACTGAATAAACCCCAAAGAAACTACTAATTCCACTAACCCGAGGAAAGTACCTACATCACAACGGAAAAATCCTCCCCAGTGTTTGACACAAGTCAATGTGTGTTATTTCCTTTTAAAGAGTTTGACACAGTAATTACCTGCACTTGTCATCCATGGACAACTGGCAGCCAGTACTAAAGATGCACAAAGACATTAAGGAAAATGTGGTTGACACCACGGAATTGCAATCCTGCCATAATATCATTCAGACATCTTAGATTCAGGTGTATATCATACACGGTATACTTACAAATAACCAGACACAGGTCCTTGTGGAACATTGTAATGGGTGTTACAACACGCTGAGGAGAAGTGTCAGAGATTTTGAAATCTTGAGGAAGGTGCTCTTATCACTTTAGCGCAAGCATCTTGTATTTATGCGTTGCTGCTGACCAATCGCTGGTCTACCTTTGTCTCTACACTGTCTTGTGTTATCATCCTGTTTGGACTCCTTCCAAGGCTAACATCTCCACCTACAATTAACTGTAATGTTCCACTAATTTCTTCCCAACAGCAGCAGTCTGGCTCCTGGCCATATAGGTCTGGCATGATAAGCAAGGGCCTGGGTGCAGTAACATCTGGTATTTTGGAACCCTGCCTCCTGCTTTGCCCTGCTGTTCAGCTGGTTTAGCCCTATGTACTCAAATGGAAAGGACAGCCGCCCAAATGCAACTCAAAGTGCTTTATAGTTTGGCAAGGTCACCACAAGACAACATTTCTTGCAGTCCAGTGGCGCCAGAGCGGACGAACACAGTGTTTATTTTGCATTTGTTAACTCTTACTAAACACTTTATTTGGTGACCATTGCTTTTACACCATTTCTTATCAGTAAATCATTTATGAACATATCTACAAATGTTAAAACAAACAGAGAAGGAGACGGGGAGACAGACAGACAGACAGACAGACAGGCTGATAGATGGCAGATAACATAGACATACAGACAGATAGCCAACTGACATCTAGGCAAATGTGTGTAAGTATGTTTATAAATGATTTACTGATAAGAAGTAGTGTAAAAGCAATGGTTACCAAATGATGAGAAAAGTGTTAAGTAATAGTTAACAAATGCAAAAGAAATGCTTATTAGGAACTAGTTATTTTAAAGTGCTACCAACCAGTCTTCCCTTTTTCTTAAGCTCTACCGTGTAGTTACTTTTCCCAAAATAACAGTGTCTCTCATTGGTTTCTAAAGTTTTTTTTTTTACTGTTTTCCTCATTTACCCAGCTTCCCTCTAACTTTAAAGATATCATGTGATGAACACCCAAGAAACCTAAAATTTGGAAGTCTGTGCACTGAGGATGATTATATAGCCTGAAGTGTTAAAATAAGCCTGTAGTGTTAAAGGTGTCATTGCATTGTTTTTTTTTTAAATTAATTTTGCGGTGGTCTCTAGTATTAATGAATGCCCTGTGAGCTGTAGGGCGACGACAGCATTGTTTGCATTGGTTTAACATATTTAACACAACATATTCAATTATACAATGACAGTTAATAGAAATGTTGTTGTACAAATGTATGCCACAACATGACAGGCTCTGTTGATGATAGACCGCGTGCAGGAAGAGAGAGAGTGGAAATTCCCAACCAGGATCGCTACATCCGGTTGTAACACCTGTGGGACCGGTTCCGATGCGCCAGTCGACAAATAAATCCAAATCACCTGTGGGACCTGTTTTCTTTTATTGACTATTGGAGGCAATTGGGGTAGAAGGACATTTTCACGTGCAGCATGCTTATGCAACTCGGAGTGAACCCATGGCTCTCTCTCCCTCTCTCTCTCTCACACTCACTCTTTTTCTCTCTCACTCAATTACTCCCCCTCACTCACACACACACTATCAATCACACACAATTAGAGGATTGGGTTTGAAGGCCTACTGTATATAAAGGCCCAAAAAAGGCCACCATTGTTAGTCCAGTGAACGGCACCATGCCACGTCTACCACGTGAACAACGTCTCTGGGCACTGGGTATGGTGAAGCCTGTTTAAGCTACAGTGAGAGAGCCAGGCGTATGGGCTGTTCCCAACCCACAATCAGAAACCTGGTTGAACATCACAACACGACAGGCTGTGGTGACGATAGACTGTGTGCAGGACGAGAGAGAGAGTGAAAATTCCCAACCAGGACCGCTACACCTGCAGACAAGTAGATCTAAATCTAGACATATAGACATGTAGTAAAAAGTAGCACTACTAACTTTTTGTGTCTTTCTCGCACAAACATGATGTAGTCAAGGCCTAACAAGGAACACAGATACCAGTAAAGAAATATAGCCACAAGTGGCAATGAAGTCCACACACTTCCGGTCCCTCAACCCATGACATTTGGCAAGGAACTGCACCCTCACCTGATCACAGAATAGCAGGTAGAGAGGAATCTGATGATCTACTGGGACGCAGCGCACACGATTCTGAGAGTCACTGTTCCTTCTCACACCTGGTCAGCTGTGTGTTATAAGCACAGTGATGATGAGAAACACTCCTTTTCTTTTGGCTTTATAGGGCAAAATCAGCCTGAGGGTGAAATTACATTCATGTCTCTGCCACAACTTAACAGTTTGCTGGCTAATCTTTATGGAACATCCACAGTACACATTTTCAAAGATGATTGTTCTTCTACTACCTCTAAATCTGAGGAGATTCTCAATAAGCTTTTCCTTAATGACAGACTGGTCACATCTGAGGATGTTCTGCAGTCTGCCATGAGCCAGTCTGATGATAAGGGGCGGCCGCTTTCAAAGAGGTCAATCATAACATACGAGGACAAATATGGGATTGGGAAGGATTATAAGGGAGGAGGTGTACTGAGGTAAAGTTGGAAATGTTACTCCCTGTGAAAGAACACAATTAATAAATGAACAATAACATAAATAGTCCCCTAAAGGGCCCCCTGTCAATGCTGGACCCTTAGAATTATCCAACTTTACCCCTGCTGACAACCTGCCTGTGCCAACAGCTCTTTCATTTTAATGTAAGTCCTGACATTTAAAGGTATAGTGTATTCAATATACAGCTTACTTACTGAATCATAATTTCATTTATTTGTTTAGATCAAACAATAAAAGCAGATTAATTTTATGGGCTGACTTTGAATCTTTAGGCTTCATAAAGATGTGTATAGTGATGAACACTGGTGTGTGTAATTGGTGGAGGTAAAAATGGGGATGTACCTGTAGATGTAGCCCTTGTGACATCATAAGTCACCCCACAACTGCTTATCGACAGAGTTGGTGAACTGAGTAATTTGTCAGTTATAATAATTAATCTATTATACATTGTGTTTTATTCTTGTGTATTTTATGTTCGTGGTTACTAAAAGACACCAAGTTCAGTGTATCCTGCATGTGTGTGTTTATTATTATCAGGATTGCTAATAACTCAATTATTATTTTACCACTGTATTTGTATATTATAATCAGATCAGATCATCAAGTTAAACAGCATGGTTGGTGCATACACACACACACACACACAGACACACACACACACAGACAAACACACACACACACACACACACACACACACACACACACACACACACACACACACACACACACACACACACACACACACACACACACACACAGTCTTTACAAATATCCTCAGCAGAATGCAGAAAAATAAACTCTCAGAAACATGACAACTCCATTCTCTATGTAAATTATTGGACTATGCCTATGTTTGGGCAGTAACTAGGCTGCCATCTACAGTATATAAAAGGAGGTGCACTGTCTTCTGACACTTGCAACCTTGTCACTACACACACACACACACACACACACACACACACGCACGCACCAGAGAGAGAGAGAGAGAGAGAGAGAGAGAGAGAGAGAGAGATAAGGGTCTGTCCAAGTCTTTCTTTCTCTTAAAAGGGAGTTTTTGCTCTTCATGATCTGCTTTTAAGGGTTCATGGTTCCCCATCATCAGGCCAGAACTGAAGAAGTCTTTTGGATGAAAGGTGAAACGTCTTCAAGCTCCGAAAAGAAGTCCAGTTGATTACAACTTAGCTCCTTTGACTACCGTGACCTGGATAAATGAGAATCTACACAGACATTTTGAGGGGTCATGATTTTTCTGTCCAGGTTTTGGGCATGTCGGGACTTCAGTTTGTACCTCAAGGATGAGATTAATTGAACTGAACTGGTGGTTTGGTTTTTATGGCTATATAAAGGTTTGTAATGGGGCATGTTTTCTTCTTCATCTTAAATCATGTCTTTGAATGCCAAGTATGGTAGCCAAACTGGTTGGAGCTGTCCTGATACATGATTCCTACATTGATTCCTACACTATTTCCACAGCTTGTGGGGTCTCTTAATGGAGAAGATCTTCCCACTACATATTCCTGACCCATCTCTCTGCTCTCTGTTAAAGTGTCAGGCAGTGTTTTCTTAATCTATATATCATGATTAATAATCTACTACTGTGATCCCTTTAATTGGCCATATATACAAATCTGAGAAGCAGAAGACTTAAAGAGAAACTTTGGGTAACACTAATTGCTTTATCTTCCCGTCCTGGCAGAATGTCTATGTTGTGCTACAGGCTGCCATCTGTCTTAATGGATGAGTGATTTTGCCATCTGTCTTAATGGATGAGTGATTTTGCCATCTGTCTTAATGGATGACTGATTTTGCCATCTGTCCTAATGGATGAGTGATTTTGCCATCTGTCTTAATGGATGAGTGATTTTGCCATCTGTCTTAATGGATGAGTGATTTTGCCATCTGTTTTAATGGATGACTGATTTTGCCATCTGTCTTAATGGATGAGTGATTTTGCCATCTGTCTTAATGGATGAGTGATTTTGCCATCTGTCTTAATGGATGAGTGATTTTGGTTGTTTTTTTTTTTTTTTGGCCCTTGGAAAGATCTGGACTCAAAAGAATCTAAAAATATGGCTCAACCTGAAATATATTTCCCTGAAGCTAAATCCCAAATTAAGGTTCAATAATCATTGTAGAGAAACTAAAAATATTGTTGTGGAAAACACATCAAGTGCCAATTTATAGCCCTTTTAGTAAAACAAGTTGAGACAAACAATTGAAGTCGGTTGTTGACAAACACTTTATTCACTAAGTTTGCGTAGGAGCAAGTAGACAATTATTAAAACAATACAACCAATGCATAACAGAGTGAACCTACCGCAATAGCTGCCACAGAGAGTTGATCAAGTCCCGGAGAGCGATCTAAGAAGCAGCCCAGAGGAATCTCTCAGGTGTACCTCCTAGATGAACCTCTCAGTAGGCCCTCTTACAGCCCCCGCAGTGTATTGACAGCAGTTCCACTTGTGTACTTTCTCCAAGAACTCGAAGCGTGCTAACGCTTCATTTCCAACCATCATACTTGATCTTTAGCAATTGTTACGCCCCACTGTTGGATGGCCCTACTGGGGCGAACAACAAACCCACCACTGACCCAAGTAAAACCAAAACACTTTAAAAATGCAACCCAACCAGTGGGATTTATTAACATTAACACAAAAGACAAGACATCAACACAAAGTCCAAATCATAACACAGACAATCCCAAGCTGAGAGGCGACAGCAACAGCCAACAGTCCCACACCAAAAGCCTCTCCTCTGGCAGCAGGAAACAGGTGCTTTTAAAGCAGTTGTTGATCACATGACCAGGTGCTCCTAATCAGCCCAATTCCATCACATGACCATCTCAGCAGGTAGCAGGTATGGGAAAGACAGAGGGACAAACAGCACAAGAGACACAAAACACATACAGCCGTAACACAATCGCATTTTAGTTCCATAACCCATCTTCCATTAAATGTAAGCATAGCGAGAAGTTCTACCAGGAAGACGTAATGCGCGTCATTAATGAGCTGTCGTCCAATCAGCATGTAACATCTGTCTTTTAATACGTCACCTTACCTACCTGCTTTGCTGCTCACAGGTGTATTTCACTGTTCGCCCTCCTCCCTCCCCAGCATCCTTTCAAGGGTTCCTGTCCATGTCCAGTGCGTCCTGATGTTGATGTCTCATCCGCCCCTGCCTCTTGACCGATCTTTTGATGTCTCATCTACCTCTGCCTCTTCACTGGCCTTTCAATGTCTCCTCTACCTCTGCATTTCCAATAACCGACCTCGGATTTCCATGGTCTGCTCCTTCATCTTTCCAGATCGCTCCACTATACTCACTCTGGATTCCAGCTACGCCCCTCAGTGAACAGTTCAACTCTCTAACGCATCACCATTGGGGTGACACTGCTCTGTTCACAGATGTTGGATTTCCTATCATCTGAGCGACAACATGGACTCTGTATCAGCTCATCAAGCATCAGTTTAGCCCCAGGCAGTTAGGCTGTCCCCCTGGTTCTGCCCAAGGTTTCTTCCTCATTAAGAAAACTTAGGGAGTTTTTCCTTGCCCCGGTGCTCCGGGGGGACCCACGATTGTTCTCTTGAACTCCTCTGTTTCCTCTTTTGATGTACTATGTATCATCTCATTCAATGTTTATGTTCTGCATCATATGCTTCTGAAAGCTCATTGTCTACCTCATGACCACCACCAGTGGGTTCTTGTCCTTTTGTCAGGGGGTATTATTATTATGCCCTGCCACTACTACAGTCAGCATCTATACAGTTTTCATGTTTTATTGATCAGGACAAAGGACAGGACCTATGCCAACGTTTTGTTGTGCCATATCATTACATGTCATCGAATAAATTATCATTAAGTTATCATATACTCAGAGTCTTTCTGGTTGAACTTCAAGAAAAGTCCCCTATTGTTTTTCATTCAGTGTCTCTGATTGTTTCTCCTGTGTGAGTGTGTGTGTGTGGGTGTGCATGTGTCCACAGCATCTTTCTTCTTTCCTGTGTATGTGCATGTATGTTTCTAATATCTGTACGACAGCACTTTTGCTCTGCGGGCCTTAGGTTTACAAACCTTATTGTAACTCCTCTGTTTTGTTTAGCATTTTCTTGTGACAACTTTGTTTCTTGTTCAACATACTAAATAATTTCCACAATATCCACTTTAATGATCTCTTCTTAAGACTTGATTTTCAATTTGTATCCTCATGCCTGCTTGTCTATGTTGTCTTTCAAATGAGTTGGCAGGAAAACTTCATGTCTTATTCTGTCATGTTACCATCAACTGTATTTGTAAGCATACCTTCAGAATATGGCAGTCTGGAAGTTTCAGCAATAAATTACAATATGTGCAAGTGTATGTGAACTTGTGAATCCTTTATGACTGTATCATTATTACATTATTATTATTACATTACACTTAGCTGACGCTAAATATTTACAGAGTTTCAGTTACAGTCCCTGGAGCAGTGTGGGGTTAGATGCCTTGCTCAAGGGCATCTCAGCCATGGGTAGGGTGGAATTCGAACCAGTAACCTTCTGATTGCAAGACCAACTCCCTAACCACTAGGCCACAGCTGCCTACATCCTGTATCATCGTATATGTGCATAAGTCCCCTCTTACACTCTATCAATATGAAGTCCATGAAGGCTACACTGATGCACACACACCTCCTGCTGTCCACTTATGTCAGTGGCTTAATGTTTGACAGGGACTTAAGCCTGCTGCTACTTGCCTGATGCTATCATAACCATAGCCTAGCCTAGCCCATCAAGACCATCATAAAAATAGCCTATAGCCTGTAGCCCATCAACTATCATAGCCTAGCCTAGCCCAGTCATAACCATCATAATAGCCTAGCCTAGCCCAGTCATAACCATCATAATAGCCTAGCCTAGCCCAGTCATAACCATCATAATAGCCTAGCCTAGCCCATCATAACCATCATAATAGCCTTGCCCATCATAACCATTGGTGTAATTGCCTATCTTATAGTATATGAAAGTGTAATAAGGCCACATTAAGATATATTTTTTTTTAATTCTGAGAAAAATCTTAGAATTTCTGAGATTAAAGTCAGAATCTTTGAGAAAAAACTCGAAAATGTCCTCTGAGATTTGTCAGAATTTCTGAGAAAAATGTTTAAACTTAGAAATTCGCCAAGGCCAAGACCATTTGCCAGGTCATTCTCAACAGAGCCTTCAACAAAAGTGATTCATGCTTGTAAAACTTTGCATGGTTGAGTGATATGTAGCCTAGTTGTCACTTAGGCCTACTGACTTTTTTTTCGCAGAAATTCTGCCTTTAATCTCAGAGAACATTTTCGGTTTTTTTTTCTTCAAAATTCTGACTATACTCTCAGAAATTCTTTAATTTTAAAGAATTTTAAAAATAAATCTAAATGTAAGATTTCCGAACGATCTACGATTTACTGCAGTGCACCCTATGGACAACATAGTAGGCTACTGTTATCAGATTTTCAGATTCAACCCTTTTTCGTGTCTAATGGTCTAAAGTTGACAACTGCAGTAAATCTCTGCTCCATTTTGGCTGACTTACCACCTGTTGCTTCGCGTGTGTTGTGATTGGTCGGCAGAGCTCCGCGACTCCAGTTCAGTTCAGCTACAAACGTTACGCCACAAGCACGCATACCTAGTTCCTTCGTTTCCCACGCGGGTACCAGGCGGATTCCAGGAGTTGCAAACATAAAGCAAAGTCTTGTCTTTAAAAGCCTGTAAGTGACTGTTTTGTTTTGATTACATGTGATTGAACGCGAAAAGATTAACCATAAACAGAGACTAACGAGTTGTATGTATCGTGTGCATCCTTTTGACGAGCTAACGTTAAAATGCACAGTAGTTTAACGTCATCGAACCAATGAATGAACAATCCCATCACCACAGGCAACTGGCTAACTGATTTATAGGGTGCTGCTTTGCCTAGCCTTAATTTACAGACTGAACGGTTTCGGAATGAAAACAGTTGGTTTGAAGTCTAATAGGATCATGATTGATGTCGATTCTTGGCGGTGATTTTGCATATCTTACACTGTTACCTGCCGTCAAATGTTTCAAATGAACCTACTGTTCAATGAACGGTACTAAAACACCAGATTTCTGTTTACGACATTGACTGTACAGTGTTGTGTTGTGTGCTATACCTATAAATCGACATTATGGTTAAGAGGCAATAATTGCATCATGTTGCGTCATGATTTGCGCGTGTATTATTGTAATTATGAGTAGACTTAAATTCGTATGCAAACTTAAAATGTCTTAGTTTCACTTGATGTAAAACACTTAGCCTATGTTGTTTTATATATATTCTCATCTGTAAATGCAGTTAAAATATTTTTCAACATCTTAATATCCTCTGTGCTATATTTCAGGTTGAGCTCCAAGGTCAGAGACGGACAGTAAAACAGAAAGGAATGTCTAAAGGAACAGTGGTCTTGGCGTACAGCGGGGGACTGGACACGTCATGTATCCTTGTGTGGCTCAAGGAGCAAGGCTATGATGTCATTGCCTACCTGGTATGACCACTTGATTTTTAGACTATAATGCCATTGTGAGCCATAAGTCTGTTCTCACTTACATTGATGCCTTAGCATATACCCCATTACACAAAGAGAACATATTGCTGGAAGAGCTTTGGGTATTTACATTAGTGTTACTTAGTATTAAAAGGGACAATTGATCATATTATTTGGTTAATTCATAGTTACTATCAGAGTTTAAATTGGGCTGGAGCCCTCCAGAGCTCAGCTCTGCCTCCTCACCTCCACAATACAGCCAGACATCTAAACTAGAAGTAGGAATTCAGCGTGTGGCCTTTTAGCATACAGCACACAACTACAGGTAAAAGCCCAATCAGCTGCATTGTCTGTTGCAGTGCTATAAGCCAAACATATAAAAAAATATTGCAGATGAACAATTTGTAGTGTGTTCCAGGTTTGAAACTTTTGGTGTTGCTAGTGCTGCTCTTATGAGAGCACTCATTTTATCAATGATTTTCTAGCCTATGTCATATGACACAGTTAATAGAGCTTAACTATGTTATTAGATGGTTCATAATTCTTAACTATGCATTGATACTTACTGATGTTACTGAAGTAAAGCACCTACTATCAGAAGCTGCAGGGTTTTGTACCTGTCACTGAACCAGAAATACTGAGCTCCTTTCTGACATGTAGTGGAGGTGAGCATTGTGTAAGCTCCTTTCTGACATGTAGTGGAGGTGACAGGTGAGCATTGTGTGAGCTCCTTCCTGACATGTAGTGGAGGTGACAGGTGAGCATTGTGTGAGCTCCTTCCTGACATGTAGTGGAGGTGAGCATTGTGTGAGCTCCTTCCTGACATGTAGTGGAGGTGACAGGTGAGCATTGTGTGAGCTCCTTCCTGACATGTAGTGGAGGTGACAGGAGAGCATTGTGTGAGCTCCTTCCTGACATGTAGTGGAGGTGAGCATTGTGTGAGCTGCTTTCTGACATGTAGTGGAGGTGACAGGTGAGCATTGTGTGAGCTGCTTTCTGACATGTAGTGGAGGTGACAGGTGAGCATTGTGTGAGCTCCTTCCTGACATGTAGTGGAGGTGACAGGTGAGCATTGTGTGAGCTGCTTTCTGACATGTAGTGGAGGTGACAGGTGAGCATTGTGTGAGCTCCTTCCTGACATGTAGTGGAGGTGACAGGTGAGCATTGTGTGAGCTGCTTTCTGACATGTAGTGGAGGTGACAGGTGAGCATTGTGTGGCCCGGCAGCTGTGGAGACGAGGAGATTAACCACTGGTGCCGGGCGGAACCCTGACCTCAGCTCAGCCGGGCAGAATCTGCTCATCATGCACTTTTTCTGCTTGTCTGCCTCCACGCCGACACCGACCGCCGATGACACGATGATTGGGGGGACAGTGGGGGGTTGATGGGTCTAGAGTTAGGTCTAACGAATTACAAATATACTCATTGTTTTTAGCTTGTTCATTTTTCCAAACTAAGGTCAAAGTGTTGTGACAGCATAGCATATAGTGTTTTAGTAATTTTGCTGTCTTGTTTCCTTGGTTGCTTTGCAAGTTCATGACCACTGTATTGCTGTATGACTGTAAACGTATTTTTTTTAAATCAGAAATAGATCCAGGAAAGATTTCTGTGCATACTTAATGGACTGAAAGTGGTTCTTTATAACTCCACAACGAATGCAGTGCTGTGTCAGACTTGTTATACAGGTTGTTTTCTGATTTGAGAAAGCGGGTGTGGAATAGCAGACAAACAGTGACTGCTTTCTCCCCTTTCTAATGATCCACTTAGGTTTATTGCACGAATGCCAGTGACACATTTGCCCTCAGGCTGTGTTGTGATAAGAGGTTATGTTAGCCACAGCAAAGAAGAATGTGCGTAGGACGGTCGTAGCGACAGGCGAGAGCAGTCGCCCCACCTGACCTCGAACCCGAGTACAAACAGACAAACTGACCGCAACGCACCCAGGCACCAAACATGCACTCTGACCATAACGCACCCGGGCACCAAACATGCACTCTGACCACAACGCACCCGGGCACCAAACATGCACTCTGACCACAACGCACCCGGGCACCAAACATGCACTCTGACCACAACGCACCCGGGCACCAAACATGCACTCTGACCACAACGCACCCGGGCACCAAACACGCACTCTGACCACAACACACTCGGGTACCAAACATGCACTCTGACTGCAACGGCAAAGAGCCTCGTTGCCCGTTGGAATGGCAGTCAGAGCACATCCACAACTGTAGCCCGTAGCAACCCTTGCGCACATTCCAGGACATGTTTCCCCTCAGACTGTGTTGTGATGGGAGATTATGTGCAACACAACGGAGGGATAACCACAATGAAACGCCTGCGTAGGACAGAGGAGCCCCAGGGCACACAAAGTAATATCTAAGGAATGCCTGCTCAAGAGACAAATGGGGGACTCTGGGGAATCATGATGAATTAGCATCACTAGCATACAGATTGAAATCTGTATTATTGAGGTGCTTAAGCACACAGTTGCATTTAAAGGAGAACTTCGATGTTAAATGAAAATTGGCATGTTAAAACATCATACCGAGGTGTACTGAGGAGCAAAATTGATTTAGCCTGTTGCATTTAGAGTTTAACTATTTTTTATCGTTTGTCCCAGAGGGCTAACAATGGAAGCATGACGACTACGCTATTTTTAAACCATTAAAACAGCTCGAAGAAACTCCACACTCCATCGGTAGTACAATGAAGGCCCTGACATTAAAAACAAGGCACTGAGAACTTTGTAAGTGTACACAACATTTATTAATAAAACTGTTTTGACAGGCAGTACCTTGCTGTAGTTTCTCATCGCCGCCATGATGAAAATCCATACAAGTCGATTGACGAACTCGAACCAGCAGGAAGAATAGGAGGAGAGGTAGTACAATCGACTTGTTTGGACTTTCATCATGGCGGCGACGAGAAACAACTGCAAACTACTGCATGTAAGAACAGTTTTTTTTAAATAAACGTTTTGTACATTTACAATATTCTCAGTGCTTTGTTTTGAATGCCAGAGCCTTTGTTGTACTACCGATGGAGTGTGGAGTTTCTTCGAGCTGTTTTAATGGTTTAAAAAATGCGTAGTCGTCATGCTTTGTCTAAAGGCACCTACCACTTCCATTGTTAGCCTTCTGGGACAAACGATAAAATTATAATTATTATTATTATAAACAACCTCATATTTGGCCGTTGTCCCTGCATTTCGCATGATACTTGACACTGGTAATGTTCAAGGCAGCTTCCCAAGTATTCAAGTCCTTGGAGCCAGACGTGGCATGCACCTCATGTGATGGTAGCGTGCAAGAGTATTCAGACTCATTGCGTTATAATGACTAACAGGTCTGACAGCCTTTGGTTAATGCTGGAAAGGGTTGTCAGCAGCCCAAGCACCTAAACACATGCTGGAAGGCCTCTTGAATCAGCCGAGGGTACGTAAGCGCTCAGACTGTCTGCTGACCTCCTGTCGAATGCTCCTTTCCTGCCGAGAGGAGAATTGGTGGACCGGAACTGGATTAAACAGGGTCCAAATGACATTCCCTGTCTGGATATTGTAGTGATGAGATTAATAGGGGCATCTGGCTTGTTGGTGGTAGGGCTGGGCGATATGGACCTAAACTAATATCACGATATTTCTGGGCTGACTGGCGATATACGATACATATCGATATTTCAAAAACAGGATGAGCAAAGTGTTTCATGTTAAGTTAAGACTGCTCTAAAAGAGCTGTGCAAATGAAAAAATAAACAGTAACATACACAGGGGTACAGCTGAGTGATCCGAGAAAGCTCCGGCTGTCTGAGCAGTGAACATCGATATGGCGATATAGTGTCAAATACATATCTTCTTTAAAAATATATCGATATTACGATAATATCGATATATCGCCCAGCCCTAGTTGGTGGGTTGTGTTTAAGTGCAGAGATGAAGTCATTTATTGCGCCAGTTTCATCATGGCATATCTGTGCAACAGAGAAGAGGGCTGTGGTGCATGTCTCTCAGGACAACTTACCTTAAATAAATGGATGACAAACTCTCACTGTGCCTGAGGCTGTCACTGCTGCTTTGATGTGCAAAAAAACGCACTCGCATGCTAAGTGTCATCATTTATTCTTTAAACCACCAGGTCCACAAGCAGACGCGTTCAGCCCTTAGGCCCTTATCAGTGCGCACACTATACACTAATGAAGGCCTAAGGGCTGAAACGCGTCTGCTTGTGGACCTGGTGGTTTACAGAATAAATGATGACACAGCATGCGAGTGCGTTTTTTTTTCATCTTAAGTTTGCAGACTTTTTACGTGCACCCAAAAGTTGTTTGTTTTGTATGAGAAGTTGAGCGCGCCTTTCACTGCCAAGCTTTGATGTGCGGCCATCAGGTCAGACGTGCATGTGTCTGTTCTAAGTAGTGCTTTGACTTTTGCTCAAAAATCATATTCGAAGTTCGTTTGTTTATGAATATTAACATTTTGTTAATAATATTTTGACCATTGAGTGCCGTCAGTATCCTCCCTCGTGGTTTTCCCCTCTTGCTTTGGAAAGCCAAAGTAGCGCCACACAGTGTGGTATCAAGCGCCGCACTCTTGCTTGTCAGGAGTATAGATTTAAAACTCCTCGTCAGGCGCGCTTGTTGCTGGCGTGGCCATTGTTTTGGTATGCAAAATAGGCGCGAACCAGGACGCTAACCTCACCTACAGGAGCCCAGATGATAACAGTACCGTAATGAGCTTGCGATTCAGAACTTCACCAGCCGGAATCTGAATTGAAAACAACGTTTACACGCAAACATATTTACAAAAAATAATACCCATAACAGGTTCGAATATTAAGGGCTGCCATTCGAATAGCTCTAAGTTTTTAAATATTGGAATTATATTCAAAGCCCTAGTTGTAAGGCCTCATTTCCACCGACTTGAGCGTGTACAGCACGTATCCGTGTACAATAGGTTTGTATAGGGCAGAATACGCTCAGATCACAAGTGCGGTGGAAATGGTCTAATCTGTTAACGTGCATTCTAAAAGAATACGGACAGAAAACAGGTACGTGCTGAATACGCAGAGTGTTTGGTGTGAATGAGCCCTAAGATTGTGTCCCTCCAAAGGCCAGCTAATCATTACTTTGCTTGTTTCCGTGCAACAGGCCAACATCGGTCAGGACGAGGACTTCGAGGCTGCGCACAAGAAAGCTGAGAGTCTTGGGGCGAAGAAGGTGAGGGGCGATTATTTATCCAGAAGACACAGGTTTACAGGAAAGTACAGTAATGTCATGCACCAGTAACACCAGAGAGGCAGATTTGAAGGGGAACACACAGTAGTACCCACAGATGAAAAAAGGTGATTGAGTTAAAACATGTACAGTGTACACAAATTTTCAACATGCTAAAACAACATTTATGTTATTGGTTAAGAGTCATACATGGACCAATAAAAAGGTCTGGTAGAGGAAGTCTTATGTTGATGGAAGGTCATTACAACAAATCAAATGTTAGTGAACATGGACTACTAACACTGTAGGACTTAAGACATAATTAAGAATCTGAGTAGGCTGGGGTTTCCTCAAAATTCTGTGACCTTTCACCCCTAGAATGAGCAAGCGTTCCTGACTTAAGCCCTCTTCAGACATGACTTCTAGATATTAGACACATCATCAGATATGGTACAGACCTGAATGTTTATACATGGTGCTAGTTACATTACATTACATTACATTACACTTAGCTGACGCTCTTATCCAGAGAGACTTACAGATATTTACAGGGTTTCAGTTACAGGCCCTGGAGCAGTGTGGGGTTGGATGCCTTGCTCAAGGGCATCTCAACCATGGGTAGGGTGGGATTCGAACCGGCAACCTTCCGATTGCAAGACCAACTCCCTGACCACTACGCCACAGCTGCCCCAAGTTAGTTATTTGTCCTACAGGAAAAAGTCTGTGTTTTAAGTTAGGGGTGTGGTCAGGATGGAACTTGCGTGCGGCGGAACTTGGTGCAAAGTGCATACGGCTGCTCCAGTTGTTTTGCTCATTACACACACATACGGCAGTGTTTCTTAAAAGTGTAGTCCCTGGGTAGATGTGTCAAACTGTCATTTTTTACATGTTTTTAAGTGACCTGTGCCGTACCCAGTGTCCTTTAAACGGCACTTAACACTCCTCGTCGGGCAGGTGTTCATCGAGGACCTGCGGGCGGAGTTTGTGGAGGAGTTCATCTGGCCGTCGGTGCAGGCCAACGCCATCTACGAGGACCGCTACCTGCTGGGCACCTCGGTGGCGCGGCCCTGCATCGCCCGCAGGCAGGTGCAGATCGCCCAGCGGGAGGGGGCGCAGTACGTGTCCCATGGGGCCACTGGGAAGGTACAGCACCCCACATCTGCTCATTGCAATCTGTGAACCCCTTTATTGCTCTTACTTTACTTTCGCACTCTCTGAACCCCTTTATTGCTCTTACTTTACTTTCGCACTCTGATTTAGTTATTTATTTTATCCTACTTTCTCACATTTTATAAATTGACGTCCCCCTTTCTGCTCTTTGGCACATACAACAATTCAAAGAAAAGTATTATTAACTATCAATTCATATTTTAGGTCATTATTTTATTATCTATTCTTTTTTGTGTATTCTAGTTTTTCTTTTGTCTTTCTTTCTGTTTTTTATTTTGTTTTTGTTTTACAGCACTTCGGTGCTTTAGTGCTTTATAAATAAATTGATGTTGACGTGGGGAGAAGTCAGAGCGTAGCAAAGCCCTTCTAGCTGAGCCTGTCCACTCGGCAGCCATCTTGATAACGCATTTGGGCTTCTGTCTTGGGGAGGGAGATCAGGGCCCTATTTGAATGAATGTGGACAGACAAAATATTTGCACTTTCCGAAGACTACTGGATATCAAAAATAACATGAGCGACAATAAAACAATGAAAACTGATTGAAATGATCGGAAATGTTTGGTGCTTTTGTAAATGGAACAAAATAAAGCTTAAAAAGCCCTTTTTCTCTCTGGGGATTTCGACCTGTGCACAAACGGCTTTACTACATGGCAAGTGTGGTTCAGCAGAGCAAGATTGCAACACCGTGTGGAACAGTGTGGCAGATAATTGACTTTTGGTTTAATATTTGTTGGAAGTCGTCATATTTGTACATGTGTGATTCTTTAAGTGGCATGTCTCCTCTTATGTAAAAGATCTCTGGATCATAGTTTCATTATGAATTGTAGTTTTCTTTTTTGTTGTTGTTTTTTTTAAGAATGGTAGTTGTGTACCGTCTTGCTTCCCAGGTTAATCTGGGGGGTTATTATGGAGGGTGAAGTGGCACAGGCCTGGAGTGAGCGTTCATCTGGGGGGTTATTATGGAGGGTGAAGTGGCACAGGCCTGGAGTGAGCAGGATTCATAGTCAGCCATTGGTGAGCCTAAACACGGAATGGTTAGTCTCCATTGTTATCGCGTTATAAAAGTACTACAAAAGCACTTACAACAGTTGAACGATAATGAGATGTGTGAAGCTCCCATCGAAATCTGCTCCTCTAAACATTTCTAGCATTTTAATTTTTCACACATGCTTTATAGGCTGTTTAAGGATTTTGTGAAGCAGTAAGAAGTCCTGTTAGAAAGCTTCCTTGGGTCAAATCAGGCACACAGTGCTATACAATAAAATAAATTAACTCTGTTCCTCTCTCTTAATGAAATTTTCCCCTGGTTTGTACACAGCTGTGTACTTCCAAACTCATAACCCTTTTTTTCTGTGTGCCTTCTGTGTAAGTTATTCCTGCCTGCCAACTGCCCTGAGATGGCTCAAATGTCTGGGCGATGGATTTCACCATACAGTCTTAGGAATGCACATGTGCAACTTCTGTGCCTACTGCATGCCTGAAGGAATGCGCCTGCAGTTTTACATTTGACCAAAAGGGGGAGACAAACGACTTTATAAGAACTTGAAGGACTTTCTAATTCGCCAAAGGGAATTTGTGAGTTTATGACACCACAGAACAAATTAATTTGTCCTTTCAAACACAATATTTGGAGCACATTACGAATTTTGGTCAAAACTATAATTATATAATTGTACTGATTAAAATGATAAAAACAGGAGCACGTTAATAAGACACAAAGCACCTTGTTAGTTGCAGGACTCTCTGGTAATTTTATTATGGCGTTGGTGAGGTAGATTAAAACACAGATCCGTCTGTCTTTTCTTCCTTATGTTTGTCAGTGTCAGTACAGCTCAGATCATTCTGTAAAGGATGCCCATGTCTACAAAGGGCCGTCTGGTTAGCTGGTTAATCATGATAGTAACATCAATGTACCACCAGAGCAGTCCAACAGTTTCACTTAGGTTTTTGTTAATGTGTAACTGTCTTTTGTTTTGAAGGGAAATGACCAGATTCGCTTTGAGCTGACCTGCTACGCTCTGTACCCTGAGGTGAAGGTAAGTGTTCTTGTGTAGTCTCCAGCACATGTCTGTGGCTGATGATGTGAGCACATGATTTCTGTGGCTGCCATTTTGAATCCTCTGACTTCTCAGATCATCGCCCCCTGGAGGATCCCAGAGTTCTACACTCGTTTCAAGGGCAGGAAGGATCTCATGGAGTATGCTCAGGTACAGACCATACACTAATGTAGTCCTTTCTCTTCTACTGTCTATGTTCAGACCATACAGTAATGTAGTCCTTTAGTCAATTAAAGGCGCCTCCTGTAGTGTTGTGGTCAAAACTGGTACTGCAATCAAATTCAGTACTGTTCAGTATTGTTCAGTATTGTTCAGTATTGTTCCGCCCCAGAAGCAGCTGTCAAACCTCAAGACCAAAACATAAACGAAAATTGCAGGCTTTAAAATGCTAATATTCTTGCTAAACTGTATGTTGTCGTCAGGGAAATCACTATTTCAATTGAACACATTTCCTAATCTCTGATGACATTTCCAGGCAACTTTTTGGTCACCGGTGCTTGCCGTAAATTTCTTGCATGTCATACCTTAAATGTATGCTTTTAATATAGGACACTGGCCATAGTCTTACTTTCTTTAATACATGAATTCACTGAATACAAGATGATACATTTGAAGGGGCAGTCAAAGTTAGGTCAGGGCCAAATAAAATACTGATTAATTAGATGTACCCAAGTACGGGCCAGTAAAATACAGGCCAGTTAGGTGCATGAGACGTCCATGCGAACTGGCTGGATGGACCGTTCTGCTGTCTGAATGGATGAAATGGATCACATTATCCTCTAGAGGGAGCTGTTGTTACTCATGAGAATTCCTTCAGTGGCTAAAGGGGTGCCAGTGGAGGGAAGAGAGATGTGGAAGAAACTTTGCCTTGTTGCTGAAGGGATCACCTTAACCTTAACCACAGGCTACTAAACTGTGGTACACAAACACTACAAAGTGTTCGTAACGCCAGTTCAAAGAGTTACCAGATGCTTCTTAAGCATCCTATCAGCCATTTCCTATGAAAGCAGTGCCAGATGTTACTCAGTGTGGTCTGTGTCACATGGCGGTGACTGTGTCACCTCTGTGGTGAGACCATAGATATGTCTGTGGCTGTGACTGTTGTTGACGGAGAGCTCCTTGTGCCCAGGCCCATGGCATCCCAGTGCCCGTCACGCCCAAAGCCCCATGGAGCATGGATGCCAACCTCATGCACATCAGGTGAGCCAGGATCAGTCAGTACTTACTGAAGTAATGGTTGTGTGAGTGAGTGAGTTTTCAAGGATTCGTCTGATTCTGTAAAAATTTACCAATCTGAAAAGGTTTGTGTGTGTGAGTGAGTCAGTTGGTCATCTGAAAAGGTTGTGCTAGTAAGTGATTGTTAATGGCCAGCAACTGTTTCATAATGCACTAAAGCTTTCTTCAAAGTGGAAAAAAAATGTGTTGCACACACTGGGCATGTGTCCTTGTTAGCTGTTAATTGTTGTTGTATTTACTCTTTTCAAACAGCTATGAGTCCGGAATCCTGGAAAACCCAAAGGTAATCTATTTTTCCTCCCCCAATCGAATCAGAATTATTTTAGTGGCCCAGTCATTAAATTTAGCAGGAGTCATGGATGATCACATTAAATTCACCTCTATATTGATATGTGATTGAGGTCTTTTTCAGTCATCTGTCATTTAGTCATGAATATACACCTGATCATAATTATGATCTTCGTCATGCAGTAAGTGGTTCATGTAAATGTTTGAAATGTAGGCCACCACAGGTATGCTCTTCCCTTCAAAGTTCTGTTTAGGTATTTTCTGAAAGCATGGTACACTGCTAATGTGACTGGGTAACTAAACTATTCATTTCAAGCACCATATCATTCAAATAGTCAGATTTTTTAAGAACAGTTGCCACCATCACAATCGGCCTCTGGGAAGGATTAGCAAAAACCAATGTGACTTCATGAATGTCATAGCTACCTTCGATGTTCTCTACACATCTGTTAGCTATTATGTCCTTGTTTTGTAAGTCGTGGATAAAAGCGTCTGCTAAGTGTAATGTAATGTAATGTCATATTGCAGTATTCTTGGAACATCTGTGTAGTATGTTAGAGTATCGGTGTAGTATTCTTGGAACATCTGTGTAGTAATCTAGGAGCATCTGTGTAGTAATCTAGGAGCATCTGTGTAGTAATCTAGGAGCATCTGTGTAGTATGTTAGAGTATCTGTGTAGTAATCTAGGAGCATCTGTGTAGTAATCTAGGAGCATCTGTGTAGTCTTGGAGCATCCAAGTACAGTAAAACTTGCCTAAACCGACCGTGACTGGGACCACAGTTTATGGTCGGTTTTCACAGTGAGTCGGTTTGTTCAGGTGGGCGTGGCTGACGCTCGTGCAACACAATATGACATGCTGTGTAAATGTTCGTACTTCTCACACACAAATACTGTATGACAAGCACACGATATATTACACTCCAGTTGTACTGTATTTATTTGCACACTTATATTTACAGTACAAAAATTTTTATAAACTTAATTAAAAAAAACGATGTCAGTGATTTTTACAACTGTTCCTAAAACATTTCACAATTGTCTCTGTCTTCGTCGCTGACGCCGCATAAGGTTGTTAAATTCCCGGAGGTACTCATTAAACAGGGAACCGGTCATCCAGGCTTTCTTGTTTGAGTTCCAATACACAGGAAGGGTCTGCACATCGGTATGCTTAAAACAGCGAGGCTTCGCAGCTTTCCCAATAACGAACGGCTTCAATTTCTCCCCGGTCATGCTACACGTAAACATTACTGTCAGTCTCTCTTTGGACACTTTCCCCCCCTTGCAGTCGTCTGCTTTGTGAGCGAGAGTTCTATCGGGGAGGGCACGGAAATAGACACCAGTCTCGTCTGTGTTAAAAATGTTCTCAGCACTATAGCCTACCCCTGACACATCTCAGCAATACGGCTTTTAAAGTCATTAACAACTAGGGCATCAACATCTGCACTTTCACCATTCACCTTGAATGATTTCACAGCATATCGACTACGCCAACGACCGACCATTGTTTTACCACATGGACAATGTTTTGTTTTTGTCTGCCTGTGGGCGTGCATTTAGCGCCTAGTGCCTAGTGATTCCTTGGTCTTTGTGATCGCCGGCAGTCGGTCATTCAGTCGATTGGTCGGTCTATAGAGTGTGAATTTGTTACTTCGGACCGACCAAGGTAGTCGGTATTCAGAGTAGACAGTGGTCGGTTTATCCAGTGTCTTTTGTCATTAGTTCCAATGGGGAATTTTCGGGACCAATAAAGTCGGTCGGTTTTCAAAGGAAGTCGGTTTACTCAGGGGTCGGTTTGGTCAAGTTTTACTGTAGTATGCTGGAGCATCTCTGTAGTATTCTTGCAGTATCTGTGTAGTATGTTGGAACATCTCTCGCATGGCATCTCTCATGGCATATGTGTCCATCCATCATGATCAAAGAGCGGCCGTGATGTTTATGGGACTGTTTGCAAAGACTGATGGGATGGCGATGGCCGCCTGGGCCTCCCTGAAGCCCCCTTGGCCACACCACACAGCGAGAGACACGCAGGGTCACGGGGTCAAGCACATACGCCGGGTCATCGAGTCACAACCCATACAGTGTATTCTTTCATTCATTTTTGCATTCATTCATTCTCTTCCTCTCTCTCTCGCTCTCTCTC
>CM050209.1:32252500-32277500 GCA_027475355.1 Coilia nasus | reverse complement strand
CTCCTCTCCTCTCCTCTCCTCTCCTCTCTCCTCTCCTCTCCTCTCCTCTCCTCTCCTCTCCTCCTGTCCTCTCCTCTCTGCTCCTCTTCTCTCCTCTCCTCGCTCCTCTCACCCTCTCCTTTCCCTCTCTCCTTTCCTTTCCTTTCCTTTCCTTTCCTCTCCTCTCCTCTCCTCTCCTCTCCTCTCCTCTCCTCTCCTTTCCTCTTCTATCCTCTTCTCTCCTCTCCTCTCCTCTCCTTTCCTCTTCTATCCTCTCCTCTCCTCTCCTCTCCTTTCCTCTTCTATCCTCTTCTCTTCTCTCCTCTCCTCCTGTCCTCTCCTCTCTGCTCCTCTTCTCTCCTCCCCTTTTCTGTTCTCTCCTCTCTTTTCCTCTCCTCTCCTCTCCTCTCTTCTCCTCTCCTTTCCTCTTCTCTCCTCTCCTGTCCTTGCTCCTCTCCTCTCTTTTCCTCTCCTCTCCTCGCTCTTCTCCCTCTTCTCTCCTCTCCTCTCCTCGCTCCTCTTCCTCTCCTCTTCTCTCCTCTCCTTTCTCCTCTCCTCTCCTCTTCTCTCCTCTCTCGTCTGTGCCTCGTACACTCCATCCCTCTCTGCCTTGCTGCAAACGCCTGCCTGCCTTCCCGCCCGATGTGACCTAATGTTTCCTTGTAGGTTTCACTCAGCCGTGCACGTCTCAGGCTACATATGCATGGAAAACAAAATGGCCGCTCATCCGTAGTAATTCAGTAGCTACCTGTCAGAACTGTCATCCGTAGTAATTCAGTAGCTACCTGTCAGAACTGTCATCCATAGTAATTCAGTAGCTACCTGCCAGGTTGTCACCTGGAGTGTTGTCACCTGGAGACCTCATTCCCCATTTCAGTTTTCAGTGTTAAAATGTCTTTGTTTATTTATTTATTTTCCTGCGCTCCGGGAATGTGTTTATTTCCTATTGATGTTTAGAACTTGTTATATTGATGTGTGTACGTGCGGGTGTGTGTGTGTATGTGGAGGGTGCATGAGTGTGTGTGTGTGTGTGTTCGAGGGAGAGAGAGCTGGAGAGAGAGATTTTTTGCTAGGGGTGGGGGGGGGCGTGGGGTCCCCCTCATCTCTGGATGCATCTCCGTGCAGCACCCCTGCTGTGAGGCCAGCCGGTGGAGAAAATGAAACCAAACAGAGGGGAAAAATGGGACATTGATTTTTTTATGTCATTTCACTTAGATCCTGATGGCATTTCTGGGTGGCAATTGTTTTTTTCCTGTCCACAACACTTGTCGTGACCCACAGTCCACTTTACACCATTTCGACACGTTTTAGTGATGTTGTTCGCACGCTCTGCACTATCGGAAAGGCTGCCGACCGGAAGATGCTCCAGCTTTAAAGTGCCGTGGGACTTTTGAGGCACCACAATATACACATTTCATTTCCAGATAGATTTCCTGGCTAACGTGCTCTAATCCGCACTGTTTCTGTCCTCTTTTATGTGTTCATGCAATAGTGACTGAGGAATACGCAATCAGCATTAAAGCTTTCCATTTCTTCATAAAAGCAAGGCCAGCAGCACGAGTGCTGCAGTTAGTGTTGTCCGTATTCATATACAAATATACATATACAGCTCTGGGAAAAAAAGAAAACAAAAAAAACACTGCAAATTTTCCTAAAATCAGCATTTCTGCATGTATGACAGCCATTCCTTTACAGTGTCAGTTGAATTCGGAATTTGGGAGAGATGATGTCAGTGGTTTACAGAATAAAACAAATATGTTCACTTTACTCACACATATACCTATAAATAGCTAAATCAGAGAAACTGATAATGTTACAGTGATCTCTTAATTTCTTACAGAGCTGTATTGATCAGATGTGTGCTATTGAGCCCTGCCTGTGGCATGAGCAGGTAGTGTTGGGTCACTAGTCCTTCGAGGGACATAAATGGACTGCTAACAGACAATGTGGGCTACAGAGCAGAGCGTTCATATTCTACTGTGTGCTGGGTGGGCATGGGGTGATGAGATCTTTATGGAAAGCACGTGTTTGTAGTCAACTGGATGCTTAATGAGCGGATGTCTGTTTATTTTTTGCCTTTTAAAGACAAAATTATATATTTATCTGTTTGTTGGTTTATTGTGTTATCTTCTTTCAGAGCCACGCTCCAGCGGATCTTTACCTGATGACCAAGAACCCGGAGGACACGCCCACCTCCCCAGATCTCATTGAGCTGGAGTTCAAGAAAGGTGTGTGTGTGTGTGTGTGCTGACAGTTGGCCATTGTGATCAGTGTGTGTGTGTTAGGCCTATGAGTGACAGAGCTGATTATGGAGATGGTGTATGATAAGTGTGTTAGTGTTTTGCTTATGAGTGATGGGGCTGATCAGGAGGTGGAGTATAATCAGTGTGTGTGTGTCTGGTCTTTGAGTGACGGAGCTGATTATGGAGGTGGAGTATGATCAGTGTGGGAGTGCTTCACCTTTGAGTGACGGAGCTGATCAGGAGGTGGAGTATAATCAGAGTGTGTGTGTGTGTTTGGCCTATGAGTGATAGAGCTGATTATGGAGGTGGAGTATGATCAGTGTGTGTGTGTCTGGTCTTAGAGTGATGGAGCTGATTATGGAGGTGGAGTATGATCAGTGTGTGTGTGTCTGGTCTTAGAGTGATGGAGCTGATTATGGAGGTGGAGTATGATCAGTGTGTGTGTTTGGCATATGAGTGATGGGGCTGATGATGAGTGATGGGGCTTATCAGGAGGTGCAGTATAGTTATTGTGGGACTGTTTTGCCTGAGTGTTGGAGCTGATGATAAGTGTTGGAGCTGATGATGAGTGTTGGAGCTGATGATGAGATGAGTGTTGGAGCTGATGATGAGTGTTGGAGCTGATGATGAGTGTTGGAGCTGATGATGAGTGTTGGAGCTGATGATGAGTGTTAGAGCTGATGATGAGTGTTAGAGCTGATGATGAGTGTTAGAGCTGATTATGGAGGTGGAGTATGATCACTGTGTGAGTGTTTGGTCTATGAGTGACAGAGCTGGTGATGGAGGTAGAGTATAGTTAGTGTGTGTGTGTGTGTGTGTTTGGCATATGAGTGACGGAGCTGGTGATGGAGGTGTGTGTGTGTTTGGCATATGAGTGACGGAGCTGGTGATGGAGGTAGAGTATAGTTAGTGTGTGTGTGTGTGTTTGGCATATGAGTGACAGAGCTGGTGATGGAGGTAGACTATAGTTAGTGTGTGTGTGTTTGGCATAGGAGCGATGGAGCTGGTGATGGAGGTAGAGTATAGTTAGTGTGTGTGTGTGTGTTTGGCATAGGAGCGATGGAGCTGGTGATGGAGGTAGACTATAGTTAGTGTGTGTGTTTGGCATATGAGTAACAGAGATGGTGATGGAGGTGTGTGTGTGTTTGGCATATGAGTGACAGAGCTGGTGATGGAGGTAGACTATAGTTAGTGTGTGTGTGTTTGGCATAGGAGCGATGGAGCTGGTGATGGAGGTAGAGTATAGTTAGTGTGTGTGTGTGTGTTTGGCATATGAGTGACAGAGCTGGTGATGGAGGTGTGTGTGTGTTTGGCATATGAGTGACAGAGCTGGTGATGGAGGTAGAGTATAGTTAGTGTGTGTGTGTTTGGCATAGGAGCGATGGAGCTGGTGATGGAGGTAGAGTATAGTTAGTGTGTGTGTGTTTGGCATATGAGTGACAGAGCTGGTGATGGAGGTGTGTGTGTGTGTTTGGCATATGAGTGACAGAGCTGGTGATGGAGGTAGAGTATAGTTAGTGTGTGTGTGTGTGTTTGGCATATGAGTGACAGAGCTGGTGATGGAGGTGTGTGTGTGTTTGGCATATGAGTGACAGAGCTGGTGATGGAGGTAGAGTATAGTTAGTGTGTGTGTGTTTGGCATAGGAGCGATGGAGCTGGTGATGGAGGTAGAGTATAGTTAGTGTGTGTGTGTTTGGCATATGAGTGACAGAGCTGGTGATGGAGGTGTGTGTGTGTGTTTGGCATATGAGCGACAGAGCTGGTGATGGAGGTAGAGTATAGTTAGTGTGTGTGTGTTTGGCATAGGAGCGATGGAGCTGGTGATGAAGGTAGAGTATAGTTAGTGTGTGTGTGTGTGTGTGTTTGGCATAGGAGCGATGGAGCTGAACATGTGCTGTCTGCTCTTTCTCCACCTCCTCTCTATAGTCACAACCAACGCACCAGCACACACACAGCTGCCTGTAGTTATGTATGCTATCTGTGGTGAGTGACAGTGCTGTGAAAATGGTGAACAAGTTTCAAAGCAGCAAACAAACTGCTGTCTTTACATTTTGTGTGTCAGCATGTCTGTGTATCACACAGGAACAACACATATGCGCTCGAGTCCTTGTTGCTGTTGGCTGTAGTCTTTGCGGTGTGTTTGAAGGTTTTTTTTGTCTGTCTGTGTGAGATGATGTCTGTCTGATGCGTCCCATATGTGGAACACAAACGGCAGTAAAGGGGCCGCCAATGCTGTGGAATAATGCCTGGTGCGGGCAGCAGCCCTCCTAAAACCACCAGGCCCTGTGGGCCTGCTAGCAGCCGTACACATAAGAACACACAGTGCACGCCCAACACACAGTACATGCCCAACACACAGCACACAGTACATGCCCAACACACAGTGCATGCCCAACACACAGTACACAGTACATGCCCAACACACAGTACATGCCCAACACACAGTACATGCCCAACACACAGCACACAGTACATGCCAAACACACAGTACATGCCCAACACACAGCACACAGCACATGCCCAACACACAGTACACAGTACATGCCCAACACACAGTGCATGCCCAACACACAGCACACAGTACATGCCCAACACACAGCACACAGTGCATGCCCAACACACAGCACACAGCACATGCCCAACACACAGCACACAGTGCATGCCCAACACACAGCACACAGTACATGCCCAACACACAGTACACAGTACATGCCCAACACACAGTACACGCCCAACACACAGTGCATGCCCAACACACAGTGCATGCCCAACACACAGTGCATGCCCAACACACAGTACATGCCCAACACACAGTGCATGCCCAACACACAGTGCATGCCCAACACACAGCACACAGTACATGCCCAACACACAGTACACAGTACATGCCCAACACACAGTGCATGCCCAACACACAGTGCATGCCCAACACACAGCACACAGTACATGCCCAACACACAGTACACAGTACATGCCCAACACACAGTACATGCCCAACACACAGCACACAGTACATGCCCAACACACAGTACACAGTACATGCCCAACACACAGTACATGCCCAACACACAGCACACAGTACATGCCCAACACACAGCACACAGTACATGCCCAACACACAGCACACAGTACACGCCCAACACACAGTACACAGTACATGCCCAACACACAGTACATGCCCAACACACAGCACACAGTACACGCCCAACACACAGTACATGCCCAACACACAGCACACAGTACACGCCCAACACACAGTACATGCCCAACACACAGTACATGCCCAAATAGATGCCTTTCCCATGATTAGGTTTGTCAACCACATACATACTCTCTCATACCAAAGCAGTTCTAAAATGACCTTTTTTAAAGAAACACATGCCCTCTCTGGCCATCACATGTCATCCTGTCAGTGTCTTTGCAGGGATAAACAGGAAGAGCTGGCTTCATTTCCTTATCAGCCAGCTTTAACCGTTTGTTAGTGTGTGTATGTTTAAAAAGAAAGAAAGTAAGAAAGAGAAAGAGAGAAAGAGAAAGAAAAAACAGAAAACAAAGTCCCATAAAAGTCCTGAGCGGGAGGCAGAAGGGGGAGGGGCTTTGAGCGGGGAGGCAGAAGGGGGAGGGGCTTTGGCTGGAAGCGGGAAGTGTTGAGATTTCTTTAACATCCTGGTATTCCTCCCACCATAGGATGCCCCTTTAACCCCTCAACAAAGTGCTATTTTCATGACAAACCGGCGCCAGGGAATGCCTGCATTAATGTTAAAACCCTCAGTGTGTCAGCCAGTCAATGGACACCCCAATGAACTGGTAATGTGATTTTATGTAACAGCGATGTCATTGTGTGCCCTAAGAAGGCCACGCTGGATCCTTGCACAATTTGTGATCAGTATTCATAGATATTTTAGTGCCCACCCCCACCCCCCCGACCCACGGCCCATTTAGAGGGAAGGAGAAAACCCCCACCCCCCCACCCCAACCCACGGCCCATTTAGAGGGAAGGAGAAAACCCCCACCCCCCCACCCCAACCCACGGCCCATTTAGAGGGAAGGAGAAAACACCCACCCCCCCCACCCCAACCCACGGCCCATTTAGAGGGAAGGAGAAAAGCTGGTTTAGTGGCTCATACAAAAGACACCCCCCCCCCCCACCCCCACCCGCCCACTCCAGCCCTCCGCCATCCCCTCCTGCAAAAGACCTGCACTTGGATGTTTTATTTCTTTCTCTTCTTTTCTCTTCCTTTCTCTTCTTTTCTTTTCTGCCTTTCCCTCTTTTTTTTTCATTCCCATCGCCCCTTTGCTGCGCCCGCTTTCTCAGAGCTTTCCCAAAGAAGGCCCTGGAGCCTTTAAAAAAATAAAAAGAATTTTAACTATGCAAGTAAAATCTTTTTCCTCTTGTCACCCCACACCCATTCTCTCACACTCTCACACGCTCTCACACACACACTCTCTCTCTCGCTCACACACACACTCTCACACACCTCCCTTTGCTCCCCTATTATCTACTCTTTCGCTGAAAAAAGGATGGGGGGAGTGGAAAAAGAGAGCAAAAATGTTCTGGAGTAATTTTTCCAACAAGTGTGTCTGCTCGGCTATTGTGTGCACTGTTCTAGCCATTACACGCCACAGCAGCAGCAGAAAGCACTGGGGAACGCACATCAGTATCCATAGATCGCTCAGAAGATGGACAGAGAGAGGGAGAGAGAGAAAGATGCAGAAAGAGAGTGAGAGATAAAGGGGGGTGGAGATCTAGACAGAGAGAGATGGAGGGAAAGAGTGTGAGAAAGATGGAGAGGAGAGATAAAGAGAGAGTTGCAGAGAGAGAGATGGAGGGAGAGAGAGAGCGAGCTGCAGAGAGAGAGAAGATGAGAGAGATGGAGGGGGGAGAGAGAGAGATGCAGAGAGAGAGATGGAAGACGAGAGAGAGAGAGGATGAGAGAGATGGAGGGAGAGAGAGAGTGAGAGATGGAGAGAGAGGGAGAGTGATGAGGAAGAGCCCTCAGGTTCTCATGTTTTCTGAGAGATGGAGGGAGAGAGAGAGAGAGAGATGGAGAGAGAGGGAGAGTGATGAGGAAGAGCCCTCAGGTTCTCATGTTTTCTGAGAGATGGAGGGAGAGAGAGAGAGAGATGGAGAGAGAGGTAGAGTGATGAGGAAGAGCCATCAGGTTCTCATGTTTTCTGAGAGATGGAGGGAGAGAGAGAGTGAGAGATGGAGAGAGAGGGAGAGTGATGAGGAAGAGCCATCAGGTTCTCATGTTTTCTGAGAGATGGAGGGAGAGAGAGAGTGAGAGAGTGAGAGAGAGGTAGAGTGATGAGGAAGAGCCATCAGGTTCTCATGTTTTCTGTTTCCTCTATTCTATTCCGTCATTTCTTCACACACCACCTTCAAATATATCACAACATCTAATCTAATTATTAGCTATCTTTCAAATATATCACAACATCTAATCTAATTATTAGCTATCTTTCAAATATATCACAACATCTAATCTAATTATTAGCTATCTTTCAAATATATCACAACATCTAATCTAATTATTAGCCATCTTTCTAATATATCACAACATCTAATTATTAGCTATCTTTCAAATATATCACAACATCTAATCTAATTATTAGCCATCTTTCTAATATATCACAACATCTAATCTAATTATTAGCTATCTTTCTAATATATCACAACATCTAATCTAATTATTAGCTATCTTTCAAATATATCACAACATCTAATCTAATTATTAGCTATCTTTCAAATATATCACAACATCTAATCTAATTATTAGCTATCTTTCAAATATATCACAACATTTAATCTAATTATTAGCCATCTTTCTAATATACTTCTAGAATCTTCTTCTTCTCCTTCTTCTCCTCCTCCTCATTTGGGGTGCGGAGGACAGTGTGGGAGCAGGGGTGAGCCTGACTACAGATCTCGTCTGAAAATGTTTAGTCAAGTCCCTCTACGTGCCACTCACTCAGGGCTCATAGTACACACTCACTCATAGTGCACACTGACTCAGGGCTCATAGTGCACACTCACTCATAGTGCACACTCACTCATAGTGCACACTCACTCAGGGCTCATAGTGCACACTCACTCATAGTGCACACTCACTCAGGGCTCATAGTGCACACTCACTCAGGGCTCATAGTGCACACTCACTCATAGTGCACACTCACTCAGGGCTCATAGTGCACACTCACTCATAGTGCACACTCACTCAGGGCTTATAGTGCACACTCACTCATAGTGCACACTCACTCAGGGCTTATAGTGCACACTCACTCATAGTGCACACAGCACTCATAGTGTACACAGCACTCATAGTGCACACAGGGCTCATAGTGCACACAGCACTCATAGTGCACACTCCCTCAGGGCTCATAGTGCACACTCACTCATAGTGCACACTCACTCATAGTGCACACTCACTCAGGGCTCATAGTGCACACTCACTCATAGTGCACACTCACTCAGGGCTCATAGTGCACACTCACTCATAGTGCACACTCACTCAGGGCTCATAGTGCACACTCACTCATAGTGCACACTCACTCAGGGCTTATAGTGCACACTCACTCATAGTGCACACTCACTTATAGTGCACACTCACTCAGGGCTTATAGTGCACACTCACTCATAGTGCACACAGCACTCATAGTGTACACAGCACTCATAGTGCACACAGGGCTCATAGTGCACACAGCACTCATAGTGCACACTCCCTCAGGGCTCATAGTGCACACTCACTCATAGTGCACACTCACTCAGGGCTCATAGTGCACACAGCACTCATAGTGCACACTCACTCATAGTGCACACTCACTCAGGGCTTATAGTGCACACTCACTCATAGTGCACACAGCACTCAGGGCTCATAGTGCACACAGCACTCAGGGCTCATAGTGCACACTCACTCATAATGCACACTCACTCAGGTCTCATAGTGCACACTCACTCATAGTGCACACAACACTCAGGGCTCATAGTGCACACAACACTCAGGGCTCATAGTGCACACTCAGTCATAGTGCACACAACACCATAGAGCTGGGCAGTATGACCAAATATTGATATCACGGTATTTTTCAAAATTATATCGGTGTCACGGTATTTGACAGTATTTTCTTTTCATGCATCACTAGGTGTTAACCCCATTTCCTAATAATTTAGAGGATAATTGCTGCAGTAAATTGGCTTAGAATGGCCAGACTAGTATTAGCCCAAGTTTGAATGGTCCCACAAAATGCTGCTGCTCACAAAAAAGTGACAGTGGCATTCATCATTGTAATGAGGTGAAGAAATCAGAATGCATGACTGTTGCAGTCAAATTACAGAATGCTTTACTGTGCAAGTTTTGCAACTAGAAAACATCTTTTTTGAGCTGTCTACAGTGTAAACAATATGTCCCCTATAACTGCAAAGTGAAGACATCTTTATCCACTGAAATTCACTAAACTGCATCACTGTCGACTTTGGGTTATACCTGCCTATCGCGATAGTTCATTGCGTCACCACAACCACGAGGAAAAAATTATTTCTCACAACAATGTTCATTACAAATACAGTTGCCCATGTACTAAAGAACCAATCAATTGGTATGAGGAGTGCTACTTCACTTTTTGCATACAAAGCAGGTGCTCATTAGCTCAAGGAAATTAGTCTCTTAAATATGTTTCAGACTTAACTTCTGTTGTAGCTTCAGTTGTGAATTGCCAGAAGTCTTCTCAAAAACTGCTAAGGCACACTGCTTGTTTTAATCTAAAAAGCCTTTATTGTGAATGGCTGACGCGTTGCGACTAATGTGTCTTCTTCAGAGCTTCTTCACTAACTAACTCCCAAGTCCCTATAACAAGGAGAAGGCACAAGCAATCAAGTGGAACTAAGTGGCAGGTGCTCTGGCTCCACCTTTGGCTCATCTTGCCGTCAGTTGGTCAATAAAAAGTGGGCGTCGCACCAGGCCACACATAAAAACATCTTACACACAATGTTAAAACTTATGGGGACTACAAAAATCACTCCATAAGGGCTGCAATAAACCATTCACCTAGACGGCCTGTTGGCAGTCTCCCAGGCCCGCTCCCACACGCTGACACACACCAGGCCTGGTCTTAGGCTCACTCCCACTCACTCCCTGCACCTTGCCCAGGCCTGGTGTCACTATCCTGGACCCACATCCATCTCCACCCCACCACCCCTCCTGTCCAGGCCTGGTCTGAGTCTGCTAGCCCACTCCCACTCCACTCCACCCCACTCCAAGGCTGAATCCCATTTCTAATTTATACCCCTTCCCCTACCCCTATCCCTTGCCCCTTGCCCCCTGAAACTGAGCAACAATGGGTAGGGGTTGGAAGTCAACCCCTATGAATTGGGACACCACTTCAACAATGACGCGACAAGCTTTTGCCAGAAATCCAACATGCCGACTGCAGCTGTGGTGGTCTCTGTTGTGTGGGCTATTGTCATCTTTTTACGGTTGCATTCTGAACTAAACAATTTTTACCGTTTCTGCAGAATGGGCTTACAATGCTAGTCTTCGTGGCAGCAAGTACGAGTGAACCCGTCAGTTGCTTGTAAACTGTTACAAACGCAATGAGCTAGCCAGCATTCGTGGTTCCCAAAACAAAAAAGTAACACCGTCACAGCAGAATGACACGCATACCATTTGAACGAACACAACCCCAGATTTTCCAAGGCTAAACCAATGATATTGCTTGCAATTACTTGGGTTACAATATCGAAATAACTGTGTTGCACCGACGCTCGCAATTCGTTCACAACTTCCATGTAATTCCATGCATCAACCGATCACTCAAGGTCACAAATAACATGGAGGGGTATATAGCCCTACCACTTCCCCCTACCCCTCTGCCCTCAGGAGAAATGGGACACCCCTACACGTGCACGCGCAAACTGGAGGGGTAGGGGAAAGGGGTAGGGCCAAGGGGTGTAATGGGATTCAGCCCAAGACTGTGTGTGTGTGTGTTTGTGTGTATTGTGTGGGTCTGTGTGTGTGCACGTGAGCTGTGTGTGTGTGTGTATGTATGGGTGGGCGTCTGTCTATCTATGTGTGTGTGTGTGTGTCTGTGTGTGTGTTGTGTGTCTGTGTGTATGTATTGTGTGTGTGTGTGTGTGCGTGAGCTGTGTGTGTGTGCGTGTTGTGTGTGTTTGGGAAGCTGCCTGTCCTCGTGTTTCCCAGATTAAGATTAGCCTCTTTGCATCTCAGTGTGGTGCTGTGCCAATCTAAACTTCTGTCCTGGATTAGTCAGACATCGCTTTGTGATGTTTATTTCACCATTCAGTTCGCTTTGTAACTGTCTTGTTTCAATTCATTTTATCTTTCATATCATAGTTTTATTTTAGCTTTCTCCTCTATCTTGTGTCTACACACACACCTAGACAAACGCACACAGTCACACACACACACACACACACACACACACACACACACACACACACACACACACACACCTAGACAAACGCACACACACAAACACACACACACAAGCAGGAATAGTCAGGCTGCTCTGCTGTGTGAGGGGTACAGTGGTGCAATGGTTAGGTGTGTAATGGCATTAGCAGAGGTTCTGCCCACCATTTCACAGCCTGCACGCTGAACAGCACGCTGAACAGGCCTCTGCACGCTGAACAGGCCTCTGCACGCTGAACAGGCCTCTGCACGCTGAACAGGCCTCTGCACGCTGAACAGGCCTCTGCACGCTGAACAGGCCTCTGCACGCTGAACAGGCCTCTGCACGCTGAACAGGCCTCTGCACGCTGAACAGGCCTCTGCACGCTGAACAGGCCTCTGCACGCTGAGCAGGCCTCTGCATCTATGAGCTGCTC
Organism: Coilia nasus; assembly: GCA_027475355.1. NCBI lineage: Eukaryota > Metazoa > Chordata > Actinopteri > Clupeiformes > Engraulidae > Coilia > Coilia nasus. The sequence continues at coordinate 32,265,434 of CM050209.1, read as the reverse complement.
TCCTCCCAGCCCATTCACCTATTGTCTGCTCAGGCTCTCAGGCCTGGCTCATTTCTTCCTCTGTCTCTTTCTCTCCCTCTCTTTCTTTCCTTCTCTATCCCTCTCTCTCTTTTTCTCTCTCTCCCTCTCTCTCTTTCTCTCTCTCCCTCTCTTTTTCACCTTCTCTCTCTTTTTCTCTCTTTCTCTTTCTCTCCTCTCTCTCTCCTTCTCTCTCTTTCTCTCCTTCTCCTTCTCTTTCTCTCTCTCTCTCTCTCTCTCTCTCTCCCTCTCTCTGTCTCTGTCTCTCTCTCCCTCTTGTTCTCTCCTTCTCTCTCTTTCTGTCTCTCTTTCTCTCCCTCTCTCTGTCTCTCTCTCTCCCTCTCTCTCTCTCTCTCCCCCTCTCTCCCTCTCTCTCCTTCCCTCTCTCTCTCTCCTTCTATCTCTCTCTGTCTCTCTGTCTCTGCTCCCAGCATTCTCTCCACAGTCTATTCTATTCCGGCACTATGAACTCTGGAAGTGACCAATAGAATGCCGGCGTTGGTGGTGCTGGAATCATGATGTCCTATTGGCTGTGGTGTAAGTCTATAGTGCCATTGTATTGCCTGCCATTCATACGCCCACCGTGGCCCTAAATGTTTGTGCTCTGCCGGCCACTCTGGAAGTGTATAGCTCTATTCATTGCCATTGTAATGCAAGTGTCTGGCTGTTTTTCATTTTGCACAAAAACACCTTGTTGTGTTAGTCATTTTTGGAGTTCATAGCTGCGTTGAGGTTTTGTGGGATTTGTTCCCGAAGGAGTGTTTCTCTGGGTCCTGCGGTTTCTCAAATGGCACACGAGATCGTGGAGGTTTGGTGCTGGATAGTTTGGGGTGTCACCCTCTCCACCTGTGTTCGAGTGACCAGTGTTTTCAGGCCCCCATTTGCTGCGGGTATGGTGGTTTTAAATGTCTGATGACAGTGAGGCTACCTTTAAAATGCACAGAAGAATGTGAGCTGTGCGGTTGATGAATTGTCTGGAATTGAGGAATTGTCTGACAATGATTTAATAAAGGAGTGTTAAACCTCTATTTTTCTCTCTCTCTCCCTGTCTCTCTCTCTGTCTCCCTCCCCCCCTCTCTCTCTTTCTCTCTGCCCCCCCCCCCCCCCCCTCTCTCCCTCCCCCCCCCCTCTCTCTTTCTCTCTGTCTGTCTGTCTGTCTGTCTGTCTGTCTCTCTCTCTCTCTCTCTCTTGCAGGTGTGCCTGTCAAGGTGTCCCATCTGAAGGACGGCAAATCCAAGGACACGCCCCTCGAGATCTTCTCTTACCTCAATGAGATTGGGTATGTGGAGGACAAACACACACACACACACACACACATACACACACATACACACACACACACACACACAGACTTTACACACACAGTGAGTATCTCTCTGGTCATCACTCTCGTTGTTTATGTAATTTGATCCATCCAGGTAATTATTCTCATAGCTGGTGGAGGTTCTCATGGATCCAGGTCATAGTAGCCATCCTAGCCTGTTTGGTGCCCATGGCCATTTAAGTTTGACCCTGTGTGTCTGTGTATGTGTGTGTGTCTGTGTGTGTGTGTGTCTGTGTCTGTGTGTGTGTCTGTGTGTGTGTGTGTGTCTGTGTCTTTGTGTGTGTGTGTCTGTGTGTGTGTGTGTGTCTGTGTCTGTGTCTGTGTGTGTGTCTGTGCCTGCTTGCTTTTCGCCAGTGGGAAGCACGGCGTTGGCAGGATCGACATCGTGGAGAATCGCTTCATCGGCATGAAGTCCAGAGGTGGGTTCGGTGACTGTGGTGTGTCATTTGAAGCTTGAAATGCTGGTGGGACCCGTGTACAACACACACACTGATCTAAACAGATATACTTGCGTGCGCACACACACACACACACACACTCATTCATACACATACTCTGAGAAGACATGGGGCGATACTTGGCATTTCTGGGATCTCATTTAACAGTGAGGGCCAGCTGTGCTAAAGACTGGATGCTGACACATTTAAAGGTAAATGTTTATGGTACAGTACTCGCATCATATCCTGTGACTACAGCTGACTGGGTAAAGTTGCCTCCATAGGCTCATACAACACCATAGCCCCTAAGCTACGCCCAGTACTGCACAGCGGTGTGTGTGCTCCCAGTACATACACACACACACACACACACACACACACACACACATACACGCACACATTCACTCACACACACATACTCAGGCACACACACCTACTTGAGTGTAGTGTCTTACAAACACTGTTCATTCTTCTGTGCAACCACCTGTTCGTGCAGAGATGCGACACATGTGCTGAAGGTGGCAGTGTGCTGGCAGAGAAAGCAAGGCGAGCTGAGGCGTAGAAACCCCACAAAGCCGCTCCCATCAGTCCCCTGCCTGGGTGAGGGAGCTGTGCTTCATTTCCATCATTTGTCATTTGTGAGTTACAGCCTGCCGAGCGTACGATCACGTCTGGTAGAACGAAGCTGCTCATCACTTCTCTACATACCCTGACCTTCCACACACACACACACACACACACACACACACACACTCACCCCCCACATGCACACACACACACCCTCCCACACACACACACATGCAAGCACACACACATGCACACGCTAATTTCCTGCGTGTGATTGTTGTGTTGACCCGTGGCTGCACTGGGCGAGTGTGTCGCTGCAGTGGACGACTGTGTCGCTACAGTGGGCGAGCACAACCGCTTTATTTACGCCACACACACGTGGCTTCCTTCTCTTCTTCCAGCTGTTTTCTTCTTCTCTTTCATTCTTTCCTCCTGTCTATCTGTCTATTCTTTCTTTCAGTCCCTTCGACTGTGCCCCCCCCCCCCTTTCTGTGATGGCAGCAACTGTTGGTCTCTTGCTGTTTGTGCACTGATGGTCTGACCCCTGCCATCACTGTCACCATCACACACTGTCACACAATGGCTCTCTCAAGTGCACACACACACACACACACACACACACACCATAACGTCCCCCTGATTGACAAATTGACTCGACCGGAGGGCCAGCTCTGTCACCGTGCCTGACTGGCAGCTACAAATTGAAAAAAAAAAAAAAAAATTGGCACTTGCGGACGGTGTCCTTTTTTCCGTTTTCTTCTGTCACTTCTTTGTTCTTGATCTTCCTCTGCTTTCTGGCCACTCAAAACACAAGACCCTTCCTTCTTTCTCTCTGTCTCTCTGTCTCTCTTTCTGTCTCTCTTTCTCTCTCTCTTTCTTTCTCGCTTTCTTTCCTCTCTGGTCCTGTCCTCCAGAGTGTGACAGCGGTGTGACATGGTATGTCAAAGCAGCGGAAAGCTTCACAAGACAAATAGAGGGAGAGAGAGAGAGGGGAAGGGGCAGGAGAGAGAGAGAGGGGAAGGGGCAGGAGAGAGAGAGAGAGAAGGGGGGCGGGGGGGGGGGGGGGGTTGCAGATGGATTCCCCCGACCCCCCCCAAGGAGGAGCCGAAGGTGACATGTTTGTTTGTGTGTCCATGCGTGTCGTTTGTGTTCCTGTGCGAACTGGCACGCCTCTGGGTGGCAGGGTGGAGAACAGACAACAGGCAGCTCCTGGAACTCAAAACACACGCAGAAAAAGATGGAGAGAGGGCAGTATAGACAGAGGTAGAGAGAGCCTAGGAAGAGTAGAGGAAGAGAATGATGATTAAAAAAAAGATGTAGAGAGAGCCTAGGAAGAGAAGAGGAAGAGAATGATGATAAAAAAAAAGATGGAGAGAGGGCGGTATAGACAGAGGTAGAGAGAGCCTAGGAAGAGTAGAGGAAGAGAATGATGATTAAAAAAAAGATGCCCTTCATGGTTCCATCACCACCGCTTCCTGACGTGTACTGTGTCCCAGAGGGCTTGCCTCTGCTGTGCCCCCACTGGCCTGCAGGGGGCTCTTATCCTCTGCTGTAGGTGCCCCTGCACTTCTCTTCTCCTCACTCTACACGGCCTGACGCGCTTTGTGCTGTTGAATTTTGTCTCTTCCTTTTGCAGACCTGACTTGAGAATGTTTTGAGTGCAGATCTCACAGCAGTGGCTTTGTGTACAGCTTAATAAATATCTTTCTAAGTTTTAGAACCGTAAACTTCTAGTTAGTTAGTTAGAAACTTTATTGCCGATGGGGGAAATGTTTTCTGTCAGCAAGTGAGGTACAGTGACATGAGGTAAAAGTCAATAAACAAACACCACACATTTACGCAGACATTAACAGAAAAACATACTCAACAATAGACATTACAAGACAGGCTATTCAATGCTCCCACTCTTGAGTTTCACTACTCTGGCATCAGTCATTAGTGCAGAATGTCCAGGATGCACTAGTGTTCCAAAAAAAATAAAAAAATGGGGTAAAATGTAGCTCCCCTGCTCAGACCCGCTGAACAGTTTCAGCGGGTCTAAAAGCCATGTGAGCATGAAGGTAGTGGCCCTTAATGCATTTTTATCACTAAATCAGAAGGAATTTCTGCAGAATCCTTTAAAGGTGCAGTCAGTGATACCTGAATATTGTGGTTGTTTATGTTGTGTAGATGATGATGTTGAACACTATAGTCCAAAAAATCTAATTTTCTTATTGGAAGCGAGAACTGAATAAAACATTGTTAGGGGCACAGGCTGTCGCCATATTATATGTTTGTAGCCCACAGTCAGGACTGAGTATGAACACTGTGGTTTTTAGTGTACTATTAGAATAGAGTGCCAGTGACATGAATATGAGATTATCAGAATCAGAATCACCTTCATTGGCCAACTTTGAGTTTCCAAACAAAGAATTTGACTCCACTTTCCCTTTGCTCTCGAGTACAGACATTAAGTAATCCATTAAGATACATAAAATATTAAGACAAACCCAGCGTTGAACTGTGCCTATAGGTTTTATTAGTACCTGAATATAATTATAATGTATTATGTGTAGACAAAACACATAAAAGGGCTAAGTGCACCTTTGGGAGGGTGTAGGTATAGAACCCTAAGGTGCAAATTATACTGAAGCTGGCTGATATCAATAATACTTAAACAGCGTCAATATAGTTTAGACTAGAATAATGTAGGGGTCAGGAGAGATCACTAGTAGTCAGGAGAGATTAGTAGTAGTCAGATTAGTAGTGATCAGGAGAGATCACTAGTAGTCAGGAGAGATCACTAGTAGTCAGGAAAGATCACTAGTAGTCGGGAGAGATCACTAGTAGTCAGGGGAGATGAGACAGTGTCTGATGACAAACATCAAATAAATACTACAGCCATGGACTCTGCGCTAGGAAATCAATAATTGCCACATTATTTCCTGTTGAGATAAATGTCACTGTTATTTGGTGTAGGGGCAGACTGGCTGGATGGAGTGTTTTGACAGGCTGAAGGAAAGCGTGTGTGTGTGTGTGTGTGTGTGTGTGTGTGTGTGTGTGTGTGTGTGTGTGTGTGTGTGTGTGTGTGTGTGTGTGTGTGTGTGTGTGTGTGTGTGTGTGTGTGTGTGTGTGTGTGTGCGCGTGTGTGTGTGTGTGTGTAGGCAAAGGCACATGAAAGCACCTTCAAATGCTTTGAGGTGTTAAGGCATTAAGGCCTGTGGTTAATTCCTCATCTCTTCTGACGGTGATTTCCGTGGTGGCCGCTTTCAGGAATGCCAGGCAGGCTTAGTGGTGGCCGCTTTCAGGAATGCCAGGCAGGCTTAGTGCCTCTTCACCTGTGCCTTAGTGGCCTGGACGCCCAAAGGGGCCTGCCACACTCACTCTCCCCACTGCGACAGCGCTTAAACCTGGGCCTTACCCTTTCAACCTCCCCCTTGACCCCCCACCACCACCACCGCCACGGGTAGCCCCTGGACGCACGGCCTGTTTAAAAGATTAAACCTCCAGGCCCTCGTGTCTCTAATCTCCGCTCAGCTCTTCCTTTCAATGCTTAAGAGCAGAAAGAGTTGGAGGGCAGGCTTGGGTGCGCTTTATCAGATCCTCATAACGGAACTGGCCCAATCTGTTTCTTAACCCCCAACTGCCCCCCCATCTGCCCCCACCCCGTCACCTACCCATCCCTAAATCCACCTGGAGTTAAGTCGGACTTTTGTGTGTCCGATTGCGGCCTTTCAGGAATTAAGGCATCACTCCTGCTGGTCGCCTGGTCGTGTGCATGGCCAGCTGTGTGCCTAGCTGAGAGAAGACGTACCTTCTGCTCTCCTCTGAACATTCACTGATTGGTCATTTCTCCTCTCTGGTTGTCCAGCTGAGAGAAGACGTCTTCGGTTTCCTCTCTGTATTAGTGTCGCACCTTCTGCTCTCCTCTGGGCAGTCACTGATTGGTCATTTCTTATTTCTAGTTGTCGTCATTCTGCATTCATCCTCGCTAACTTTACACCTTCAAGGCAGTGTGCCTGGTGCATCTGTGTCTGTGAGGGATGATGACACCATCACGGCAAGGCGCTGTCCTTAATTGTCCTCGAGGGCCACCCATTGTGTTCTCCCTGATGAAAGCGCCTCGTGACACATCCCTGTTCAGATACTGTACCTCTTCAGGTAGCCTCAAGTGGTAGCACTTTCAGATCACATGGCTTTGTTTGCTCTTGCTGTTTTAATAAATTGGACCAGGACAGACAAAAACACTTTAGGGCAACAGAAGCAGCTTTTATGGCACTTTTACTCTGTCATTTTACTCTGTCTCTCTCTCTCTCTCTCTCTCTCTCTCTCTCTCTCTCTCTCTCTCTCTCCTATCTCCCTCTCTGTCTGTCGTTCTCTCTCTTCCTGTCTGTGGCCTCTTTCTTCTTGCTTCTTTACTTTCACCCCACCCTTACCCATCCTCCTCCTTCCTTTCTCCTCTCCTCTCCTCTCCTCTCCTCTCCTCTCCTCTCCTCTCCTCTCCTCTCCTCTCCTCTCCTCTCCTCTCCTCTCCTCTCCTCTCCTCTCCTCTCCTCCTCTCCTCTCCTCTCCTCTCCTCTCCTCTCCTCTCCTCTCTCTCCTCCCTCCTTTCTCTCTCTCCTCCTCTCCTGTGTGCTGAGTGACAGCTCCATTTAGCCGGCACTGCTGGCCGTGTGGAGGGGAGGGGAAATTGCAGGCTATGGCGGCCCCGATTCCTCGCGTGCGGCTCACTGACGGCCGCTACCCTGTTATTTGCCCAGCGCTGTCTGTCTGTCACGCGGAGCGGAGCGGAGCACACGGTGCACGGGACGCCCGGAGCAGACTAATGTGTCTGTCAGCCTCAACACAGGACCAGACGAGGAGGAGGGGGAGGAAGAGGAAGAGGAGGAGGAGGAGGAAGAGGAGGGGGAGGAGGAAGAGAAGGAGGATGAGGAAGAGGAGGGGGAGGAGGAAGAGAAGGAGGATGAGGAGGAAGAGGAGGGGGAGGAGGAGGGGGAGGAGGAAGAGGGGGAGGAGGATGAAGAGTAGGAGGAGGATGAAGAAGAGTGTGGTGATGAGCACAGGACTAGATTTAGATTTAGATTTAGGACTGGATGTGAAAGATAAGGTGTATATAATAATATAAGGTGTTTGGGTACAGGGGGTGCAATAAAGTAAACATCGATTAGAATAATCGATAAGAAAGAGAATAGATAAGAAAGCAGGCCTCGTAGTACAACTCTGTGTGTGTGTGTGTGTGTGTGTGTGTGTGTGTGTGTGTGTGGCAGGTATTTATGAGACCCCCGGGGGCACCATCCTGTACCACGCTCACCTGGACATCGAGGCCTTCACCATGGACAGGGAGGTGCGCCGCATCAAGCAGGGACTGGGCATACGCTTCTCCGAGCTCCTCTACAACGGTACGCCACACACACTACACACACACCAGACACACACACACACACCAGACACAGGGACTGGGCATACGCTTCTCCGAGCTCCTCTACAACGGTACACCACACACACTACACACACACCAGGCACACACTACACACACACCAGACACACATTACACACACACCAGACACACATTACACACACACCAGATACAGGGGCTAGGCATACACTTCTCCGAGCTCCTCTACAACGGTACGCCACGCTACGCCACACACACCAGACACACACCAGACACAGGCCACACTACGCCACACTACACACACACTAGACACAGGCCACACTACGCCACACTACACACACACTAGACACAGGCCACGCAACATACACCAGATACAGGCTACACCATGCTACGCTATGCTACACACGCTAGACACACACCAGACACAGGCCACACTACGCAACATACACCGGATACAGGCTACACCATGCTACGCTACGCTACACACACTAGACACAGGCTACACCATGCTACGCTACGCTACACACACTAGACACAGGCCACGCTACGCAACATACACCAGATACAGGCTACACCATGCTATGCTACGCTACACACACTAGACACAGGCTACACCATGCTACGCTACGCTACACACACTAGACACAGGCCAGCTTCTCTGAGCTCCTCTACAATGGTACGCCACACTATGCTACACAGAGTAGATACAGGCCACGCTACACACACCCTAGATACGCTACGCTACAGCCTAGATACGCTACGCTACCCTGACTGTGTGTGTGTGCATGTATGAATTTGTGTGTGTGTGTGTGTGTGTGTGTGTGTGTGCCCTGATGTTGTACAGGTTTCTGAAACAGCCCCTGACTGTGTGTGTGTGTGTGTGTGTGTGTGTGTGTGTGTGTGCCCTGTTGTGCAGGTTTCTGGTACAGTCCGGAGTGTGAGTTTGTGCGGCACTGCATCGAGAAGTCTCAGGAGAGCGTAGAGGGCAAGGTGCAGCTGTCCGTCTTCAAGGGCCACGTCTACGTCCTGGGCCGAGAGTCACCCAGGTCCCTCTACAACGAAGAGCTGGTCAGGTGAGGAGTGTGTGCGCGTGTTTGTGTGTGTGCGCGTATTTTTTGTGTGCGCGCATTTGTGTGTGTGTGGGTTTGATAAGATACTGTGTGTAACATCACTATGTATAGTTTCACCCAAGGCCCTGCCACTCCTCACCAGAAGTAAGTGCCCCTTGTGCTGTGCTGTGTTGTGGGGTTTGCACTCGTCTTTTCCCCCTCATGTGACTTCCTCCTTAAGCCCACTAAGCAGACTATTATGGGCAGATGGAGCTTTTTGTGTCTGTGTGAGTCAGTACTTCACCACTTCCTCTCTTAACATGCCTCTTGCCATCCCCCCGCCCACCCCACACACACACACTCACTGTCTCTCGCTCACTCACACACACACACACTCTTTCTCTCTCACACACACACACACACACTCTCTCTCTCTCTCACACACACGCTCTCTCTCTCTCTCTCTCTCTCTCTCTCTCTCTCTCTCTCTCTCTCTCTCTCTCTCTCTCTCTCTCTCTCTCTCTCTCTCTCTCTCTCTCTCTCTCTCTCTCTCTCTCTCTCTCTCTCTCTCTCTCTCTCTCTCTCTCTCTCTCTCTCTCTCTCTCTCTCTCTCTCTCACACAGAAACACACACACCACCACTTCCCCTCAAGCGGTGTGTCTCAGTCCCAATCCCTAGATGCATGTGGAATGCCACATGAAAATTGTGGTGTGTGCAGATGTAAGTTGTGTTGTGTGCGTATTAAAGTTGTGGTGTGTGTGTATTACAGTTGTGATATGTGTGTATTGAAATTGAGGTGTGTGTGTGTATTAACGTTTTGTGGTCTTGTGTGGCAGTGGACCGCAGACCTTCATGACAGGAGGATGGGGCACAACATACCAACCCTGGCAGCCCCAGGGGCCAGCAGGACCCCAGTATGTCTTCACCCACCCCCCCCCCTACATACCCCCCCATCTACCCACCCCACAGACGCCCCCTCACCCCTGTCGACACCTTCCCACACCTATGGCCCCCTCTGCCCCCTCCCTTCCTCCCCCAGTCATGGGGGTGCACCAGCTCCACACTGAACACACACACACACCACACACACACACACAGCAGCTCCAGACAGGATGGCTCTTGTGTGATCTGAACTGAGGACTGCATCTCACATGGCAGAGAAGAGAGTCCTTAGTCCTGCAGCACGGCTGTGGCCACCCGAGGGGAGTTAGGGGGCAAGAGTCGCGCTTAGCACCTGAGAGAACGAGAGAGAAGAGACGATGAAGGAGGAAAGACAGGAAGAGGAAGAGAGACTGGCAGAGTGGCGATGCAGAGGCTGGGTTACAAACAGTAATATCTCTCTGGGAGAGAGAGAGAATAGGGAGGAGAGAGAGAGAGAGGGATGGGGGGGGGGGGGGAGGGGGAGGGAGAGAATAGGGAGAAGAGAGGGTGGAGAAAGAGAGAGAGCTGTTTTACAAACAGTGTTATCTCTGTCTGGTTGCAGGTCACACTGGATCCCAGAGCGGCCAGATGGACTATTCCAAAGCATGGGAGCAGTATTATAAAAAGCTAGGCAAGTGTGTGGATGAGTGAGAGTGTGTGTGTGTGTGTGTGTGTATGAGTGATTGTGTGTGTGTGGATGGATTGCGTGCATGCAAGCTAGCCACTGACCCCCCGCCTTGCTGCCAGCCAATCTCCTGCTGGCTAGGAATGCGGCCCCCCCCCTTCCCAAGCAAGGCAGACTTAAGATGTCTGTGGGTCTAAATACCCTGCTTCTGCCCTGCTACCCCCCTCCCACCCCCCCCCCCACCTCTCCCTCTTGCACCCACACACCCCTCACAACTGCCCCACACCCCTCACTCTCCCGCCCGCGCCTACCCCTTCAATACCCCCCGCATCCACCTCTCCTTCCTACCCTCACCACACACCTTGCTACTGCCCTGCACCTCGTCACAACCACAACCACCCCCCCCCTCCTCCTGAACATCACATGTAAGACCCCCCCCCCATCTCTGCCCCCCCTTCTCCCCCTGACTCCTGCTGTTGCCCCACCTGTCCTCCTCCTAAAGCCCCCCCACTCCCGTCTCCACCACTACAGCCCCACCTACCACCAGCGCCATGGCAACCCGCCTCACACACACACACACACACACACACACACACACACACCACACACACACACACACACACACCGCCCAGCCAAAGGTGGCGTTAATAGCAGTCTTGCCTGTCTCTCTCCGCAGTTGCTGACTTCAGCCGCCATGTTAAGCCTTTATTCAGTAGCGCAGACATTTCTACACTCTCAGACTGAATTTGTCTCAAGTCTAGTAGTTGAATTTTTTGTATTATTATTTTGGCTTTATTTGAAAAAGATATAAAATGTAGTATATACCAAAATTATTATTTCTTCCCTAGAAAGCTTTTTTGTTTAACAATAAAATGGCAATGAATCAAACACGGGCAGCTTACACAGACTGGTAAAGTAGCAGGCCCAGTAACACATACTGGTAAAGTAACACACCCAGTAACACATACTGGTACAATGACTGTGTGTGCTGATTGCATTCAGTCTCTGAGACTGAGATGTTGTAATGCAGGTCAGCTCTAAATACACAGCACACCTGTAAGTGTGTCCCTGTGCCTTAATCTCCAGCTTAAGAGTCATCACTAGCAGAGCTTTGTCTGTGGCTTACATACGACTATTGGCACTCTGAGTAACTCAGACTGTGTGTTCATAAGGGCTAGTAGGCATCTCTTTAAAGCCGTCGTGAATAAGGCAAAACTTCTCTTGTGGAGCCGGTGTTTAAAATGGCGATTCACTTGAGTCTTCTGCCTCTGGCCCTGCGGGTGGGTCATAAACAACAGCCTGACAGGCTGATTGGTTGTCATACTTAATGCATGTAGTAATGGGCTGGATTACACCTCCGGCTGACTCACTCACCTCCGGGTGGAAGTTTGACTCGCGCTACTGTGCCCCCCCCAGGTCATGCAGAGCCAGCCCCCAGCAGCAGCGGGGCCTGACTACAGCAAAGCCTGGGGAGGAGTACTACAAGAAGCAGAGTAAGCACCCGCACAGAAAGCCACCTCACATTGCTCTCTCGCGCTCTCTCTCTTGCTCTCGTCGCTCGCTCACTGTCTCACTCCCCACGCTCACTCTCCTCTCACGTTTATGCTCTCACTCCTCTCTCTTGCTCTCACTTTCTCACTCACGCTCACGCTCAGGGCTCATTCTCACACACTCACGCTCTCACTCTCTCTCTTGCTCGCGCTCACTTCTCACTCTCATGCTCTTACTTTCACACTTCACGCCTCACTTCTCAGGGCACGCCCTCACTCTCTCTCACACTCTCACTTCACTCTCTCACACTCACACTCACTCTCTCACACTCTCACTCACTCTCCTCACACTCACACTCACACTCTCCACTCACTCTCTCACACTCTCACTCACTCTCTCACGCTCACGTCTCTTCACTCACTCTCTCACGCTCACTCTCTCACGCTCACACTCACACTCACTCTCTCACGCTCTCACTCACTCTCTCACTCACTCTCTCACACTCACACTCTCACTCACTCTGACACTCACACTCACTTTGACACTCACACACTCACTCTCCTCACACTCACACTCTCACTCACACTCTCACACTCACACTCTCACTCACTCTCTCACACTCACACTCACTCTCTCACACTCTCACTCACTCTCTCACACTCACCACTCTCACACTCTCACTCACTCTCTCACACTCTCACTCATACTCTCTCACGCTCACTCTCTCACTCACTCTCTCACGCTCACTCTCTCAGCTCACATCACACACTCACTCTCTCACGCTCTCACTCACTCTCTCACTCACTCTCTCACACTCACACTCTCACTCACTCTGACACTCACACTCACTTTGACACTCACACTCACTCTCTCACACTCACACTCTACACTCACACTCTCACACTCTCACACTCTCACTCACTCTCTCACGCTCACACTCTCTCTCTTGCTCACTCTATCACTCTCACTCACTCTCTCACACTCTCACTCACTCTCTCACGCTCACACTCACACTCTCACTCACTCTCTCACGCTCACTCTCTCACGCTCACACTCACACTCACTCTATCACAACTCACACTCTCACTCACTCTCTCACACGCTCACACTCTCTCTCTTGCTCACTCT
>CM050209.1:32225000-32247500 GCA_027475355.1 Coilia nasus | reverse complement strand
TGGCAAACGTGTGTGTGTGTGTGTGTGTGTGTGTGTGTGTGTGCGCCGCGCGACGCGCGCATCTGTAATGGGAGTTTGTCAGTGAGCAACATGCCTAATTGATGTGCACGTTTGGATGATGTAAACGGCCAGTTGTGGTTTTTGCACATTTAGGCATCCAGTAACTACACATCAGGGAGGGCTTGGGGGGTGGGCTGCCCAGGGAAAGCAGCGAGGAGAGGGAAGAGGGAGAGAGCCTGTTCTAAGAAAGGGCACTTACCAAGTTGTGGGCGTCTTTGCCAGTAATGGGCATGGGACCCCAATCCACCACCATCAGTTTTGGGAATACCCACCATGAGACGGAGGTCCTCCTTCCGGACGCTCGATAAGCGTTCTGTGCCCATATTGGCAAGGGCAGTCGGCAGGCCCTCGGCACCCACCCAGTGTGTGTGTGTATGGGGGTGTGTGTCCCCTAATTGAGCCCTAAGTGGGGGCCACTGGAGGGCCGGAAAGGGCCTGAGAGGAAGAGTTCCATCAGAGGGGGCTGTAAGTGGGCCCTTTAAAGCACAGATGAGCAGGCCCTTACACACGCCCCCGAAGGCACACGAGTGGCGTGTGTGTGTGTGTGTGTGTATTGCTTTAATCTGCGAGGTGTCCCCGTGGCCTTGTGTTATTGTCCCCTCCTAGAGACCTGCCTGGGGGCATATGGGTGTATTAGAGGCCTTGTCAACGTGTGTGTCTGTGTGTGTGACCTTGTGTGCTGATGCAGGGGCTTTGTGTGTGTGTGTCTAATGCAGAGTGACTCCAGGAGAGAGAATGCTGTTCCCTGATGCAGGTGCCTTGACGTGTGTGTGTGTGTGTGTGTGTGTGTGTGTGTGTGTGTCCAATGTAGAGTGACTCCAGGAGAGAGAGTGTCATTGCCTGATGTACGCCACTTTTCGCCAGGCATTTCTGTGCACTCCTAATCACACACACACACACACACACACACACACACAGGCGCTGCATAATGTAGGTGTGTGGAGAAACATCGCTTCACCTCTCTGTGTCTCGGCTTTTGACGGCTGCTGACTGCCCAAGCAACAGGGACCTGTTGTGAAGTTATCACTGAACTCTACATTGACCAGTGCTGTTTCAAAATGCTTAAGTTTGGCAGCCCTCTCTTTTCTACCCAGTGACTGAGTTACACACACTGTGTACTGAGTATTGAGAATCCTATGAAAGTGTAGGACATATATTGCCTGCGTATTGGCATAAAAGATATTGCACTGTGTATTATATAGAGACTAATCACAGCTTGCAGCTCTGCAGCTTGTGATCCTCGTGCAGTGGGGCAATTAGTTAGCACTGATATAGGATTTGCCCCCGGCTGCATTGTAGCCCTTCCACTCAGAAGTGCCCTTCGCTCTGCACCCCCCCACACACACACATTGTCCCAGCTCCCTCAGGGACCCGTCCGGGGGGAATTATTATGGGGGGGGGGGGGACTGAACATTTATTGAGCATTGTCATTTAAAATATTTACCCTAGCTGGGTTTGGGGGGGCACCAGCAGCAGTGTGGACCCCCCCTCTCCGCCCCTTTGTCCTGGGCTGACAGTTGGCAGCTGTTCCCAAAGCCCCCCCCCCCCATGATTTTGATCCTCCTGCTGCATCTTGCTTTGATGAATATGATGGCGCTATTGACAGAGAGAGGCTTGTGTGGGATGAGTCCAGAGAGATCCAATATGCCAATATGGACACATTTGGAGTTGTGTGTGTGTGTGTGTGTGTTCGCGCTCAGGACTGGACAGAAACACTTGGAGGAGAGGAGTACGGACTGGTGTCTGGCAACCCGCATGTGCTTGATTTCCCATCCTCCTGCTTGGAGGCCTGGAGCTACACCTGACCTGCTTCTCTTGCCGAGGATTAAAGGGCGTTGCATCTGCCCCAGTGATGAGATGCGACTTCAGGACTTCTAGTTAGTGAAAACTGTATGGTCATGTTTTTTCTTGTTTTTTTTTTTTTCTTGTCTTGTTTCTTTTTCATTTTTTTGCTTGGTCATTTTTTCTCACTTAGAGAAATGTTTGAACTCGTTTTCCTGTTTATTGGACATGAAACATTCAACATTCAATTATCAGCCACCCCCACTCCCACTCCAACTCCTATCCCCTCAAAATAGCCCCCTGTGGAGCCGTGGAGTCATCGGGCAGGTGCTCCGTCCCATCCCGGCGAAAGCTCTTTAGGGGCCCGATGCGCCCTCTCTCACCTTTCCCGCAGATAAGCCTCTCCGCCGCTATGCCCATGCTGTGATATCTACCTTAATCTCTTTTTAATGGCACATATGAATATCCCTTCGGAAAAGCCCAGTTCTGTCGTCTAAGCCCGAATAAATGGGGGAAAGCAGCTGATGTGTGTCAAAGAAGGTTTCTTTGTAGGAAGCGCTTCAATTTATTTGGGTTGGTTAAGTGGAAAAATTGTAACTCTTGAATGTTACGCTTGCCAGGATTCATTGGTCTAAATGTTGATCAGTTTTAACTAAGTCAGGATTATGTCTAATATTGGTTAATTACTAAATATAGCCTATAGGCCAGCCTACGTCTGATTTAATCGGTTATTAATTTGGACCAATTCAACTGAAAAATATTTGATGTGTTTACGAAACGAAGTTATCTTAATTTAACGTGGTAGTTATTAGGGCAAATTTGTTCGATGAGTAGCAATGATCATCGTTTTATACTAGCCTAATATTTTAGACTACACTAACTCGGATCGAAAATCAAGCAATTTTCAGGCATGTTCATAGTTTTAATGCCAGTCAACAAAAGACAAATTTTACTGCAACCATGACAATTTTAATATACATTACGTATTGGCTCAATATTAATTAGTCCAGCTTGTTACGGGATCTATTATTATTTGGCAAACAAGGCTACCTTACTGGGTCTTACTTTGAAAATGACAGCATATTATTCTGCCTAAATGAACATTACTTGCCATTATGAACTTGGGCAGTGTGGCATTGTCGGGAATCAGTGAAGGGGATTTAAAAAAAACAACAAAAGTTTAAAATTTCTTCTGATATTTTGTTTAGAATTGATAACTAATTTAAATTCATCACCTACTCTAATCCTGACATCATTAATGCATAGCCCACAACCTTCCCATGCCCACAGCAATCGTGCTTAAGGTTTCTTTTCTCAAGAAAACTTTTATAAGCTAGCTACATATGAATGCAGAGGAGATGAGAATGAAGCGTTCTGAAGAGGGGTGAAAATCATTTGGAGAGAGACAAATGAAGGAGGGGGCAGCCCCATAAAATGCAGCTGTTGAATCCTAATCTTTTTTCTTGCCCTGTCACTCACCTTAATGTTCCTTCGTCACTGGGTTCTTAGCGAGCCGCGCTCCACGACTGTTCCCTCGCTCTCATTCGAATGCGCGTTCACACTTGTCAGAGCCCAACTTGTCCCCACACTCGGACCCATCCCCTTGCTCGGGTTTTCTTCAAAAGAAAAGTAGGGTGCATGGATGTCAAATTGTCCTCAAAACACCATGAAAGATTGATTTGCAGCACTTTCCCCTCGCCTGACATCATTCCGAGCCAACATGAATGGTGAACCCGCGAATCTGGGATAGAATAAAGATGTCCTTCGCGAGGCAGAGGGAGCAAAGTGCTCCTTTACTCTCAGTCCATCAAACCAGAAAAATAGAGGAGAGAAAGGCCGTATACACACGGCATAAACGCTGTCACAATCTGAGGGCTTCATACGAGCATCTATGAATATTAAAGTGCTCACTACAAGGGAAAAAGAGGACGGATCTCGTCAAGGCAGATTTGTGTGTGTGCATGAGAGACAATAAAATAGTCTGCACGGTGCTTTTCTTTCATTCTCTCATAATCACCAAGACGTGGCCAATGCCATGCTAAATATGGGAAGAAATCGTAAAAACGCCGCTCTTGGCCCTGAGAGTAGGAAGAAGACAACACATTTTGTTTGTTTTAGGCCCAGAAATACAATGACAAAAAACAGCAGTATATTCAAGCTTTCCCAAGGCTTTAAACTTCTGAGAAACCCGTACACTTCACTGATCTCTGTAGACATTTTGTTTGTTGTTTGCATGTTCATGATGCAACAGGCACACATTATAATTTGGACTTAGGTTAAATAAGTACATAAAGTAGATAAATATATATATGGTTAAAATTACAGGCTATGAATAAACATTGGCTTGTGTTTTCCACATACATAAAATAGCCTGGGAACTAAAATAAATAGTGAGGGTATTTAAAATTGGAATTGGAAAATTGTGTTTTCGTGTTTTAGCAGATAGCTGGTGTTTTAGCAAACAAGTGAGTGTATAAATGGGCTAAAGTCTTAAGGTGGCTGCCATAAGCAGCAGCGAGCTTGGGTTACTTTGTGCAACAGCACAGCAGACTGAGCAGCCGCTCATGTGGAGAGAGACAACCCCCTTTCTCTCTCTCTGTCTCTCTCTCTCTCTCTCTCTCTCTGTCTCTCTCTCTCTCTCTCTCTCTCTCTCACACACACATACACACACACACACACACACGCACTAGGACTGTGTTTGCGTCTCACTTTCGTTCTCAGAGGGGGTGGCCACTGGTGAAGAGGTTTTCTATAGCATAGGGGAGTGCCATTAATAACTAATTGAGCAGGGTCAGGCCGGCCACATATAAGAGAACCTTGACTGCAAGGCAAGGGGCATTCTCGACCCGGGCGTCCTTCTCACAGGAATAAGAGAAAAGCTGTTTTTGTTTCCTTTTTAACCAGGAAACTATCAGCCACTTCGCGTTCTTGCAAATTAATTCCTACTGCTGAAGTGATTTTTGGTGCAATGGGTTCAGTGTTGCCTGCAGAAGCTTTTGTGCTAAAATCGGGACTGAAATGTCAGAGTCGCTGCCTGTCCGAGATAATCACTTCGGACATCCTGCACAGCTTCCTCTACGGCCGCTGGAGGAACGTGCTGGGGGAGCAGCTGCTGGAGGAGCGCGCGAGCACCGTCAGCCCCAAAACCGCCTTCACCGCCGAGGTGCTGGCGCAGTCCTTCACCGGGGGTAAGTTGCCCAAAGGATTTGTTCCCCCGTGTGTTTTAAATTGATCTTAAAATATGTAAATGTACGCCGTGTATTACTTCTAGAAATACCCTAAAATAAATGTAGATAGGTTCCATAAAAACCAAGCAAGCTCTTGCCATGTTGTGAAGACTGTGGGTGAAATAAGCAGGCTATGAATTATGGAATATTTGACATAAAACATATCTATCACATCATATAATACATTTTAAAAAACATACAATGCCTAAATATTTGAAATATATCATTAACTTAAACATTTTATTGCGTGGCAAAAATACGAACCATTCAATTAATTTTATTGGGACTGTACTTTTTCATTAAGTTAACCTGTGTGCACTACCATTCAATTAAAAAAAATGCCCCATGCACTCCCTCACAATTATTGACAAAAGAGCGTAAAATGGCTCTCATATTATATTCTTAACAATCACCGTGAGGTCTTATTATCAGCGGGCTCCTCTGTCAAAAAGAATGAACCGAAAAGTGAGAATTTATACTCTCCCACTGTTCCAGATTTCTTCCCAAGGTCCCCGTGACTTCAGCATTACTGTTCTCCCGCACTCTCCCACTTTGTCTCCTTTATTTGCAGCCATTTAGCGCATTAACCCATTTCGGGCTTTGAGACCTCGCATTTAGAAGCTTGTTAGGCGTGTAACTGTTGGTGACTGAAAGACGAAGGGTATTAAATTCATTTGGTTAACTTTGTGCTTGACCTGAGAAAGTTTCCACTTAAACCGAAGAGAGAGAAAGGTTCCTTTTCTTTAAGATGTGCCGGTTTTATCCCACATTCATCAATCTCCGGACAGTCTCTTTTCCTGCCTTGGCAGCTATGGGGCTCCGGAGCCTTTCTCTTTCTCTCGCCTTAATAGATTGCTGTTCCTACGCTAATGCGCCATGAAGACTAATTCTATTGCTATTCACAACATGTCAACCATCTAATCGCCTTTCCATTTTTTTGTTTGAGAAATTCCTGGGTCTTTTAAACAAGTCCTCGTTTCTTTCAGCGCAAATTTATTGCTACAAAGTTCTTAAAAGGATAATGAATTTGGAATTAGCCGTTTCTTTCCAGTTGAGTTTCATGAATATCATTCAGAGGCATGACAAATTGCTGGACTCCGACTAATATGGGACCATTTAACCTCGCTTCGGCCAGGCTTTTGGTGGACTCGAATAAAATTTCTTTGATTTGACATTTAAGAAATCCGAGATTGTTCTTTTCACGCTTTCAAATGAGGCTGAAAATGCTTTCTGTGGTCTTTTACGTTTACACAATAAAACTCTTTCAGGAATTTAATCGAATTAACTACCGAAAAAGATGTGATATTTCGTGACTGAAATACACTCTTGATGATTTGGTGCAAGATAAATCCCATTCCAGCATAGCCTACATAGAGCACTGCAGAAAAAAACCCAGTAAACATTCATTACATTTATACATGTTATAGGACATTTATCAAAATTACCGCTTTATTCTACATATAAAATATTACATTTCATTTAAAATTTTGAAAATTCCAAGAACACCAAAGTGAATCCCAACTTGCATGGCAAATGTGAAAATATATAGGCATAGTAATGTTATTTTAAAACAGTGAAAAAAAATCTGTTCTTTGTAAATACTAAATGTTTTGTTCTCGGCAGAAGTCCAGAAGCTGTCTAGCCTGGTACTACCCAGTGAGGTCATCATTGCGCAAAGCTCCATCCCCGGAGAGGGGCTTGGGATCTTCTCCAAGACTTGGATCAAAGCCGGCACCGAGATGGGCCCATTCACTGGGAGGGTCACCTCGCCTGAAAACGTGGATTTGCTGAAGAACAACAATTTGATGTGGGAGGTGAGCATCTATTCACATCCACTCGGCTTGTTCATGTATTATGCTATACTGCCAGGCTACTGCAAATGTCTGCTACATGATATCTACACCAAAAGACAGTTCCTCAAATGTAGACAACCTCTTTTAGTAATTTGGTCTCGTTTGTCATTTGGGTACCTGGAATCAAAACCTATTGCACAATTTGTGTTTCGCAATCATTTTAATTTGTACACTAGGAACCCAAATGTGTCCTCGACGATCCATTTATTGTGCACACGCAGCGTGTGTGTGTGTGTCCGAATTCATCTGAATCTGTTTTTGTTTTGTGCGCATCCACAGGTGTTCAACGAGGACGGGACGGTGCGCTACTTCATCGACGCCAGTCAGGAGGACCACCGTAGCTGGATGACCTACATCAAGTGCGCCCGCAACGAGCAGGAGCAGAACCTGGAGGTGGTGCAGATTGGCAGCAGCATCTACTACAAGGCTTTGGAGGTGAGAAATGCTCATTTTAACTTCGACCTGGAAACGAGCACAGAGGATGAGTTCTTTGGGGCAGTGCTGCGAGCCAAACGGCCTCACCCTGTCCGCTCTGCCAAACTCTTGAACTGTAGCTGTGCGACTGTGTCAGTGCCAGAGGACCCAACGCACCCACTGGCTCCGCAGAAAAATAAATCCGACTACTATTCACCAATCCAAAAAGCAGCGCATCTAAAAAGCCTGATTGATAGTTGTTGGTTGAAACGGAACTGAATGCTTTTGGCTAGCAGAACGGTGAAATAATGCTGTCTCTTTTTCACACAGACTATACCCCCAGACCAAGAGCTGCTTGTCTGGTATGGAAACTCGCACAACACATTCCTGGGCATTCCTGGAGTCCCCAGCACAGATGAGGAGCACCAGAAAAAAGGCAGAAATGGTGAGGCTCTCAAACCAGTGTAGAATAACAGATGCAGTGATAACTGTGTGTGTGTGTGTGTGTGTGTGTGTGTGTGTGTGTGAGCATGAGTGGAGCTGATTACTGTCAGTGTAAATGCAAGGACAATGGGGGTTATTAGTTAAGGCCCTAATTACCTCAGTAAAGCTGTCGGATGTGTCTTGCGTCTCTGACACCCCATCTAGCATAAGATCTCTATCTGCGCTGTGCCTTCACAATCGGCCCCATTGACTGGGCTAAGAGCTCTTAGTCAGAGATCAGTGATCCATTACCTGCTAATCCACTGGCACAGAGCTAGCCCTTTAGCAGGCACCCTCACTAACATGGGTAGGAGTGAGCACAGAGGGAATGTTCTAGAGAACATGGGGATCCATAGACTATAATGTGGAATTTTAGAATATAACATAATTTAAGAACATATTCTTCATAAAATGTCCAAAACCCCACCACCTTATTAAAGGCCATGGAGGATGAGTAAGAGATGTGTGATGATGTGTTTTGTGTAACTGATGGTCATGCATCAACAGTCATCTTGAAGCTGGCTGAGCTGTTGAACTCATGTTATGAAGTTGTTTTGGCACAGTGGCAGTCTATTTGAAGCCATTCAGTCTCCCACTGCTAACAAACACACATAGGGTTTGATAAACAGGGTTTGAATATGACAGGTGGTTCTCTGCTTAGCACAGGAGCATTTGTTGGCTTGCTTGGAGGCCAGGGCCAATATACAATGTTATGCTCTTACTACATTACATGTTGTTGTTGGGTGGGGCATGGGGGGTATTGTCCTGTAATGCGGATGGAGGATTAGGCGTGTTCATTCTGCCCTGTCCCATCATCATTTGGAAGGCCTGAGTGACAGAGGCCAAAGGATAGGGGTTTCTACACCGGCCAGCAGAGCAGTAGACAGCTACAAAACATAAGCAGTGCTGCCCTACAAAGCCAAAAGGCAGTAACTGCATCATTTGTCAAATTGAGTTTAGACTGGAAATCGACTTTGTAACACCTTTGTCTTGTGACTAAATCCCCTGCTTCTTCCTATTAAGAAAGTACATAAAAGCATCACCACTATTATACGTACAGCATGTTTGACTGGGCAGTGTGACAACTTTAAAGGCATTTTTTTCAGTTTCAGTATTCATGTAGTTCCTGCACTTTGCCTTTGTAGGGCAGAGTAGTACTTGAGAGTTTGCGATGGCCCTTTAACCCTGAGACTTACATGACTATCTACTTCTCTTCCTCTCCTCAGACGACGCCCACCACAGCGACGGCTCCTCCTCCTCCTCCTGCTCCGCCCCCTCCTCTTCCTCCTCCTCTTCCTCGGCTGGCCGCATGCGCTGCGTGATCTGCCACCGCGGCTTCAACTCGCGCAGCAACCTGCGCTCGCACATGCGCATCCACACGCTGGACAAGCCCTTCGCCTGCCGCTTCTGCAGCCGCCGCTTCAGCCAGTCGTCCACGCTGCGCAACCACGTGCGCCTGCACACCGGCGAGCGGCCCTACAAGTGCGACGTGTGCCAGAGCGCCTACTCGCAGCTCGCCGGCCTGCGCGCCCACCAGAAGAGTGCCCGCCACCGGCCCTCGCCCTCGGGCCCTGCCGGGGCCCCCGACGCGGCCACCCCTCAGGGCGCCTCTCCACCTCCAGCCCTGCAGATGGCGCCACCCCCGCCCATGCCCCACCCCGCCGTCTCCCTCATGCACCACATCCCCACCATGGTGCTCTGATAGACACAGCAGACCTGTGTTACGCTTGTGTGTGTGTATGTGTATGTGTGTGTGCGTGTGTGTGTGTGTGTGTGTGTGTGTGTGTGTATGTGTGTGTGTGTGTGTGTGTGTGTGTGTGTTTTTCACTTCTCCCTAGACAAGACATCATGTAAACAACACTGCACTTTACAGAGGAAACACACACAGACTCAGCACTGAGTGTGGATCAGAGCCAGCCGCTGACAGTCACACAGCATGTCAGGGGGGCATGCCCACTCACTGATGGCTCTGTACTCTCTTACGCCCCCTCATGGACAAACGTCATCACTGCATCTAAAGTGCTTACATCATACTTAGTATGGATCTATTTTGAAAACCACCAGGATTAGAGAGTACAGGAATGCTGATCATCGACTAGTCAACTCTGAGAGAAGCAATATGTCTTTAAGTACGTTTTGCTGATCTGGACTTTCCTAGAAAGTTTTGTGATTAGCACTGTTTGTAAAGTTCTAACAGGGTGTGTGTACTCAGAAAGCACAGGATGACTAAAGCACAATCAGTCCAGTACAGTTTTATACAGTAGCTACGTATATAGGTATTCTTTTATTGTGATGGATTACAAAGACTGTCAAACTTTAAAAACTCATGTCCAAAATGCATTGTCACTACCCTGGCACCTCAGGAAAAAAGATTTCAAGAAAAAAAATTAAATACAAATCAAGACAAAATGAAAGCAGTTATAACACAAACTTAAAATATAAAAAATGGTCACTTTATCTTTCTGTGGGACATGACATTGGATTTATTAAACAATGTATATACTGTAAATATGTTTGTACTTCCCTTGAATAAATAATTACAGCTCTGAATGGCAATGGCACTTCCCTTTTGTATCCTCCGACCACGAGTAATGGATGCTAGTTGTACAGATGTGAAGGTAAGGCCAAAATGAGTCCACATGTCATCATGCTTAAGGCTGATGGGATTGAATGATAATTACAAAACATTTCTCCCCGAGACATTTAGCACCTGCACTTTCATCTTGAGCAATAAGAACGTCATAATAATATCTTAAAGGCATCATATTCTTAGACACACACTTAGAGCCTTTCACCAGTAACTCCTGAACAAACCCTTTAAGGGGCTATCTGTAGAATTGGTGTCCAAACTGATACTGCAATCAAATTCAAAACTGTAAAGTGTTGTTACCCCCTCTAGTGGCGAGAGGCAATAGAAACTCAAACCAAAATAGAATTTGTGAACTGTAAATTAATCTTCCAAGTGTGAATATTTTGGCTGTATTATTAAAATAGTATTACAAAAGTACATATCAGGATGACTGAATTACTTTGTATAAAAATATTACTTGCATTATCTTTTACTCCAGGCATAACACAGGCAAGTTTCAGTGACTTATAGGGTCCTGTACTAAGGGTGGCACAACATGACCTATGACCAACATTATTGTTATTATATGCTGGTATTAATCACTGAAGAATTATATTCTTTTGTAGGATGCAAAATTGTGTATCAGTATTCCGA
Source organism: Coilia nasus (assembly GCA_027475355.1). Classification (NCBI taxonomy): domain Eukaryota; kingdom Metazoa; phylum Chordata; class Actinopteri; order Clupeiformes; family Engraulidae; genus Coilia; species Coilia nasus. The sequence goes on along the minus strand of CM050209.1, from coordinate 32,236,458 downwards.
TTTAACTGGTGGTGCCTTAATCTAGTAAGAAGACTGTGGTGAAATCAGTGGGCAGGATTTCCAGTGGCAAACTGCCACTGACGAGGACAACACTGAACTATAACTTAATAAATACAGCATCTGATTCAAATAATATTTGATTACGTCTGATACATTTAATACATTTAATTATATAATAATGTATTATTTCAATTGTTGAAATAGAAAAAAAATCTTTATTTCAAATTCCTAATTCCTTATGATAGCTGTCCGCCAGGTGGCACCAGATCCCATAATATGTTTACATACTCCTGTTGTGTAAGTACTGCTTATGTTCATAGGACACGTTTTCCATAACAACCATTAAAAATTCAGTTAAGATTCGTGTCATATAATGACGATATGATTACATTGTCATGTTTTGGATATTATTAAACTTTTGTACTGTAATTATTTTGGTCAGAGATGCTGCAGTCAGGGTACTTCTGTGATGTCATCAACAAGCGCCACAAAACTCTCCCTGCGGAAGCATGGCTGTGGACATGAGATTGCCTGCTATTCTGAAACAAATATCTCTTTCTGGTTCAAAAGGTGCAGCAGCTAGCCTTGTGGTTCCTGGAGATGTTATCACCACAGACACGGGTTTTATGCGGTACGTAATTTTAACATAATGAAACTGGGCACTTTTGGAGGTTTCATGCTAACAGTAAAAATACAGTGTGTAATGAAGTTGCTTTTGCTTCCATTCATTCAGTGTCAATATTAGTTCTCGCTGTGTGTGTTCCCAGTTAAACTTAATGAGCATACAGCTCTTGAGTTTTTACATATAATATGTGCATGTGGTCACAGTGATTAGACATTCGTTCTTGATTGTTATTGTAAATTAATTGTATTCCTTCCAAACAACCACAACTTACATTTTGTCGCAGCTTTTATAATTTACCTGTTACATCTGTATATCTCCCATTTACATGTCATCCTTTCCTTCGTCTGCGAACTGCTAAAGTTGGTGCAGTTTGGTGGAGAGATGGTCTGTGTCTGACTTTCTGTCATCCATTCGCTCCGCTCTCCAGGGGCCATGGGACATACCTGGATGAAGAGAAGCTGACTGCGTCTGTGGCTGGGGAGGTCGAGAGGGTTAATAAGCTCATTTGTGTTCGTCCACTAAAGACCAGGTAGGCGGGTTCACATAGGGCTGCAACTGTTCACATTTATAGGTTTAAGTCCTGAACATAAAATGAACGAGAATATAATGTGACCGAGTGCACGTGTATGTAAATAAATACAATAATACATTATTGGTTACGCCTGTTGCATGAATGTGGTTGTACTGTTTCTTGGAGAATTAATTGGCTTACCTTTATGTGTGTGCAGGTATAATGAAGTTGGTGATGTGGTGGTTGGAAGAATTGCAGAGGTATAACCTGATTCTTCAGAAGAAACATAATTAGGACTGCCAGTGTGACAGCCCCTTAATATCTTTTTTTCCTTATCAGGTGCAACAGAAGCGATGGAAGGTGGAGACCAGCTCACGCCTCGACTCTGTGCTGCTCCTGTCTTCAGTTAACCTACCTGGTGGAGAGCTGGTAGGTTTCTCCTGCTGTGTAGATAAGCCTCCATCTTACATGATCATGTGAATGCCTTCTGGGTGTCTGTCCATTTTAAAAGTGTGTCACCAATTTAAAGGGCACCTTGTATAATAAGATTTTTTTCCCATTTCTGTGCTGTGTTTGCAGCTTCTGTAAATATAAATGGCAAGTAAGGCTAAAAAGACTCAAAAGTAAATGCCAAAGGGATTAGTGTACTCCACAGAAAACACTTTTCTAACTTGCCTACAAAACAGTGTTGCAAATGCAGTGCTTTTCCACTTCTTCTCTTCCTGTACAAGGTGACTCCACATGTTACTACAGGAAAGTAAATTCTTAGCAGGAAAGGGAGAAAGCTATGGTTGCTTAAGAGTTGCTTATGGTAAACACAGTGAATAGAAGCAGACAAGGCCTCCGTAAAAAGAAATGGTGTGTTGGCTGTTATCACTTTCTCTTTTATATCTTCCAGGCCTGGGTTCAAAAAAGCATTATAGGATGGTTTGGTTGTTTTGAGGCCTATCTCTAGAAGTATGCATGTGTACAACATGTAATTACACCTGGAAACACTTAAGATGGCAACTATGCTCAAAATGTTTGCTTTCCCTTGTGACGTGTAGAGACGTAGATCGGCGGAGGACGAGTTGTCCATGAGAGACTACCTGCAGGAAGGGGACCTCATCAGCGTATCCTTTGGACAGGATCTCGGAGTTAAAGACACATGACTTATCAAGAAAAAATAGCCATTATGCTGAAACTCATAGTTCACCTCCTTAGTTTAAGGACAACCGTTTTCTTAGAATTTGTTCAGTCAGTGTTTTCACCTTAACTTACTGAGTTTAATTGATGGGTAATGTCTCAACCCCACCAGCATGTAAATGATAAACTAGAGCCCCTCGTACACCAGCTTGAGAAATCACTCAGCATCACACCGTCACAGAAATTTTACTCAGAAGATTGTATTAAATGAACATCAGGTCAGCAGTTGCAAGTTTGATGCTATGAGGTTTCATTCCATTGGGATGCCTAGAGACCTTGTACAGTAAGTGTGAAGGTGGTACGGTGATTGGTGCTCATGTGTGTCTGTAACCAAACTCTCACAAGCAAAAGTCCTCCTTAACTCAGCTTGCCCACCAGGCGGAGGTGCAGGCGGTCTTCTCTGATGGAGCGCTCTCTCTGCACACACGAAGCTTAAAGTATGGAAAGGTGAGTGTTTTTGCTTTACACTTTTTCATCCATAACATTTCTGAAGAATGTCAAAGTGTGTGCATTTAACCGCATTTGGTATTTCCTTATTTATAGTACATGCATGGGTGTAATTTATGGTATGGCAGATGCATGTCCATACCAGTTTTCAAATTGTCTCAATTGTCTTTACTAATTTATTCACACATTGCACATATTATTTCCACCATACCAACATTTCAGTCAGTGTGTTGTTTGCTTTAGGCTACTTTTAGTTATTTTATTACCTCTGATTCAGATCTGTTTAGGAGACTATCAGAAAATCTCGAAAGTGTCCCTACCAAAGCTGAGACCAAACCTATGCCACTGAGTGCATGAATGTCACATCATGACTGTACATGGATCAGTTTAAGACATGCACACAAACGCTTACAGGTACTCTTGCAGCACAGTTTACGACCACTTCCTCCTCTTCTCCCTTGCTAGCTGGGGCAGGGTGTTCTAGTTCAGGTGTCCCCTTCGCTCGTGAAGCGGCAGAAATCGCACTTCCACAATCTGCCCTGTGGGGCGTCCATCATCCTGGGGAACAACGGCTACATTTGGCTCCACCCCACTCCCATGCAGCAGGACGAGGAGGCTGGAGGATACTACACCAGCACGGAGGTGGGGCTGCTGGTCTTTAGAGCAGTGTACTTGTGAAAGTGGAGGATAGTACACCAGCACGGAGGTGGGGCTGCTGGTCTTTAGAGCAGTGTACTTGTGAAAGTGGAGGATACTACACCAGCACGGAGGTGGGGCTGCTGGTCTTTAGAGCAGTGTACTTGTGAAAGTGGAGGATACTACACCAGCACGGAGGTGGGGCTGCTGGTCTTTAGAGCAGTGTACTTGTGAAAGTGGAGGATACTACACCAGCACAGAGGTGGGGCTGCTGGTCTTTAGAGCAGTGCTTGTGAAAGTGTGCTCCGCAAGAAATACCAAGAGGTCCGCGAGCAGTTATGTTAAAATATTACTTTTCTAATGTTTCTTAAGCTACCTATGCTATGCACTGTGTGATTAAATGACATGTATATCATCTTCTTTTACATAGCCCTGTTAGCGTCAGATGGTGTAGTGGTCTGTTTTTAAGCGGGGAAATGGTTCTCGGTCTGAGAAACACTGTTTTACAAACATGTAAACAAACCTACTCTTTCTGACCTGAACTGCATACATTTAAATGTACAGATAAAGACATTTTACCCACTAAAAATTCAGCATATTCTTTATTACAGTGCTATTAAATGTGGAATTGTAGAATCAGATCAGAATTGGCTCAGGTTTTGCAGCCTGTTATCAGCCGATAACATTTTTTCCTGTCACGCTGTGTTGGTGTGCTTTTCACCTTTTGTGTCTCTTCTCTTTTTTCTGCCTCTCTCCCTCGTGTCCTGATCCCTGCCTCCTCTCTATTCATCCTTCATAGCCCGTAGCCCTGTCCGACCGAGAGGTGATATCTCGCCTGAGGAACTGCATCCTCGCCCTGGCCGCCCACAAGGTCATGCTGTTCGACACCAGTGTGCTATACTGCTATGAGTCCTCTCTCTCACACCAGGTCAGTGGTTTTCTGTGCGCTATTTTAATAATGTGGACCAGTGGTTTATGAATGGAGTAGAATGCAGTAATGATGTGCTTATTCCAATCAGTGTTCTATTTATGTTTATCTATGTTCTTGATTGATCAACTTTATTTAATGCTTTCTCTGGTTATACATTTCTCCTATCAGCCATATAAATAGGGTTCTGTACTTTTCATTGTTTCAGATAAAAGACATTTTGAAACCAGAGGTCACAGAGGAAGTTGTCTTGCAAACCAGGCACCGGCTGGCAGACCAGGAAGGTTGAGCCCCGAGATTCTGAAGCCTGACGCTATACTCCGGTCTACAGTCTTTGGTTCTGGAGTGCTACGCTATACTACGGTCTAGAATCTTTGGTTTTAGAACGCTAAGTCTAGAATCTTCGGTTGAGACATGTTGTGTAATGGATGAAGTTCTTTCCACTCATACTGCACCTGACTGCCATGTAAGCCAAGGCTCTCATCATTCCAAGCTGATGATTAATGATTGATGTATTTCATTATCTGTTTAGTGTAAAATAAGTTACATGCAAGCATATCAGTCATCATTGTCATTTCATGTTGTAGCCAAAAAAGACTTCAAAGAATACTGTCATTCTGTGAAGGAGGGTGAATAATAACTTTTGTATGTACTCTTGTAAAAAAAATAAATACATACATACTGCAAGATACCTGTGCATATTTGCATGTTATGTCTAATATGTCAGATCTTATCCAGTGCATGCTCACACAGTACTGTGTAGTATTTTGGGAATGTCTTTCACTCTGTGGGTTGGTATGCTAAACTTTTTGGAATACCATGTTTGCATAGTCCTTCTACAATTTATGCAGTTTTGCATTCCTGGGATTTCACTGCTAAGGCAATTACAGTAATTTTGAGTCTCAGCTGAAAGTCATGGTGTGTACTTGAACTTCCAAAATTACTGCGTTTCTAGGCTGTGTACCACACTGACCCTATGGCAAGTCGGGGAAATCGCACCAAAAATGTTCCTGGATCTGTTCATGTTGGCGCATGCACGCATGTTCTGACGTCAAACGTAACCCACCCCCATACGAAGCTATCCACCTTGCGTACGGAAATATGGCGGAGGAGACGACGGCTGTTTGAGTTGCTACACTTTTAATTGCTCCTAAATTAATGAACGAGCAATGCAAAGCACGGGGGAAACGAGGGAGTACAACGCAACGTCTGTCCATTTCAACTGCGGAAGGGGGGCTGAAAAAAGTGCCTGACAACGCCGTGCCAAACTCCAAAAGGACGGTCGGTGCCTTGGTTAGTGTCCCAGGTCCTGGTTTTGGAGCCCGGGATAAACGGACGGGAAGGCTGGACACGGAAGTTGGAGAAATACTCGGGAACCAAGCCCTGGGTGTTTGCTGAGCTCAAGCATGTTTCAGGTCGTGACTTAGTAATCAGTCAAGGTGATAATTACTCAGTCCGTAGAGTTATGTGGTGACTTTGCGATATTTGAAGAGGTTCTAGCCAAATAGCACGAGTGAGCTGTTGCTTATGTGTACCCAAAATCTCGCGCTGCCGACTTGCTAGCGATAGCATAATCGATAGCCCAAGCATTCCAATAAGCATTAAAGTATCAAACCGATTTCGACCATTGCATACAATGAAAGACCACTTTGAAAACTTAATTTAAAAAGTCATAATGCGATTACGGCTCTTTGATAAGTTCTGTAGTTAAACTAAGTTAGCAGTGTAATGTTTATACTTAGAGAACCGAGTTGATAGTAACCTAGCGTCTATGCCAGGCAACCCAATAATGCTAACTTATCTCAGGTTAGCAAACTAGCTTGTGCCTCTGTATTACTTGAATGGGATTTAACAATAATAGGCCTTTTTAGTATGCAAATAGTTACAACTAAACTGTCAAATTGAATAGATAATTCAGACTTCTAAGGTGTTGTCATAATTGCTTTTGCACAATTCCGTTGTGACAAGTTGTCTCGATGCCAAAACAATTGTTAGTAGTGCCACAAATATTGAAAGAAATGTGATACAGGAGCAGTAACTTCCACCGAGTTGGTTCTGCTTGCGAAGAGGAAGTCATTTAAACGACTGCCGCATTCCGCCATGTGTTAAATGGCACTGTCAAAGGGCACGTGTCACGCCTTGGACAGTAGTTTTTATTTTAGTCCAACAATATCAGAATTGATTACAGTTTTACACATAAGTTATTAGCTTACAAGCTTCTACAAGATTTCTTTGGGAATACGATTTAGAAACAATAATTTGTCATAACGTTTAATTGTGACCACCAAGGAACCATCCAGTCTCTTCTGTCATGGTTTCTGGTTCGAATGACTGCATGGACGCACTAACTAGTAATGATATATCTCTGTGAAGGGCCCTTTTGCCCAGCCATATACGCCAAAAACGGAATACTTTATGCAACGAATGCCTTAATGGTGCACAGTGGTATCCACAACTAGAGGCAGATTTTGTCCTGCTATTTTTAGATGGTACAGGGTTTGAAAGTTTGTTTAAGCTATAAAGTCTTTATACTGTATGCCCTTTACCCTGCAATACTTGGCCTAACACACCAGTGCCTGGATGAGGTTGCCTATTGAGCCTGTGCTGTTGGACAGTTTCCTCAACATCCACAACAGGCTGGCTCCACGTATGAACTACTGAACAGACTGCTCCTGAGCAGCCAATGCATGAGGCAGGGGTCTGGCTGTCACACTGCTCTGGCCGCGGACTAGACGACCCCCTCGGCCATCGCCGCTCCCATCTACACCAGCGTCGAGAAGCCCCGCATCATCCTCCCCGACGCTGGGATGCGAGGCTAGTCCAGCTCACCCTCGAGCCCACCCGCCTCGCCGGCCTCCCCCCTCACCACCCCCCGTGCCCAGACTGACGTGCCCGAGGCCCGGCCCGGCCCGAGGCCACGGAGGGGCTCCCTTACCCTTCCTTCCTCTGCGGGGGGGCGGTGGTGTGCTGCTTCCCCTGTCCCTATCCCTGTCCCTGTGCCTGTGCCCTCCCCCCGCTGCAGGCCTGGCTCCGGGCCCCCATGGGGCAGCAGCCGGGGAAGTTGGTGGGGGACCAGAGGAGGCCCAGTCTGCCCGCGCTGCCCTTCATCAAGGGCACCAAGAAGGACGGGGGCTCCTCGCGGCACGGGGCGCAGACCTGCAACGTCTTCGTGGCACATGGTAAGAGAACATCTCAGCCCACCCCCACTTCTGCCCCTACCCTTCTCCGAGGCCTGTTGACGAAGCAGCGTGTGATCGTCTTGTACAGGTGTTTTTTGCTCTGTTTGTGTTGCATCTCGTGTCTCATGTTCCTTTGTGACATTGTCTCAGGTCTGTGTTGTCGTCTGTGTTGATGGGTGTTACGTCTCATGTCATGTCAGTGACGTGGTAGAGGCAAAGTCATGCTGGAACATAACGGCATGTAACATAACAAAACCTCCCACTGTGTTGTTGTGCTGTCTATCTTGTTGGTTTGGGGCTTTCTGCCGTAGTGGCTTATCTCCCAGGCCACCCCCCGAACATGTGTCTGATGGTGTGGGCAGTGAGCACAGTATGTCTGGCCCTGTCAGTCTTCGTTTCCTCATTCTACCCCACTCTCTCCGGCTCCACGGTCCAACACTGTCAGACCCTGACCGCTGTCTGCCCAGCAGCTTGCCAGAGATGCGTTGCCGTCTCGTCCGCAGAATCGGCGAGACGGCCGCTGAGATGAGCCCTAGTTTGTGGTTGCATGCTATGTGCATAAGTTCAGTATGAAGAATGTCTGAATGTTATGTGTTGAACGGATTCCAGAGATAAACGGTGTGATTATGATGCTTGCATGTTGTTGTGATTATGTCCCTGTGGGAGAAAGATCATTGCAGACTCCCACTGTAAGTGTTTGGGTAAGTTGTCTACGCCGCTGCAATGGTTGCATTGTCCTCAGTGTGCTGAGCATAAAGACGCATGCCTTTCTTTCACGGCGCGGTGGCAACATTTCACTCCTGGGGAGGGAGGAATTAAACTTTTGGGGTGATGAATTGTTAGTCTGATTATTGCATGTCTATTTTTAGATCCTCTCGATGTGTGGTGTTAATATATGGGGGGTGGGTGGCAGAAGTAGGCATGCGGTTGTTTTACTATTTGTGTCACGTTTTGTCTTGTTTGTTTTTTCACGAAATGTAAAGTGCATGCCTGTTAAGTGTAAGCCTACTTTTGGCCCACCCTGTATTTTCTTTGTGGCAAAGGTAAGGGTATGGTCGGGGTACAACTAGGGCTGCTCAATTAATCGAATTCTAATCGTGATAACGATTTCAGGGCCAAACGATCTCAAAACAAATAAAATCGAGGGCAACAATGTTTTTGTCCTAATTATTTTCTACTGTTTGTACTGTACATTAGGTGTATACATTAGACATTTCTACTGTTTGTACATTAGACATCAAATGAGACTTACTAATGTTTACGAAAAAAGGTATTAGGGAAAATCCGAAGGTACAAGAATGTTTTTTCGAAATGTTTTTGAATACATTTTCAATAAATGAAGCATGTTACTGAGGAAAACAAAATAATCGTGTGAATAATCGTGATTTCAGTTTTGGCCCAAATAATCGTGATTCAGATTTTTTTCCATAATCGAGCAGCCTAAGGTACAACCCTCTAGGACGAAACTTTGATGGTTAAAAAACAAGACACTTTGTTTGGGGAATCAAGTGTTGTGAGGTAAGATGCTGCCCAGCAAATCTGGCCATGATCCATCCGACGACCTTTCACCCCCCCAGCAGCTGCCTTAGGTCATAGGTTGTTATCTTTGACCAAAGGCATTCACCGGATTCATCTTTTCTGTGTGTGAAACTAAAGTGCGTAGGAGGCTAATGCAGTGTGTTTGTGTGTGTGTGTGTTTATGTGTGTGTGAGAGTGTGCAGCTCTGTGGAGTCTATGGGTTTGTCAATGATGAACCAGTGTCCAAACAAGAGTGAGTGTGTGGATGACTAAGATCCCATGACGTGGGCTTGACCAGCAGTACCCCCGTATCCTGTGCCGCGCTGGACGCGACCCCCTTGGGAAGGTGGGGGGGGGCACTCTGCTCTGCCTAGTTTTGCCAGGCCGTGACCTGGATGTGTGTCTGTGTGTGTGTGCGTGTGTGTGGGATGTTTTGTTCGGGGGTGGTGGGGGGTGGTGGCTTTGCTGCCTTTTGGAGCTGGCTGACATATAATCCGGGAGAGGGTGAAAAACGCACACACACACACTCACTCTGAAGCTCTTCCTCCTCCCATAACGCAGAGCATTGTCACGGCAAGCAGAGAAGGGTGGATTGCAGCTTGCGCAATAGAGGAGAGGAGGGGGTGAGGGGTGGTGTAGAGAGGCCGAGAGAGAGACAAAAACACATTGGTATGCAATTTGAGAGGGAAAGCGAGAAAGAGACATTTTGGCATGCATCTTTGGAAGAGAGAAAAAATATCTATACATTTTAAGAATGTAATTTTACGGTAAGACAGGGCCATGCATTGTGGAGGGTGGCGAGGACAAGCACATTGATAAGCATTGGAAAGGGGTAGACAGAGGCTTAGGGAGCATAATAACACTCTGATAGAGAAAACACAGGTATTTAGGGCATGCTCTGAGGTAGCAAGAGGTAGTGAATGAGAGAAAGACAGATATAAGACAATAACACTGTCTGAAATGTGCGCGGGGAGCGGGCCTTTACGGATTAGTCCTGATTAGTCCTGTTTTGGAAGCAGGACCATGAGAGTTGTTTGGCCCATGACTCATGTGTGTGTGGGTGTGTGTGAAAGTGTGTGTGTGAGTGAGGAGATTATTGGGTGTCAAGTGGTTCCTTTTTTATGTTGTTTTTCCTACTCCAGTGTGAGTCACTGCAAGAGATGGGCCCCGCAGCACTAGGGTACAGCAAGAGATGGGCCCCGCAGCACTGGGGTACTGCAAGAGATAGGTTCCGCAGCACTGGGCTACTGCAAGAGATAGGTTCCGCAGCACTGGGGTACTGCAAGAGATAGGTTCCGCAGCAGAGAGAGAGAGAGAGAGAGAGAGAGAGCGAGAGAGACAGGCAGACAGACAGACAGATGGAGAGACAGGCAGACAGATGTAGAGACAGACCGAGAGAGACAGACAGACAGACAGACAGATGGAGAGACAGACAGGCAGACATGGAGAGAGACACAGAGAGACTCCTCTGCTAAGCACTGTGTGGTTCTGTGTACGGCCTAAGAGAGAGACAGGCCGACAGAGACAGAGAGAGAGACAGACAGAGAGGAGAGAGAGAGAGAGAGAGGGGGAGACAGACAAAGAGAGAGAGACACACACACACAGACAGATACAAAGAGACAGACAGACAGAGAGAGAGAGACTGTGTGGGTCTGTGTATGGCCTCCTTATCCCGTCCTATCACGCCACAGCTGGAGCTGCCTCAGTACAGGGGCAAGCAAAGACCTGCCTGCCTGTGTGTGTGTGTGTGTGTGTATATGAGTGTGAGTGTGTGTGAGAGAGAGTGAGCCTCAGCTCTCCTCTCCTCATGGCCTGATGTACTGCCTGATCTCCAGAACAGTGTCCTACACCCTGCAGGATGGCGTATGTTTGAGTTCCTGATGCCCTAAAAATGAGCGCAAGTTCCGCTGTTGGTTTCCTCATAGTTCCTTCTCCTTGCACTCACTCTGTGATCGTCTCCTTGCACTCACTCTGTGATCGTCTCCTTGCACTCACTCTGTGATCGTCTCTGTTTGCTGTAGCCTGATTTGTTGTAAGCCACTTTGGAAAAGGTTGTCTGTCTGCTAAGTGTTGAAATGTAATGTAAACATTTAGATTGATGTGGTAGAGAAGCACCAAATATATGCAGTCAAACACAGTCCTGCTCCCAGCGTGAACAATTAGTGTAATCAGATTGTCAAGAAAGTGTGCTTTAGCCCTCAACCATCTTGTATTTACTGCCTGTACCCTGGGAACACCTCAGTGTTGCAGTGCTGACTGCTAGTCTCCCACCTCTGCATGCAGACTACTAGTCTAGTCTCCCACCTCTGCATGCTGACTACTAGTCTAGTCTCCCAGAGCACGTGTGCAGTGCTGACTGCTAGTCTAGTCTCCCAGAGCACGTCTGCATGCAGACTACTAGTCTAGTCTCCCACCTCTGCATGCAGACT
>CM050209.1:32180000-32220000 GCA_027475355.1 Coilia nasus | reverse complement strand
CATTGGTGTGTGTCCATGCATGAGAGGTGTAGTAAGCAGGGGAGACATTGGTTGTGTGTCCATGCATGAGAGGTGTAGTAAGCAGGGGAGACATTGGTGTGTGTCCATGCATGAGAGGTGTATTAGGCTGTGCTGGGTGCCTTATGATGGTACTGAGCTGGACAATCTCTCAGACCAGGATATTTTTCATAAGTGAGGTCACAACTATAGATTTCAAAAACAGACGTTTTCGTAATTTACAACCAACTTCCTTTCCGAGATGCAAAAATACTCTAAATGTTTCCCATGTTTAAATGACAGCCTTTTTACAAACAATTAAAACCATACAAACAGCTTGACAGTTCGTTGTTTTGTGGAATTCTGTGGTGCAGTGTGATGTGATGTTTTTGAGTTTTACTTCACGGGAATTTCACGAGGTGGATTCCAGAGCCCACCAGCGTTCCAGGCTTACAGTAAGAGGCTGTTGTGGGTGTTCGCCCCCTGGGGACGGTGAGTCAGTGTTTTGGCAGAGCAGGCCGCGCTGGCCACCTGGAGCAGGGTCTGTCAGCACCGGCCCCCTGTGCCCCAGCCCAGCTGAAGACTGACACCAGCAGGTGTGGGTGGGAGGCTGAGGTGTGTGTGTGGGTGTGGGCATGCGTGTGCTTAAGGGAGGGGAGGGTGTGGTGTGTGTGTGTGGGCATGTGTGTGCTTAAGGGAGGGAAGGGTGTGTGTGTGTGGGCGGGCTGTGTATGCGCGTGTGTGTGTGTGTGCGTGCGTGTGTGCTTGAGGTGTAGGGGTGTATGTGTGTTGTGTGTGTGTGCGTGCGTGCGGTGTGTGCTTGAGGGGGTGGGGTGTAGGGTGTATGTGTGTGTGTATGTGTGTGAGTGTGGTATGCCGTGGAGTAGCTTCCCGTAAAGGCAGCCCCTCATCCTCCAGACTCCTGGGGGCAGAACTGAAGAGCGTAATGACTGAGGGGAGCAGCAGAGGTCTCAGGTGTGGGGGGTCAGAGGACAGGCCCAGCTGGCTTAAGTTTGGGCAGTCAGGGGCGGCGGCTCAGGTGTGGCGGGGGGGGGGGTTCAGTGGTACAGGCTCCGGTGTGGACAGGCCCAGGTAGCTCAGGTGTGGACAGTCAGGGGGACATGCTCAGGTTTGGGGGGGGTCAGGGGGGACAGGCTCAGGTGTGTGGGGGTCAGGGGGACCTTACCTAGCTGGCTCAGGTGTAGAGGGTCAGGGGGACAGATCTAGCTGGCTCAGGTTTGGGGAGGTCAGGGGGGACTGGCTCAGGTGTGGGGGGGGAGAGACAGGCCCAGCTGGCCAGACCACTTAAGCCCATCTGTGCTCTGCTACCAGAGCAGAGGCGGCCTTCCACTCAGCACATTTCACTTCATGTGTTTGTCCCCAGAAATGTTCAAACGGGCAGTTGTCCCTTTGAAGTGGTCCCCAGAGCTATGATCTCTGGTGCTGTGTTGTGGCGAGGCTGACACGTAGGGCTTTCTTCAGAATGTGCGTGCTGCTGCTCTGAGCTAATTATTGGCTCTGGAGGACCAGCTGTGCCTGCGTCCGCAGTAACTCATTTGGCTCGCCGAATTCCAGAACTTTTTGTGTCTGACCTCAGCAGGAGTGAACAGCTTCTTCCTAAACCCTCTGACCTCTGTGTGTGTGTGTGTGTGTGTAGTGTGTGTGTGTGTGTGTGTGTGTGTGTGTGTGTGTGTGTGTGTGTTATACCATCTTGTTATGAGTGTAATAATGTAGGCTATGGGCTGATCAAGGTTAAAGCTGAAATGCACTGGGATGCTTGTGTGTGTGTGTGGTGTGTGTGTGTGTGTGTGTGTGTGTGTGTGTTTAACCATCTTGTTACGAGCATAATAATGTATGGACATATCAAGGTTAAAGCCAAAATGCACTGGGGTGCTTGTGTGTGTGTGTGTGTGTGTGTGTGTGTGTGTGTTATACCATCTTGTTACGAGCATAATAATGTATGGACATATCAAGGTTAAAGCCAAAATGCACTGGGGTGCTTGCGTGTGTGTAGCTGAACTGTAGAGCAGACTGTTGCACTGCTGTACCGCCAGCAAACTAAAGGGTTAAAATGGCAGCCTGGCTTTGAGCAGGCTCACTGTAGCGCCTTACTTTAGCCAGCTAGCAAGTTAGCGGGCTAGCCTGCTGGTTAGCCTTCCAGGTTCTGGTTTTGATGGCAGGACTCAGCAGTTAAGTCTGAAACGTGACCTCAACAGCATTCCTCTCTCCATGATCTGGTGCTCTCTCTATGATTCGGCACACTCTCTATTTCTCTGGGAAGGCAGCGCAGGCATTTGGATAGCTCTGGCATGTCAAGAAGTTGGGCTCTGCTCAACTTTATGCAAATTAATTCAGCGAACGCGTAGGCGTTATCCAATGAAAGTGGAGCACATGGGGATATCCCATGACATCCATGGTTCTCGTGAAGATTTACTTCTTTTCCGACAGTAATCGGAATCTTGGATAAATATATACAGAAAACAATGTAGGACATGCTTCTAGTGTCTGGTGTGCCAAGGGTTATATGATTGGATTCCTGTAGGACATGCTTCTAGTGTCTGGTGTGCCAAGGGTTATATGATGATTCCTGTCCACAGCGACCTCAGTGCAAAAGTCTTGGGGAAAATGTGGCAGAATGCGCCCGTGTCCTCTGGCTTTTATGTGTGTGTGTGTGTGTGTGTGTGTGTGTGTAGTGTGAAGTTTGGTACTGGCACAGTCATCTGTTATTATAGTTAACTAGCTTAGCTTGCTAGATGGACAGATGTAGGTAGACAGATAGACAGATAGCTTCTGAAGACACACCTATGCCTGTATACTTTGAAAATGCACCCATGATGAAATGCAGAGAGGCGGCACGTAATCAGAACGCTCCCACTGGAGCACGTCGATCTGTGCCATCAGAGAGAACAGCTCAGACGTATGCAGTCCTATCAAACGTGGGGTCAGAGAAGGCCTGTTAGGGCCTCATGTCCACCCACTTGAGCGTGAACAGCACGTAACCGTGTTACAATATCTGTGTATGTGTGACAGAATACGCTCAGATCACGCGTGCCGTGGAAATGGTCTAATCTGTGAACGTGCATTCTGAATGAATACGGACAGAAAATGGGCACTTGCTGTCTATGCACTGTATACGGTGTGTGTTTGGTGGAAATGAGCCCCCGTGCGTCTATGCACTGTATACGGTGTGTGTTTGGTGGAAATGAGCCCCCGTGCGTCTATGCACTGTATACGGTGTGTGTTTGGTGGAAATGAGCCCCCGTGCGTCTATGCACTGTATACGGTGTGTGTTTGGTGGAAATGAGCCCCCGTGCGTCTATGCACTGTATACGGTGTGTGTTTGGTGGAAATGAGCCCCCGTGCGTCTATGCACTGTATACGGAGAGCGTTTGGTGGAAATGAGCCCCCGTGCGTCTATGCACTGTATACGGAGAGCGTTTGGTGGAAATGAGCCCCCGTGCGTCTATGCACTGTATACGGTGTGTGTTTGGTGGAAATGAGCCCCCGTGCGTCTATGCACTGTATACGGTGTGTGTTTGGTGGAAATGAGCCCCCGTGCGTCTATGCACTGTATACGGTGTGTGTGTCTATGCACTGTATACGGTGTGTGTGTCTATGCACTGTATACGGAGTGTGTGTCTATGCACTGTATGCGGTGTGTGTGTCTATGCACTGTATACGGTGTGTGCGTCTATGCACTGTATGCGGTGTGTGTGTCTATGCACTGTATACGGTGTGTGTGTCTATGCACTGTATACGGTGTGTGTGTCTATGCACTGTATACGGTGTGTGTGTCTATGCACTGTATACGGTGTGTGTGTCTATGCACTGTATACGGTGTGTGTTTGGTGGAAATGAGCCCCCGTGCTCACAGTGCTCAGGTAAGCAGTGCTCTGGGCCACCATACACACACACACACACACACACACACACAAACACCACACACCATCAGACCTATACATAGTGATGTTTACAGACTACAGAACACAGGAAACTAAGTTTCTGTGCAGTTGTTAATGGGGGGGGGGCACACTCTATCTATACTCATCTTGCTTGAAAAGGGATATCTAAGACCATACGTTAAATGTGTAGAATTCTCGGTTCGTTGGATAGTTGTGTCCTGTCTCATATTACCCAATTTGTGGTTGAAGTATTTGTGCAGTTTGCTTTGCGTGGTGCAGTAAGATGTTTAACACTAATGGCAGACTTCACTGCATCATCATGGGCGGACATGTGTGCGCGTCCACACTCCTCCTTTGCTTACCTGACTGCCGTTCTGTCTGAGAAGAGACCCCCTCTCCCTTTGCTCTCATGCTGCTGTGGTTTACATGAGCGAAGCACCAAGGCGCTACAGCGTGGAAGGATGGTTCTGTTTGGGCAGAAATAGACTCACTCTGAAGGGCCTTATTCCACGACAATGACCGCCTTGCTGAGCATTATCCTGCTTATTATACAGCTACCTGCCAAGAACAACAATAGAAAGTTAGAAACTTCTAGCAGTGTCATTTTTTTATATTTATTGCCTCTACGTAGTTGGCGCTGCAAAAAATAGTTCAGGCAAAGACATTCTTTAGAGCCGTATGATTAAGAATGGGAGTTAAGGCTTTACTATGAGTGACGGGAGAGGCATTGGTCCGTGCACCGTCTCCATGCATGAGAGGTGTAGTAAGCAGGAGAGACATTGGTCTGTGTCCATGCATGAGAGGTGTAGTAAGCAGGAGAGACATTGGTGTGTGTCCATAAATGAGAGGTGTAGTAAGCAGGAGGAGACATTGGTGTGTGTCCATGCATGAGAGGTGTAGTAAGCAGGAGAGACATTGGTGTGTGTCCATGCATGAGAGGTGTAGTAAGCAGGAGAGACATTGGTGTGTGTCCATAAATGAGAGGTGTAGTAAGCAGGAGAGACATTGGTGTGTGTCCATGCATGAGAGGTGTAGTAAGCAGGAGAGACATTGGTGTGTGTCCATGCATGAGAGGTGTATTAGGCTGTGCTGGGTGCCTTATGATGGTACTGAGCTGACAATCTCTCAGACCAGGGATATTTTTCATAAGTGAGGTCACAACTATAGATTTCAAAAACAGACGTTTTCGTAATTTACAACCAACTTCCTTTCCAAGACGCAAAAATACTCTAAATGTTTCCCATGTTAAATGACAGCCTTTTACAAACAATTAAAACCATACAAACAGCTTGACAGTTCGTTGTTTTGTGGAATTCTGTGGTGCAGTGTGATGTGATGTTTTTGAGTTTTACTTCACGGGAATTTCACGAGGTGGATTCCAGAGCCCACCAGCGTTCCAGGCTTACAGTAAGAGGCTGTTGTGGGTGTTCGCCCCCTGGGGACGGTGAGTCAGTGTTTTGGCAGAGCAGGCCGCGCTGGCCACCTGGAGCAGGGTCTGTCAGCACGGCCCCCTGTGCCCCAGCCCAGCTGAAGACTGACACCAGCAGGTGTGGGTGGGAGGCTGAGGTGTGTGTGTGGGTGTGGGCATGCGTGTGCTTAAGGGAGGGGAGGGTGTGTGTGTGTGTGTGGGCATGTGTGTGCTTAAGGGAGGGAAGGGTGTGTGTGTGTGGGCGGCTGTGTTATGCGCGTGTGTGTGTGTGTGCGTGCGTGTGTGCTTGAGGTGTAGGGTGTATTTGTGTGTGTGTGTGTGCGTGCGTGCGTGTGTGCTTGAGGGGTGGGGTGTAGGGTGTATGTGTGTGTGTATGTGTGTGAGTGTGGTATGCCGTGGAGTAGCTTCCCGTAAAGGCAGCCCCTCATCCTCCAGACTTCAGTGGTACAGGCTCTGGTGTGGACAGGCCCAGGTAGCTCAGGTGTGGACAGTCAGGGGGACAGGCTCAGGTTTGGGGGGGTCAGGGGGACAGGCTCAGGTGTGTGTGGTCATGGGGGGGACTTACCTAGCTGCTCAGGTGTAGAGGGTCAGGGGGACAGATCTAGCTGCTCAGGTTTGGGGAGGTCAGGGGGACTGTCTCAGGTGTGGGGGGGGAGATAGGCCCAGCTGGCCAGACCACTTAAGCCCATCTGTGCTCTGCTACGAGAGCAGAGGCGGCCTTCCACTCAGCACATTTCACTTCATGTGTTTGTCCCCAGAAATGTTCAAACGGGCAGTTGTCCCTTTGAAGTGGTCCCCAGAGCTATGATCTCTGTGCTGTGTTGTGGCGAGGCTGACACGTAGGGCTTTCTTCAGAAATGGCGTGCTGCTGCTCTGAGCTAATTATTGGCTCTGGAGGACCAGCTGTGCCTGCGTCCGCAGTAACTCATTTGGCTCGCCGAATTCCAGAACTTTTTGTGTCTGACCTCAGCAGGAGTGAACAGCTTCTTCCTAAACCCTCTGACCTCTGTGTGTGTGTGCGCGTGTGTGTGTGTTTGTGTGTTTGTTTGTGTGTGTGTGTGTGTGTGTGTGTTATACCATCTTGTTATGAGTGTAATAATGTAGGCTATGGGCTGATCAAGGTTAAAGCTGAAATGCACTGGGATGCTTGTGTGTGTGTGTGTGTGTGTGTGTGTGTGTTATACCATCTTGTTACGAGCATAATAATGTATGGACATATCAAGGTTAAAGCCAAAATGCACTGGGGTGCTTGCGTGTGTGTAGCTGAACTGGTAGAGCAGACGGTTGCACTGCTGTACCGCCAGCAAACTAAAGGGTTAAAATGGCAGCCTGGCTTTGAGCAGGCTCACTGTAGCGCCTTACTTTAGCCAGCTAGCAAGTTAGCGGGCTAGCCTGCTGGTTAGCCTTCCAGGTTCTGGTTTTGATGGCAGGACTCAGCAGTTAAGTCTGAAACGTGACCTCAACAGCATTCCTCTCTCCATGATCTGGTGCTCTCTCTATGATTCGGCACACTCTCTATTTCTCTGGGAAGGCAGCGCAGGCATTTGGATAGCTCCGGCATGTCAAGAAGTTGGGCTCTGCTCAACTTTATGCAAATTAATTCAGCGAACGCGTAGGCGTTATCCAATGAAAGTGGAGCACATGGGGATATCCCATGACATCCATGGTTCTCGTGAAGATTTACTTCTTTTCCGACAGTAATCGGAATCTTGGATAAATATATACAGAAAACAATGTAGGACATGCTTCTAGTGTCTGGTGTGCCAAGGGTTATATGATTGATTCCTGTAGGACATGCTTCTAGTGTCTGGTGTGCCAAGGGTTATATGATTGATTCCTGTAGGACATGCTTCTAGTGTCTGGTGTGCCAAGGGTTATATGATGATTCCTGTCCACAGCGACCTCAGTGCAAAAGTCTTGGGGAAAATGTGGCAGAATGCGCCCGTGTCTCTGGCTTTTATGTGTGTGTGTGTGTGTGTGTGTGTGTAGTGTGAAGTTTGGTACTGGCACAGTCATCTGTTACTATAGTTAACTAGCTTAGCTTGCTAGATGGACAGATGTAGGTAGACAGATAGACAGATAGCTTCTGAAGACACACCTATGCCTGTATACTTTGAAAATGCACCCATGATGAAATGCAGAGAGGCGGCACGTAATCAGAACGCTCCCACTGGAGCACGTCGATCTGTGCCATCAGAGAGAACAGCTCAGACGTATGCAGTCCTATCAAACCTGGGGTCAGAGAAGGCCTGTTAGGCCTCATGTCCACCCACTTGAGCGTGAACAGCACGTAACTGTGTACAATATCTGTGTATATGTGACAGAATACGCTCAGATCACGCGTGCGGTGGAAATGGTCTAATCTGTGAACGTGCATTCTGAATGAATACGGACAGAAAATGGGCACTTGCTGTCTATGCACTGTATACGGTGTGTGTTTGGTGGAAATGAGCCCCCGTGCGTCTATGCACTGTATACGGTGTGTGTTTGGTGGAAATGAGCCCCCGTGCGTCTATGCACTGTATACGGTGTGTGTTTGGTGGAAATGAGCCCCCGTGCGTCTATGCACTGTATACGGTGTGTGTTTGGTGGAAATGAGCCCCCGTGCGTCTATGCACTGTATACGGTGTGTGTTTGGTGGAAATGAGCCCCCGTGCGTCTATGCACTGTATACGGAGAGCGTTTGGTGGAAATGAGCCCCCGTGCGTCTATGCACTGTATACGGAGAGCGTTTGGTGGAAATGAGCCCCCGTGCGTCTATGCACTGTATACGGTGTGTGTTTGGTGGAAATGAGCCCCCGTGCGTCTATGCACTGTATACGGTGTGTGTTTGGTGGAAATGAGCCCCCGTGCGTCTATGCACTGTATACGGTGTGTGTGTCTATGCACTGTATACGGTGTGTGTGTCTATGCACTGTATACGGAGTGTGTGTCTATGCACTGTATGCGGTGTGTGTGTCTATGCACTGTATACGGTGTGTGCGTCTATGCACTGTATGCGGTGTGTGTGTCTATGCACTGTATACGGTGTGTGTGTCTATGCACTGTATACGGTGTGTGTGTCTATGCACTGTATACGGTGTGTGTGTCTATGCACTGTATACGGTGTGTGTGTCTATGCACTGTATACGGTGTGTGTTTGGTGGAAATGAGCCCCCGTGCTCACAGTGCTCAGGTAAGCAGTGCTCTGGGCCACCATACACACACACACACACACACACACACACAAACACCACACACCATCAGACAGAACAGCTCAACGTTATGCAGTCTTATCAGTGGGGTCAGAGGCGGCCACCATACACACACACACCTCTACATGAGGGAGACTGGGTAGCGGTACAGCTTCAGGCCACCACACACACACACACACACACGCACACCGCTAGTGTCCTCAGTGCATCTTCCTATGGTGTGCTCGGAATTCTCTACAGTTCCATTTGCCATTCTGTCTTTCCCTCCATTATCGGTGCAAATAGCAGGGCGTTTCGCTGCCTTAAGATGTCCATAGCAGGGCGTTATGCTGCCTTAAGATGTCCATAGCAGGGCGTTTCGCTGCCTTAAGATGTCCATAGCAGGGCGTTACGCTGCCTTAAGATGCCCGTAGCAGCTTTGGCCATATCTGAAAGTAAAAAAGTGTTGCATCATGTCCACAGTCAGTGATTAAATAGATTTTTTTTTGTGCAACTGGTATTATTTTACTTTTAGTCTAATTTTCCTTTCTTATCAATGTGCTTGCACTTTGGAGATATGCAAAGATGAAATTGATCAAAAATGTGCATCTGTGAATGTTGTGCACATTCTCTTTGTGGTTTGAGTAAGCCTGTTCGTGCAGCACACTGTATTCCATTCAGCCTAGTCTATCCGCCTTTTTCCATTTGGTAGTTTTTAAAGCCAAATTCCAGCACTTGGAGTTGTATGAACAACACTTGAAATGTGTTAAAAAATAAAACCCTCAAGCTTCTGCCTATAATGTTTTATAGCTGTGGCCGGGCGCCAGGCTTTGCCTTCTGATGCGCTGCTCAGCGATCTGCTCTTGCCAAAAGATGAGCACATTTGCATTCGAAAAAGATCAAGCTATCGGCCTATCTGTTTTCAATTGTGGAATTATGGGTTCAGCTGTGGCAGTTTGCATAATTGCCATCTAAACGTTTCCAAGAAGTTCCACAGCTTTTGAGTTTCGTCCAGTAATTAAGTTATGATTTTAGCCAGGTCTGGTTAGCCGCCTATCACTCAGGGTTAGGGCTCATTCACACCAAACACTCTCCGTATTCAGCGCGTGGCCGTATTCTGCCCGTACAATATGTTTCTATGGTGATAAAATACGCTCAGAATACGCTCAGAACACGGTTGCGGTGGGAATGGTCTCATCTGCCAGCGTGCATTCTAAATGAATACGGACAGAATACGCTCAGAATACGGCCACGCGCTGAACACGCAGAGAGTTTGGTGTGAATGAGCCTTTAGGCTGCATCAGCTGCTGTGTGTCCAAGGAGATCAGCCATTCATTTCTGTAGAAGCACACAGCAAACCATACTGATGTGAAAGATGAATGTCGTCACAGTTTTCTCAGCAATAATCAGCAATAGGATTCATTGTTGCAGTTGCTATTTTTTTTGTTACGGACTAAAAAACATGTTAGAATTATGCTAATTCACCCTTTGCTGAAGATGGTTTGCACTTGCTTGCTAGCAAAGTGAAGTGCGCCTGCTTGGTGTGAAGTCCTGTGCTGGTGAAGTGAGCCTGGCGTGGGCCTCGGTGTTGTAGAGGCGTTGCAGTCACGCCTCCCGCGTCTCTGAGGGCCGTGTCCGCTGCGTTGTTGAGGTCGCGGTGGCCACGGTGGTCCTGTGCTTGTTTTTGTCCTCCCTAAGCGCTGGAGCGAGCCTGTTGTCCTTCTGTGTTTGCAGCAGGGCGCTCTGTGTGGTCACTGTAGAGCGATGGGGGGGGCGTGGATGGAAGGAAACCGACGTGTGTGTGTGTGTGTGTGTGTGTGTGTGTGTTTGGAGCAGGACGCTCTGTGTGGGTCACTGTAGAGCGATGGGGGGGTCGTTGATGGAAGGAAACCGACGTGTGTGTGTGTGTGTGTGTTTGGAGCAGGGCGCTCTGTGTGGTCACTGTAGAGCGATGGGGGGGGGCGTGGATGGAAGGAAACTGACGTGTGTGTGTGTGTGTGTGTTTGGAGCAGGACGCTCTGTGTGGGTCACTGTAGAGCGATGGGGGGGTCGTTGATGGAAGGAAACCGACGTGTGTGTGTGTGTGTGTGTTTGGAGCAGGGCGCTCTGTGTGGGTCACTGTAGAGCGATGGGGGGGTCGTGGATGGAAGGAAACCGACGTGTGTGTGTGTGTGTGTGTGTGTGTTTGGAGCAGGGTGCTCTGTGTGGGTCACTGTAGAGCGATGGGGGGGTCGTGGATGGAAGGAAACCGACGTGTGTGTGTGTGTGTGTGTGTGTGTTTGGAGCAGGGTGCTCTGTGTGGGTCACTGTAGAGCGATGGGGGGGTCGTGGATGGAAGGAAACCGATGTGTGTGTGTGTGTGTGTTTGGAGCAGGACGCTCTGTGTGGGTCACTGTAGAGCAATGGGGGGGTCGTGGATGGAAGGAAACCGACGTGTGTGTGTGTGTGTGTGTGTGTGTGTGTGTGTGTGTGTGTGTTTGGAGCAGGGCGCTCTGTGTGGGTCACTGTAGAGCGATGGGGGGGTCGTGGATGGAAGGAAACCGACGTGTGTGTGTGTGTGTGTGTTTGGGTGGGGGGCTCTGTACTGCAGCAGCGGATCTGTACTGCTCGCTCTTTCTCAGGACTATCTCCACTTTCTTGCTCTTGCTCTGGGTCTCGTGCTTCTCTCATTCTATCATTTTTTGTGTTCCTCTTGTCTCAGTCTGTTTTTCTTTTTCTCTCTCTCAGTATGTCTGTCTTTTCCTTCTCTCTCTCTCTCTATCTGTCTGTCTCTCTCTCTGTCTTCATATTCTGTCCTGTCTGTCTCTCTCTCTCTCTCTTTTTCTCTCTCTCTCTCTCTCTCTCTGTGAGTGTGTGCAGTGAAGCAGGGTTTCATCATCACGGCCAGGCTGTGGAGGCCAGCGGCCCTTTGGAGGAACCACAAACAATAGCATTCCACAAGAAAAGTCCCCAGATGAAGCTCAACTTTGTGTGTGTGTGTGTGTGTTTGTGCGTGTTTGTGTTTTCTGCATATGTGTGTGTTTTTCTGCATATGTATGTTTGTGTGCGTTTCACTCAGTGAGGCACCTCTTTAGAAACACAGACACTGTCTCCGCCATCTTTAACCTGCTCCCCACACTCTCACAAGCTAGTCACAGTTTCTGGTTTTAAAGCTCTGACCCTTTAGAATGCAACACATTTTAAGTGTTGGATTTGAGTGTCCTATCTGTCCTTTTTTGGGTACATGATCATTTTGGGTCTTTCGTGTCACTGAGATGAAACATTTAATGTAAGCATATAACTTAGACTTGAGAATAAACGCTTTAAGGAAGCTTTGGAGGCATCTGCATGTCAGACTGTGGAAGCTTTAAGCTGGAGCCCTTTGTCTGCACTTGTGTTGGGACATTGTGAGTGGAGAAGACTCTGCTCCTCTAATGTGTCTGTCTGTCTGCTCCAAGTGCAGTTAGTGGTTGAGAACAATCCCTGCTGCCTGTGTGTATGTGTGTGTGTTTTTGTGTCTTTTTGTGTGTCTTTGTGTGTGTGTATGTTTGTGTGTGTGTATGTTTGTGTGTGTGTGTATCTTTGTGTGTGTGTGTGTATGTGTGTGCGTCTGCGCACATGCGTACGTACGCGTGTGTGTGTATCTGTGTGTGTGTGTGTGTGTATGTATGTGTGTGCGTCTGCGCACATGCGTACGTACGTGTGTGTGTGTGTGCGCGCGCATGCGTACGTACGCGTGTGTGTGTATCTGTGTGTGTGTGTGTGTGTGTGTGTGTGTGTGTGTGTGTGTGTGTGTGTGTGAGCAGCAGGCCTCTGGTGTGCTCCGTGCGGCCGGTGCAGGCTGCTGGTGCTGGTGCTCACACACTCCTGCAGCACGGGGGCGGACGCACTGCTCACACACTCCTGCAGCAC
Source organism: Coilia nasus (assembly GCA_027475355.1). Lineage (NCBI taxonomy): Eukaryota > Metazoa > Chordata > Actinopteri > Clupeiformes > Engraulidae > Coilia > Coilia nasus. Next base: position 32,207,608 of record CM050209.1, on the reverse strand, counting down.
GGGGGCGGACGCCCTGCTCGCACACTCCTGCAGCACGGGGGCGGACGCACTGCTCACACACTCCTGCAGCACGGGGGCGGACGCACTGCTCACACACTCCTGCAGCACGGGGGCGGACGCATTGCTCGCATCTGGTTTCACTTAGACACAAAGGAAAGGAGGGAGAGAGAGGGAGGGAGGGATAGAGATAGATAGAAAGAGTAGACGAGAGAGATTCAGAGAGAAGGGGGAGAGAGCGAGAGAGAGAGCAAGGGAGAGAGAGAGGGTCTAGAGAGAGAAAGAGTGGAGGAGAGAGAGTCGGAGAGAAGAAGAGAGAGGGGGGGAGCAATGGCAACCAGTAGGGAGACAGCCATAGGCTGGGGGAGCCATAGACTGGAGGAGCCATAGGCTGGGGGAGCCACAGTGAAGGAGCCATAGACTGGAGGAGCCATAGGCTGGAGGAGCCACAGTGAAGGAGCCATAGACTGGAGGAGCCATAGGCTGGAGGAGCCACAGTGAAGGAGCCATAGGCTGGGGGAGCCATAGACTGGGGGAGCCATAGGCTGGAGGAGCCATAGACTGGGGGAGCCATAGACTGGAGGAGCCATAGGGAAGGAGCCATAGGCTGGGGGAGCCATAGGGAAGGAGCCATAGGCTGGGGGAGCCATAGACTGGGGGAGCCATAGACTGGGGGAGCCATAGACTGGGGGAGCCATAGGGAAGGAGCCATAGACTGGAGGAGCCATAGACTGGGGGAGCCATAGGGAAGGAGCCATAGACTGGAGGAGCCATAGGGAAGGAGCAAGCTAGCATAAAGGAGGAGAGAAAGGGAGGGAATGGAAGGTAAAGGGAAGGAGAGAGAGAGAGAGAGAGAGAGAGAGAGAGAGAGAGAGAGAGAGAGAGAGAGAGAGAGAGAGAGAGAGAGAGAGAAAGAAAGAGAGAGAGAGAGAGAGAGAAGAGAGGATGAGAAAAAGAGCAAACAAGTGAAAGTCGAGGGGAAAAAGGTGAAATAAGTGAGAGGGAGACTGAGGCAACCTATCCTCCCTATCCTCTTCTCTTTCTCTCTCTCTCCCTCTCTCTCTCTCTCTCTCCCTCTCTCTCTCCATCCCTCCTCCCCTTTTGTGAAGTGGAGAGAGTAAACAGGCCTGCAGTTTCTTGTTTCCACTTTCCCTAGCCCACATCTCCATAGCAACTATGCGCAGGTCGCCCTCTGTCAACGTTTTACACACACACACACACACACACACACACACACACACACACAGCCACTCTCACACACTCTTATGACCATTTCTCACAGTTACCTAAAGGATACATAGAACTGTACAGAAAGCATTGATATTGGTATCGGACCTTATAAAAGCATTGAGGTACAGATATAGGCGTTGAGGTACAGATATAGACATTAAGGTAAAGATATAGACATTGAGGTACAGATATAGGTGTTGAGGTACAGATATAGGTGTTGAGGTAAAGATATAGGTGTTGAGGTACAGATATAGACATTGAGGTACAGATATAGACATTGAGGTACAGATATAGGTGTTGAGATATAGGTATAGGTGTTGAGATACAGGGTGTGCGATCACAAGGTCGGGGAGTCATACAAGAAAGCTGTCTTGTTTGTGAGATGGGAAAGGGCCCTTGTCACTGTGGCTGCGCAGTAACAACAACAAATAGCAATAACAACAAATAGCAATAACAACAAATAGCAATAACAACAAATAGCAATAACAACAAATAGCAATAACAACAAATAGCAATAACAACAGGAAGCAGCAGGCAAATAACCGTAGGATCCATTTGAGTTCATCAGGACTTGGGCAGCTAAGTGTTGGATGATCTATTAGCATACACATCTCTCATGTCCTCACGCAACACCCCGCCCCAGTCTCCAGCAGAGAGCCCCCCCTCCCCCCCCCAACCAACTGCCCAACCAACTCTGTGACTCAGCTAGATAACATTAGGAGCTGGAGTTCTGAGGTGATTGTTTTTAAAACAGCAATTAGCAATTTAGGTGATGAGCCCAAAGTATTCCCAGTTGGCTAATAATTATACAGTGCTTGTTTACAAGCCAGTAGAATGGGGCTGGGCTTGCAGCATTCACAGTGTGTGTTCTGCCTGTGTTCGAGTCAGTCTTCGTTTGTCATTTTCATTTCTTCTGCGCTCAGTGAACTTGATTGGAAGCAGAACTCTGTCATCTAAACAATTACAGTGATGCGCTGTGTGTTAAGAGTTTGTCTGTTCCTGGATGATGAATTGATTGTGTCTTGGGCTGATTGTGTATGAGTGTATGAGTGTGTGTGTGTGTGTGTGTGTGTGTGTGTGTGTGTGTGTGTGTGTGTGTGTGTGTTTTTCCGTGTGAGTCTGTGAGGAGCGCACAAGCGTGGCCATTGTGATGGCGTTCCAGAGAGGAGGCGACGTGACCGGCTCCAGCTGCTCGCTGCTGATAAGCACAGGTGACGCTTCCTGTGTGGCGTCCCAGGTCCCCTCTGTCCTTCGCCCTCCTGCGGGACACCAGAGCTGCCATTGCCCCCCCCCCCCCCAATGCTGTGCAGCCTCACCACAGAGCTCGGAATGTGGGGCACTCTAGAATGCAGCGTGGAGTTCTGGAATCTTGCACTGTAGAAGAATGCATTATGGGTGGAATTTTTTAACCCCCCCTGCTTGAAAGTGGCGTCAGTGCTCTGACTGTAATTGAATTCCTGTGTGTGTCAGAACCCCCTTTCTGCAGGAAAAAACATGGACACTACAAGCTCATTTCGGTTCACAGAAGTACATAATCCTACACTGTCCGAACCTTGTGCAGTCTTTGGTTACTTGGTCATCAAGTCTGCAGAAATGGTAGAATCCAACACTGCCTGTCTTTCCCCGCAGTCTTGTTAGGTGGTCAAGTTGTGCCTGACCAACCGTACACATCACCCCCATCCACTCCTCTCACCCAGCTCTCTACGGTGATCAGACACGCCAGTCCTGCAGATGGTCAGATTATGTGAACGCTCAGCGTCAGCATACCCAGCATTAGTCGTTTTTCCGATAACTGATTTAGTACACCCTCTGACCCCTGCATAACACTGCTCTGCCCCCAACCCCCCTCAAACACACGCGCGCGCGCACACGCGCACACACACACACACACACACACACACACACACACACACACACACACACACACACACGTACACACCTGCACACACTTAAATACCAGTCATAAAACTCAATTCATGCCCAACCTGCCCCAGAACCCGTTTCCAATTATCCCCCAGCCCCTACCCTCTTCCTCCATGTGTGCCTTAGCAAGCAGCAGGCGTGTGTGTGTGTGTGTGTGTGTGTGTGTGTGTGTGTGTGTGTGTGTGTGCCTTAGGAAGTAGCAGGCGTGTATGTGTGTGTGTGCCTTAGCAAGCAGCAGGCGTGTGTGTGTGTGTGTGCCTTAGCAAGTAGCAGGCGTGTATGTGTGTGTGTGTGTGTGCCTTAGCAAGTAGCAGGCGTGTGTGTGTGTGTGTGCGCCTTAGCAAGCAGCAGGCGTCTGTGTGTGTGTGTGTGTGTGTGTGTGTGTGTGTGCCTTAGCGAGTAGCAGGCGTGTATGTGTGTGTGTGTGCCTAAGCAAGCAGCAGGCGTGTGTGTGTGTGTGCCTTAGTGAGTAGCAGGCGTGTATGTGTGTGTGTGTGCCTAAGCAAGCAGCAGGCGTGGTAACAGCGTGGAACTCAAAACCTCCCTTCATAAGCCCCTCGCCATGCCCAGTGCCCACCATCGCACACACACGCACACACACACACTCATGCACTCACACACATGCACTCACACACATGCACTCACACACATGCACTCACACACTCACACACACACATGCACGCACGCACACACACACACATGCACTCACACACATGCACTCACACGCACTCATGCACTCACACACATGCACTCACACACATGCACTCACACACATGCACGCACGCACACACACACGCACACATGCGCACACTCTGAGTGGCCCAGACGGCATTCTCCGGCGTGGCCTGAGTAAACACTAGTGTGTATGTGGGCAGGGTGCTGGGTGTCTGGCTTGGCACTGGGCCATGGCTGGGGACAGGGGAGAAGGGTGGGGGCAGAATGTGTGGGGGGGGGGGGGGGGGGGGGGGCATGGGAGACATGATGCCGAAGGAGAGGTGGGGAGAGGTGGTTGTTGGGGTGATTTGGAGGGGAGGGGGGGGGGGTCCGTGTGGGGGGGGGGGGTCAGCCAGCATAGGGGTCAGCCAGCATAGGGAGGGAGAGCGAGAGATGTTGGAGCTCGATATTGCCTACATCTGGGGTGCCTCCCCTCTCCTCTCCTCTCCTCTCTCTCCCTCTCCCTCCTTCCCTCTCCCCTTCCCTCTCTCCCCCCTCTTTCCCCCTCTTCTCCCCCCTCCCCCTTCCCTCTCTCTCTCCTTCCCCTCCCTTCTAATTAAAATTTTCTGGTGAAATTAGGCCGCTGCCTTGTGCTGCCCTCACCAGAGTGGGCGGGCTGGGGGCCAGGGCTCCGGCTGGCTGACATTTCTGACATTGTTAGACGGTGTCGGGTTGCGCCTCCCTCGCGTGATGCGTGTGTTTATGTGGGAGTGCGGCTGTGCCGTGGAGTTCGTCTGCTAATAGCCAGCTTTAGGCGGCTTTAGGACCGCACTGTAAAACCACGCAGCAGTTTCCGTCCGCCTGCCTTTTACTCGGCCACATCACGGGCCCGTCTTTCCTTCCTTCTTTGTTTGGACCATGGCTGCTCGGTTTATGCCACTCAAGGCCTGCGTTGCCACAGCAGCCATCCGTACGGATTAAGGAACGGCCTTTGAAGCCGTTGTTTGTTCTGTTCTTTTAGCATTAGAAGTTATAGTCTTTTAGCATTAGAAGGTATAGTCTTTTAGCATTAGAAGGTATAGTCTTTTAGCATTAGAAGGTATAGTCTTTTAGCATTAGAAAGCTGTGAAGTAGCCATACACCATTAAAAGGCAGTAAGGTAGACATATGCACCATTAAAGGGGATTCTGTGTGTCATCGTAGATGATGGCAAGGGGGCTCCTGCGGCTCCTCGCGCTGCACTGCATAAGTCACCCTACTCTCTGCACTGCATAAATCACCATACTCTCTGCACTGCATAAATCACCCTACTCTCTGCACTGCATAAGTCACCCTACTCTCTGCACTGCATAAATCACCCTACTCTCTGCACTGCATAAATCACCATACTCTCTGCACTGCATAAGTCACCCTACTCTCTGCACTGCATAAATCACCCTACTCTCTGCACTGCATAAGTCACCCTACTCTCTGCACTGCATAAATCACCATACTCTCTGCACTGCATAAATCACCCTACTCGCTACACTGCGTAAGTCACCCTACTCTCTGCACTGCGTAAGTCACCCTACTCGCTGCACTGCGTAAGTCACCCTTCTGGCTACACTGCATAAGTCACCCCATAAGTTGGCCATGACGCTTCGCAGGCTCTGCCCGGTGAAAGTTAGTTTTCTGAACAGGAAGTGACATGCTACAGAAACAGTGCATCACGCAGTAAAAGGACTTGCTCGGTAATGAAAGGAAAATGAGAGGAGTTTCTGGGGAGGTCGGGGTGGTGCAGATGGTGCTCTAACCGTAAGGTGTGATTGTCTGGTGTGTGTGTGTGTGTGTGCGTTTTAAGGTGTGATTGTCTGGTGTGTGTGTGTGTGCGTTATGAGGCTCTGCTTCGCCTCCGTCTGTAGGGGTTTTTGCTTCTCCGCTCCTCCATCTATCTGTGCCGTGGCTTTGCAAAGAGCTGGAACACAATGGGGGCAGCGAAGAAGAAAAGGGAGGCGTTGGTGGAGGCGTTGGGGAGTGGGGGTGTGTGTGGAGGTCGAGGCGTTGGGGTGTGTGTGGAGGTCGAGGCGTTGGGGAGTGGGGATGTGTGTAGAGGTGGAGGCTTTGGTGGAGGCGTTGGGGAGTGGGTGTGTGTGGAGGTGGAGGCGTTGGGGAGTGGGGGGGTGGAGGCGTTGGGGAGTGGGGGGGTGGAGGCGTTAGGGAGTGGGGGGGTGTGTGGAGGTGGAGGCGTTGGGAGTGGGTGTGTGGAGGTGGAGGCGTCAGGGAGTGGGGGGGTGTGTGGAGGTGGAGGCGTTGGGGAGTGGGGGTGGAGGTGGAGGCGTTGGGGAGTGGGGGGGTGGAGGCGTTGGGGAGTGGGTGTGTGTGGGGTTGGAGGCGTTGGGGAGTGGGGGTGGAGGTGGAGGCGTTGGGAGTGGGTGTGTGGAGGTGGAGGCGGTGGGTGGATTCGGGGAGGGGGGGTTATAAAAGGCCCAGGACCATAGTGTGTACGTCAGCTAAGTGTTAACATAGCGAGAGGAGGATTATATAAATGGCCATGGAGTGACTCTCCAATGAGCTCATCACTTAACAATCTGCTTCATGTTTCTCCATCTGCAACCTTTTTTTCCCCCCTTACATTTTTTTCTCTCCTCCTCTCCTTGCCTCTGCCCTCCTCATCCTCCTCTCCTGCTCTCCAGTCCTCTCCTCTCCTCTCCTCTCCTCTCCTGTGCTCTCCTCCTCTCGCCTCTGCTCTCCTCCTCTCCAGTCCTCTCTTCTTCTTGCCTCTGCTCTCCTCCTCCTCCTCCTCCTCCTCTCCTCTCCTCTCCTCTCCTCTCCTCTCCTCTCCTCTCCTCTCCTCTCCTCTCCTCTCCTCTCCTCTCCTGTGCTCTCCTCCTCTCGCCTCTGCTCTCCTCCTCTCCAGTCCTCTCTTCTCCTTGCCTCTGCTCTCCTCCTCCTCCTCCTCCTCTTCTCCTCTCCTCTCCTCTCCTCTCCTGTGCTCTCCTCCTCTCGCCTCTGCTCTCCTCCTCTCCAGTCCTCTCCTCTCCTGTGCTCTCCTCCTCTCGCCTCTGCTCTCCTCCTCCTCCTCCTCCTCTCTTCTCCTTGTCTCTGCTCTCCTCCTCCTCCTCCTCCTCCTCCTCTCCTCTCCTCTCCTCTCCTGTGCTCTCCTCCTCTCGCCTCTGCTCTCCTCCTCTCCAGTCCTCTCCTCTCTTTGTCTCCACTCTGTCTCTGATTCTCTCTCTTTCTCTCTCTCTTTTCCCCTTGTTCTCTGTCTCTCTCTCTTGCTTCCTCTCAGCCTCCCTCTCTCACCCCCTTCTCTCTCTTCCTCTCTCCCTCTTTCTCTTTCTTTCTCTCTCACTCTCCATCTCTCTCTCCCTCCCTCTCCCTCTCTCTCTAAAGTATGGAAGAGGTTAGGCAGAGGCTGGTGGCTGCTGTGGCCTAGGCATCCACTGTGCACGTAGGCCATCGTGTATACACACAGGCACTCAGCTGGCCCAGGAATCCAAAGCAAAGGAATCAGACTCAAGTCTTATCAGGGTTCCTCCAATAAATGTGTGTGTGTGAGCGAGATGGACAGTTTATGTGTGTGTGGGCGCGTGTTGAAGAGGGTCAGGAACGCTGTTCACACCCACGTCTGACGCAATCCAGGCCTGGAGAAGGAGAAGCACTCAGCAAGCTCCAGTTCTCTGGTTCTGTGTGTGTGTGGAAGGTTATGAAACCCAACCAAAATACTGCATTCCTGCCCTTTCTTGCTTAAGATCGCATGTGCAGCCGGCATGCGCAGGTCTGCACAGCTGCTACATTTCTTGTGCATCATACTGATGGCAGGATCTGCGTCATGTGCATCATACTGATGGCAGGATCTGCGTCATGTGCATCATACTGGTGGCAGGATCTGTGTCATGTGCACCATACTGGTGGCAGGATCTGCGTCATGTGCATCATACTGATGGCAGGATCTGCGTCATGTGCACCATACTGGTGGCAGGATCTGCGTCATGTGCACCATACTGATGGCAGGATCTGCGTCATGTGCATCATACTGATGGCAGGATCTGCGTCATGTGCACCATACTGGTGGCAGGATCTGCGTCATGTGCACCATACTGGTGGCAGGATCTGCGTCATGTGCACCATACTGATGGCAGGATCTGCGTCATGTGCATCATACTGGTGGCAGGATCTGCGTCATGTGCACCATACTGATGGCAGGATCTGCGTCATGTGCACCATACTGATGGCAGGATCTGCGTCATGTGCACCATACTGGTGGCAGGATCTGTGTCATGTGCACCCGTGTTCTGGGTACTTAAGTAGAATGCAGATTAGATAGGCGAATGCTTGGCTTACATCAGTGTATTATAGATGATCTGGTGATGGAAATAATTTGTACATACACTGAGCAGGTATGTCAGTTTGCCCACCTGGCCAGGTACACGACACACCTGAGCGCTTGTACACACTGTTACCACGGCTACAGCTCCACGCAAAAAGTGCTGTCCTGCAGTTGTGGGCGAATTCCACCGTCATCCTCCTCATTTCCTATGTGTGCTGTCTCCCACTTTCTCATCTGGTAGCTGGACATGTGAGGGAATACAGGCATGCCTTAGCCAGCCAGTCCACGAGCAAGTCCACAAGCCAAACCAGCCAGCCAGCCAGCCAATCAGCCGGTCTGAAAGCCAGCCAGCCAGAGAGCTTCTGGGCTCCAGAGTGGCCCAGGGTTCCCGCCTGTCTGGAGTCACCAGCTCAAGTGCACTAATATCTGTGATCACCCACACACACACACACCCACACACATGCACACACACACACACACTGATCTCATTCTCAGCGGAGTGGATGGGACCCAGAAGAACTAATACTTCACTCTCGGCCTAGCCTGAAAACCCATTTCCCTCGAAGCGCCAGGTCAACAAGTTTATCAGGCCTGGCTCTGCTCCTTCAGGCAGGCGGCATGGTTTTATTTGGGCCGGATTTGGAAGTAAACTTTTGGGCATGATGGAACGTCTATTTTAAGCTCTGACAAACGGGAGATGCCCTTGATGGAGTTTGCAAATGTTGTACCCTGTATTTTAATGTAATTTAGCCATTAGGTGGGCTGAATGAGAGTGTAGAAGAGTTGCAAATGTCATAATGACTGTATTTTGTTTGGTTACAGAAGTTTTGCAAGATCATCATCTCGAATTTCTATCAGTCCAGTCCAGCTCCCAGCATAATCAATGGCCATGTGCCACAATTACATCCATAGATCTCCACATACCTGGCTGCCTAAAAATGTAATTTGCACCACACCATGAACATGATACATTTGAAGAGAAAGAGTAGCCTCCCCGTGTCTGTATATAACTAGGTAGGCTTATTTTGGTCTCTCTTGTGTCGCTGAGAGCTGGTTTGAGAATGTGGTTTAAACTCTCTGCCTCCTGCACTACTCTCGGTCTCATCTCCATTTTTATGCAGCTAAGAAAAGCCTAGAGCATCGGAATGGAGTATTCTGCAGCTAAGAAAAGCCTAGAGCATCGCAATGGAGCATTCTGCAGCTAAGAAAAGCGTAGAGCATCGGAATGGAGTATTCTGCAGCTAAGAAAAGCCTAGAGCATCGGAATGGAGTATTCTGCAGCTAAGAAAAGCCTAGAGCGCTGCAATGGAGCATTCTGCAGCTAAGAAAAGCCTAGAGCATCGCAATGGAGCATTCTGCAGCTAAGAAAAGCCTAGAGCATCGCAATGGAGCATTCTGCAGCTAAGAAAAACGTAGAGCGTCGGAATGGAGTATTCTGCAGCTAAGAAAAGCGTAGAGCTTCACAATGGAGTATTCTGAATACCTTACATTTTCATTTGGGGCTCTGTAATCTTGGCATTACAATGTTGCGTTGTTTCCATTTTTAAATCTTAAGTTGATTCAGTGTATACATCTATACAGTGTTATAGAATAAAGACAGGTCTCAGTGACCATGGGGGAAAAAAACATACATATACACACAGACACACTAGTGGTGTGAACCTTCACTCCTGATTCGATTACATTATTAGGTTTTCGATTCGATATCTCGATGCATCACGATGCACGATTATTCACATCACATTACTATTATTCACAACATATTACTTCACATGGCTTTACATTACACGATTATTCACAACATATTACTTCACATGGCTTTACATTACACGATTATTCACAACATATTACTTCACATGGCTTTGGTTTTATCAACAAACACAAGCAGTCAGATATTACCTTCCTCTTTTATTTGATAAAATTTATGAATTGTCAGAACATCCTACCTGCACATCAGTGTAGAAGCATATTCTGACGGGGTCATTTGAACTGTCAAAACGTCCTATCTGCTATATAATTGTGGAAGCATACTCTGCCGAGGTCAATTTAATTGTCATAGGGTCCTACTTGCACTTACCAGTGTGGAAGCATATTCTAATTTGATAATTGGAATTGTCAAAACGTTATACATCTGTGTTTTATTTCCGACGACATCATTCTCTGTGTTTGAACGCACTTGCAAAAAAAAAAAAAAAACATTAAAATAGCGAGCGTACAGTGACAAAAAAATGAAACTGAAAGTGCACGGTGGGATTTTCTGACAAGGTAGCACAGCTCGGCAGACATGTCTGTCATTTCTTCCTACAGTAGGACATTTCACAGAAGTAGGACAACTCCGCAGAACACCGGTGTTGTTAACAACTCTGGATGGAGACGGCTAACGGATTTCTTAAGTTGGTGGTGTCCCCAACATATTTATTTTTATGGCGCCGTCATGTTGTGTTGTGATGTATGCTACACGACGACGAATGGGTCACGTAGATGAGACAAAGACCATAGACACAGGTTGCCACAGACAAAACGGGTTGCCGGGTGCTATTTTTAATACTTATGGCAAGAAAAAATGACTGTAAAAGGTACAACATAGTTGCTGTTTAGCCACAACCCACGTTTATTCCACAAAACACTACAGCACAACAGTGCAGCAACTTTTCCTCTTACCCCGCACGCACCCACACACACATGCGCGCACACACACACTCAACTACCTTTCCTTAAAGGCACAAACACATAAGGAATATCAGCAGAACAGAACACAATTAACACAGGTTATCACAATACATTATAATCGATTATGATCTGCTATGAAACGATTATTAATTGTTCACGTCTGCATCGCGATGCATTGATTATATGATTAATTTCAACACCCCTAACACACACACACACACAAACGTATACGTTTTTTATACTCAGTCATGGTGTAGTATGCTCCATTTTTCATGCAACACAGAAGCAGGAATGTTCCTGTTTTGTACAGCTCTATTTGTATGTTTTGTTAGCATTTAGCATTTCTACTGTGCTCAGTGTCTGCATCGTTGCTTTTTATTGCACTGATTTGTTATTTTTCGGCTTCAAGATAATAATTCCTTATGCTGTCATTGCCAAATGTAAGCGCCTTGCTAGTACCACTTTAAGGTGGTGATGTTGAACTGACTCGCTAAAGGCCTGAATATACTCGCCGCGCGCAAGAGCGACGTCAAAAGAAAGACCCTGGCACGGCTCAAAAGTTCTCCCGGTTCACATTTTGTTGGCCTTGCTCGTGTGTGTTAAGTTTCTGCTCATGGGACTCGTGGTGTGACTGTTGCAACCGCACGCCGTGTTCAAGCATCAGCCAGAGCAGCCTGGGGGACAGCTGAGAGAGTAACTGTTGCAGCAGCATCAGAGCTCTGCTCCCTTTTCCCTTGGACAGATGTGCCTATACCTGTCAACAGCTCAGCCACGCTTCAACAGCCCAGCTACCTTTCAGCATCTCGGCTATCTTTTAACATCTCATTTGTACGCACGGTTACTGTTGATCAAGGTACTTGTTGCCTCAGTGTAGGCAAAGGCTGGGGGCGGGGGTGGTGAGTTAAGGACTAGAATTGTGTGTGTATCTGTGGATGTGTGTGTGGATGTGTGTGTGTATGTCTGTGGATGTGTGTGTATGTGTGTGTGTGTGTGTGTGTGTGTGTGTGTGTGTGTGGATGTGTGTGTGTGTGTGGATGTGTGTGTGTGTGTGTGGATGTGTGTGTGTGTGTGTGTGGATGTGTGTGTGTATCTGTGGATGTGTGTGTGGATGTGTGGATGTGTGTGTGTATGTCTGTGTGTGTGTGTGTGTCTGTGGATGTGTGTGTCTGTGGATGTGTGTGTGTGTGTGTGTGTGGATGTGTGTGTGTATCTGTGGATGTGTGTGTGTATGTCTGTGCGTGTGTCTGTGGATGTGTGTGTGTCTGTGGATGTGTGTGTGTGTGTGTCTGTGGATGTGTGTGTGTCTGTGGATGTTTGTGTGTGTGTGTCTGTGGATGTGTGTGTGTGTCTGTGGATGTTTGTGTGTCTGTTGATGTGTGTGTGTGTGTGTGTCTGTGGATGGGTGGGTGGTTGTGTGTTTTATATTTTGGCTTAAGTTAGAGCCAAACTGACTCGAGCTGTGCAGTGCGTCAAGTCAGTCCTGCTTCCAGCACTCATTCTTTTAAATGTGTAAACACTTCAGCTCAGAGCTTAGCAGGCAGAGGGATAGAAGGGGGGAGGGGAGGAGGAGGAGGGAGGAAGGGAACGGAGGGAGAGAGGGAGAGAAAAGAGAACTGCTGGGGAGAGGGGGAGGGACGAGGAGGAGGAGAAGTTGAGGAGAGGAGAGGAGAGGAGAGGGGGCTGGTGGTGCTGGAAGGAGGGGCCTCCCTCTCTGCTCTCCCCAAACTCTCCTGCCCTCTCAAACACGGAGACAAAGACAGAGGCCGCCCTGCAGAGCTCCTCCGCGCCTTATCATTTGGTGAAGCCCTCCTGTGTTTTGATGACGGGTTCCGTGTGTGTGTGTGTGTCTGTGTGTGTTTCTCCCCCTCTTTGTGGAGATGAGGGCTGCTTTTTTTCCCCTCTGAGTGCCCGTGTGGCTGTGTGAGTGTGTGTTGGAGTGCGTGTGTGTGTGTGTGCTCTGGGAGAGGTGGGAGGATCCAGCCAGCTGATGTCATCCAGTCCAGCGAGCAGCAGTGGCTGAAAGGGGCCCTTTGTTGGCAGAGAGCAGCATGAGTGAGCGAGCGTGGCCCTGTGCCTCTCCCGCTAACCGCCACTGACGCCGCGCCGACAGCACAGCACAGGACAGGACAGGACAGCACAGCGCCATGGCATCATGGGGTCGGCCCGTCACTAGCGCCCGCCACGACTAACACACTTTCCAGAGTGGCCCAGCGGTTCTGTCTTTTAGCGACGGTGTTTTTTTGGTCCCTCGTCGTTTTTTCTTCCCCCGTCTTGGGAGAGAAACCCAACTCCTCGCTGGTCTGGAAAAAAATGGAGCGCTTCGGACTCGAGGCTAAACAGCTCGGCTAAGTTCGGTTTTTGAAATGATCTCTGAAAACGGGAGAAAGAGGACTAGCCTGGAACTGTGGTGTTAAGTTTTTTTAAAGCTCACTTTTGTGAGTTTTCGAGGTTGTTGTCAGTTTGCTTCCAGACCAGAGTTTCGCTTTTTGTTTTTTTCCTCCCTCAGTCCGCGAGCTTCGGATAAGTCGTGCCAGAGAGGTGGATGTTCTAAAAGGAAGGAAGTGAAAGAAGGCAAATGAAAATGTTGGAGATTTGCCTGAAATTGGTGGGGTGCAAATCTAAGAAAGGCCTCTCATCTGCCTCCAGTTACTACTTTGAAGGTAAGAACTCACACGGAGCAGAGTAGGAACAGCTGGCTAAAGACTAGTTTGCGTGTGTGTGTGTGTGTGTGTGTGTGTGTGTGTTGGTATGTCCTCTCAGGAGAAGCTCATGGAACAATTTAAATTGTCTGACATTACAGTTGCCAAAGGCAAACTGTTACACTGGCTATATCTTGGTAATGTCAAAGATGATGGTGCCGATCCTTTTCGAGGCCTCAAACGTCTTCGAAGCTCGAGCTGGGAAAAGTGGAGAGGGGGGGAGAGGTTTGGGGGTGGGGAGCGCAGGGGAGGAGAGCCGAGCTAGACACACTGGCTCTCGGCGAAAAGAAAGGGAGGAAAAAAAGCAAGGGAGGAGAGAATGCAAGGAAATCTGATTCCCCACTGCTCGCTCTTAGCTTTTTGTTTTGCCCGAAAGCTCCGCGCGCTGCAGAACCCTTCCTTGCCCTTGTTTTTCAAGCCCCCCACACATTTCTGAATTTGCCAACTTCATTTGTGTTGTACATATTTGAAGGACGAACAAAAGTTCAAACCAGAATAGATTACTGTGAGGATGCAATTGGACAGTCTTCTGTTGGTCTCTCCGAGAGGCCCGAAGGAGAGAGAGCCTCTGTATTTCGGTTGATCTTTGAGTGTCAACTCGGCTTACTGAATGCAGAATTCCTGGAATTAGACAGCCTATATTTGAACCATGTTGTGTCATGCAGTGTAATTGATTTTTGATGCTTTTGGCAGCTCGACGGAAAGTTCACCATGCGCTTGGATTGCGCAAGGACATAACTAGATAGACTAAAGTGGTTAAGGGGACTTTCTGGGACCAGCAAGGTTTGTTTACTGTCTGAGGCCCCCATCTGCAGAATAAGTCTTAATTAATGACGCACTCTATTAGTGACCTCAACTACACATTTGACAACCCTCCCAGTGTACAGTGAGTTCAGACAGACCGGTCTGTCGGTTTTTCCACAGGTTCTGTTTTACTGCCTAGATTCTGAGATTCCGTAGTGCAGAACTAAACTGACCTCTCATCACTTTGCGAGTGCAAGCTTATTTTGTCTGTTTGCACATACCCCTACTCTAATTTTGGCCAAGATTTGCCCTGCAGTAGGCTAATTGGACATCTACGCTTGAGGTGATGGCTTCTGTTTGGTACATGGGGTAGCAGTCCTGTTAGTGGCTGAGTGGTTTTGGCGAGCTTCACGAGATGAAGGCCAGATGGTGCATTAGGGTGGTGGTGGTGTGTTGGAGATCTGTGGGTTGATTACATATGCGTCATCCAGTGAAGGTACTCACAGAGCTCAACAAAGCTTTTTGTTTCCTAGTTTGGATCTGTTTTCAGTGCATGCCAAAAGAAAGTCCGTAGCAAGAAGGTTGTTTGAATTGTCAGTTTCTCTGAACATTGATGTTAACAAGTCAGTCTCTCTCTCTCGCTCTCTCTCTCTCTCTCTCTCTCTTTTTGTCTTTCCCTCTCTCTCCCCACTCAAGCTTTTGTTTAAAGTCCATGTGCTGCTTGGCTCTGAGGCAAATGTTTTGGAGGGCTGTGAGTTCCTAGCGACTTTGATCACTTTTGGCTCCTTGCCTCCCTTTAGCTGGAAGTGTCTCTCCCCCACCTCCTCCACCCTACAGTTCCCTGGGCACAGGCCCCTCTCCCCCACCTCCTCCTCCTCCCACCTCCACTCTGTAGTTTGCTGGGCCCTCTCTCTCCCACCTCTGCCCTGTAGTTCTCTTGGTCCAGGCCTCTATGTTTATGGCCTTCTCTGGTTCACTCTGTCCCCATCCTCTCTGTAGTTTGCTGGGCCCACTCCTCCCCCCACCTCCTCGGCCCTGTAGTTCTCTGGGCCCAGGCCTCTCTCTCTCCCCCACCTCCTCGGCCCTGTAGTTCTCTGGGCTCAGCCCTCTCTCTCTCCCCCACCTCCTCGGCCCTGTAGTTCTCTGGGCTCAGCCCTCTCTCTCTCCCCCACCTCCTCGGCCCTGTAGTTCTCTGGGCCCAGGCCTCTATGTTTATGGCCTTCTCTGGCTCTCTCTGTCCCCATCCGCTCTGTCTGTCTGCGCTCGCTCACTGTGTCCCTGCGCCGCTCTGCCATGTGCTCTGCTTTTTCTCACCTCTCTGCGTTTCCTTTGAGCACCCCCCCCCCCAAACCTGCCCCACACCTGCCATCTGCCCCCCAAACCTGCCCCACACCTGCCCCCCCGTCACTGTTCTGTCATGGAGTATGTCTCAGTGTACTGTCACACTCGCTAGGAGCAGAGGCATTTGCAGCCAGGAAAACAGCACCACATGGCATGCATTGTGCTGCAGCTTGCTGCTTGGTGCCCTGATACACACACACACACACACACACACACACACACACACACATATACACACACACATGCACACACACACACATATACACACCCACATACACGCTTACACTCACACATGCATACACACACACCCACACACACACAATGCTCTTTTTTATCCTTTGGCAGTTTTCAACATTTGCCTGTCCGCTCGCTGTTTCTTTGCACCTTTCTTGTCGTACATGTAGCCCTGGTCTCCCTTTGGCTGCCCACACAGCAGTGTAAGGGCGCTGCTCTCACTCCACACAGCAGTGTAAGGGCACTGGTCTCACTCCACACAGCAGTATAAGGGCGCTGCTCTCACTGCTCTCACTCCACACCGCAGTGTAAGGGCGCTGCTCTCACTCCACACCGCAGTATAAGGGCACTGCTTTCACTCCATACCGCAGTATAAGGGCGCTGCTCTCACTCCACCCAGCAGTGTAAGGGCGTTGCTCTCACTGCTCTCACTCCACACAGCAGTGTAAGGGCGCTGCTCTCACTCCACACCGCAGTATAAGGGCGCTGCTCTCACTCCACACAGCAGTGTAAGGGCGCTGCTCTCACTCCACACAGCAGTATAAGGGCGCTGCTCTCACTGCTCTCACTCCACACAGCAGTGTAAGGGCGCTGCTCTCACTCCACACAGCAGTGTAAGGGCGCTGCTCTCACTGCTCCCCCTCCACACAGCAGTATAAGGGCGCTGCTCTCACTCCACACAGCAGTATAAGGGCGCTGCTCTCACTCCACACAGCAGTGTAAGGGCGCTGCTCTCACTCCACACAGCAGTGTAAGGGCGCTGCTCTCACTCCACACAGCAGTGTAAGGGCGCTGCTCTCACAAGATTCCGCTCTGGAAAGCATTCACAATAGTGTGTGTTTTATGCCCCAAAACTCAATTGTCATGCAGACTAAAGACCAGAGCACATCAAAACTTTTCCATTTTGGCACAAACTCAGTTTTCACCATTGACCTGTGGATGACCCTCTTCCCTCTGTCCCTCTCTTTCTCTCTTTCCCTCTACCCCTCTCTTTCCCTCTATCACTGCTTCTCACTTTCCCTCTTTCTCTTTCCCTCTATCACTGCTTCTCACTTTCCCTCTTTCTCTCTCCCTCTATATTTCTCTCTTCATTTCTCTCTCTTTGCCTCTACCTCACGTTTGCGCCTCTCTTTCCCTCTATTCCTCTGCTTCTCTCTTTCGCTCTCTCCCTCCCCCATCCCCCTCTTTCCTTCAGGAGGGATTCACAGCCAGTTCCTCCATTTCTTTACCTTTGGTCATCATTGCTGCTTGTCAGCTGTAAATGCTCTTATCCAGATGACGTCCTCTTGCTCACAGATACTTTAGCGCGATGCGTGCACGTCTCCTTCATTGTACTCTCATTTCCTGTCCTGCAGAGAGGAAACACGCGGCGGTGGGGGCAGCACGTTTCCTCAGAACTGATGTTTCAGGCTGTTGTGGTAATACATGTTAACCAGTTTACACAAGTATCAAAAACCTCTGAAGCCTGAGCTTAAAGTCACCTCTTTAATGTTGAGGATTTTATTGTATTTTTATTTTAGTATTAGTATTAGTATTATTTTAGAAATCTATTGCCATCCCAATTGTAGCACTCTCGTCAGTTGGTTTCCTGCCTACTAAATAGTGTGTGAAGATGATTTCAGACTGTTTGGGCTGGGTATGGGCAGTGGGATTGGCCTGTGTGGTAGTTTGCTGTAGACAGCCCATTGCTCTTTAAGGGTGTGGGATTTTCAACACTCACTAAAAGAATGTGTTCCACAACAACTACATTCTAAAATTCCACATTATATTCTATGGAACCCCCAACATTCCTGCCACGCCAGTGTGATGGTACACCCTAAAGGGTAAGTCTGTTGGGAGCTCATCAGTGCTCGCACTGCACTTGGCCAGCGCAGGGCCAGCTCAACGCCCCTGTGTCCAGCGCAGGGCCAGCTCAACGCCCCTGTGTCCAGCGCAGGGCCAGCTCAACGCCCCTGTGTCCAGCGCAGGGCCAGCTCAACGCCCCTGTGTCCAGCGCAGGGCCAGCTCAACCCCCCTGTGTCCAGCGCAGGGCCAGCTCAACGCCCCTGTGTCCAGCGCAGGGCCAGCTCAACCCCCCTGTGTCCAGCGCAGGGCCAGCTCAACCCCCCTGTGTCCAGCGCAGGGCCAGCTCAACCCCCCTGTGTCCAGCGCAGGGCCAGCTCAACCCCCCTGTGTCCAGCGCAGGGCCAGCTCAACCCCCCTGTGTTCAGTGTAGGGCCAGCTCAACACTCCTGCCCTGTGTCCAGCGTAGGGCCAGCTCAACGCTCCTGCCCTGTGTCCAGTGTAGGGCCAGCTCAACCCCCCTGTGTCCAGCACAGGGCCAGCTCAACCCCCCTGCCCTGTGTTCAGTGTAGGGCCAGCTCAACGCTCCTGTGTCCAGCACAGGGCCAGCTCAACCCCCCTGCCCTGTGTTCAGTGTAGGGCCAGCTCAACGCTCCTGTGTCCAGCACAGGGCCAGCTCAACCCCCCTGCCCTGTGTTCAGTGTAGGGCCAGCTCAACGCTCCTGTGTCCAGCGTAGGGCCAGTCCAACCCCCCTGTGTTATCTGGGGCTCCTCAGGAATGTTAATTGCACCTCCCCTCTGGATCCTGGAGTGTCCCAGGGCGACAGAAGGCTATACATGCGCGGGTTCGCCTGCAAGTGATGACATCTGACTATCAGTCCCATGACTGTGGAGGGGGGCTGGAGACGTGTGTGTGTGTGTGTGTGTGTGTGTGTGTGTGTGTGTGTGTGAAGGGGGCCTGTGGTTATGTGTTATGAAACAGGAACGCCACCTGGGAGCAGTGTGGGGATGGTTGGATGAGAACGACCTCTGATTCCTGTCACAGGACTGGCCTTGTGTTAGATTCCATTTCCATCTCTCTTTAAACTTTTTTACCCTTTTTGCCTCGTTCTTTTTTCTTTCTTACTTTCTGACTTTTTGAAAAATGTTTGCCTGCTAAAAAATGAAATAATGGTGTAAAGTGTAGCCGTCTATGTGCACTTCATAAGGCCGTGACTTGTGTAGCGTAGCGGGGATGGCTGTGCTGGCTCACCTAACGTAAGAGCTCTATGTGTATAGCAGCTGGTTTCGCCCTCCTTTAAAGTAACCAGAGCAAGTCGCTGGCCTGTAATTGAAAACAAAGGAAATGAGAGGCTGGCCTCGCCGCGCTTAAGAGGAGGGTTACCGACTGCGCTGGGGCCTTTATTAAAGATTGCGTCCCAGATTATTGCCTCCTAATGCCGTCATCAGAGCGCTCAGGGCAGCGGTGCTGGGGCCAGGAAAATGCCTCAGCACAGCGCCGCGCCGCATGACACATGTTCTGGGAAAAAACAGTTCCGTGCCATGGAGGACGCCGGGCCATTTTCCTGGTTGCAAAAGCAAAAGCGAATGCAAGGCCTCGCTCAAGTGGACGGAGGGTGCATTATTGCATTGTTATTGCATTGCTCAATTGGACGGAGGTTGCATTATTGGCAATAACGGCACAGGAATGTGTGATATGTGTGCAGCGCTTATATTGTCTGCTGTCAGCAGGTAGAATAACACTTTTTAGATTGACTCTTACTCATGCCTGCCTTCAAATAATGGTCCACCGCCAAAACATTATTTACCTTTGAAGTCAACACCGACTTTAAACTGTAAAAGAAGCATTTCATGGCCCCTCTATTCCAGATGTCTCAAAGAGGTGTTTGATGTACAATACACCTTTGGCCACTAGTCATGATGTGCCCTAAATGGAGCAATTCTTTTAGTATTTGTGAATCATTTCACACACTTTCCTTTGGTCAGCTGTAGCTGATCATAGTTTGTCACGCAGTATCTGCTGAATGATATCCATAGAGTTTGGCTTTTATGGATGGAAAGAGGAAAGGGCTGTTCGTGGGAAAGCCCAGTTGTGTTGCTCATCCTGACAGTCACCCCAGATCCGGTCAGCTCATATCAAGGCCTCTCTTTTGGCACTTTGGCTCATCCACTCCTACTTTTTGAGGAAATCAAAACACATTCAGATGGTGGCTAATTTGTATAATCCTCTCTGGCTGCAGGCCTTTCATTTTCAGTTATTGTCTTTCTGCCTGGAAGCATGGAATGTTTTGGTGCATTCTAATTGCACTCCAAGATTGCTTCCTCCCTAGTCGTTTCCATAGTAACCAGACATGACAAATGGAACACCCCCCCATACTGCGATTCCTACTTGTCAACTTGTTCAAACTCAGACAACCCCCAAGTTTACAATCCAGGATGGTTCAGCTCTGAGTTCTTAGTGCTGTATATTTTAAAGCTCTTTAAGCATGTATGTCTATTTGTTCCCAGTTTAATAAGTCATACACACAATTTCTACGGTGACAATGCATGAAGTAGGCCTACTACGTACTGTCATTACAGCAAAGCTTGCCATGTGTATCTCTGTCCTGTGCTCCATTCCCAAACTGTTTGAACACGTTGAGCTACATTCCTTGATGATTATTTTTATTATCTCTATTGTGTATTGATTGGAAATGCTAATATTGGCTATTAACTGGCTAGATCGCTTTGTACAAAGCAAATGTAGCAAATGGAATGAGTCCAACTTCAGTTTGTGCAGGTGGGTTTGCACGGATGTGACGCCATGCCTCCACCAAGCCCAGCAGTAGTTAGCGCATTCACTATATGCATCCTCGTAAGCCAACACAGCTTCCTGTCCCTTCACACATGACATTGTGACACTGCATCAGGGCCCACGCGTGTGCTTACGGAGCATTCCTAAGTCGGATATCAGCCAGGTGACATTTTGATGCGAAATCAGTTTAAAACCAAAGGTTTACGGGAGCTAAATGTCTATTTTTTTACAGAATGAACTTCTTTTTCACCGGGTGAAACCTCATTTTAAGTGGAACAGCAACAGAAGCGGCTGATAACAGCCATTATGCTGATAATAGGATCACTACCGCTAATGCCCTTATCCTTTAGGAGACGGCAACTTTGCATAGATGTTCTATCTAGAGGAGAGGAAAGGCAATCAGTGGCATTTGTTTTAAACTGAAGATTGTTGAATTAGTGTGAATTATTCACTTGGTTTCTGCGTTTAGTTGGAAAAAAGAAGCCCATTAACGCAACACCTGATTGCTGACGTCAGAAAAGGGCACAAAAATGTGGCATAATGGAACACCTGCTGTGGGGGGTGGGGGGCGGGTGGTAGAGGTGGTGGTGGGGGGGCACACTTCCACACAAGTAACGTATTCAGCTGCCTAGGAGTCAGAAAGCAATTAAAAGCAACTGTTTCGGGAGCGCCGCTTTTAGACGCTCTGAGTCGGCGAGTAAATTGCGAGCTGTGCGGCAGAAGGTGCTGAAAAGGAGCGGCGTTACGCAAGGCTCCAGCCCTGCTGAGGAAGGCCTGCTGTGCCGTTTCTGAACACCAAGCATGCAAGGAATGTGGCATGTCCCACACACACACACACACACACACACACACACACACACACACACACACACACACACACACACACACACACACACACACACACACACCGAGCCCTCCTTGAGGCATTTGTGGAAGAGCTCTTATCTCTGGCCATGCTTGTGCCAAGTCCACTAAGCCTCTGTAGATATGCGGATAGTGAGCGAGTGGGAGCTCTTGGAGGAGTTGAAGCCCCTACACTAGCTCTTCAGTATTTTCACAAGTGCTATGTGAAAGTGTACAAAAACAGACAGTGAGTAAGGTAGTGGGAAAGAATTGTGTTGTGGAAGTAAGTAAGGAGGGAGTAAGGTGTTGTGGTTTTATGTCAAAGTGTCTTTTTTTAAAATTGGCCTTATATTGTTGTGTGTCTGTATATATGTGTGTGTGTGTGTGTGTGTGTGTGTGTGTGTGTGTGTGTGTGTGTGTGTGTGTGTATATACAGACGCACAACAATATAAGGCCAATTCCAAAAAAGACACTTTGTATATTTATATATTTATATGTATTTGTATATACTTTATATATATATACATATATATATATATATATATATATATATATATATATATATATATATATATATATATATATATATATATATATATATATATGTGTGTGTGTGTACATATGTATTATTTATTTATTTATTGATTTATTTTTTTATTTTTTTATTTTTATTAAAAAAATATTTTTGAGACTTGTTACCATGATTCTGGAAAACACATGGACAACATTTTTGTAGTGTGGAAAATGGAGTGTAAAACAGTGGCCTACTGGAAAAACAAAAACCAGTTTGGGCTCCAAAACAAGGGGATGAGAGTGGGGCAGGGGGATGGACAAATGCCATCAGAATCCATAGTTGGCAAATGTGACGTATTCAAACATAACTCCGGTTGAATACGTACAAAAGCAGACATGAATTCCTACTTGTGGTTTGAATGTTGTTGTTGTTTGTGATGGCAGTGGTTCTGTTGTTGCTCTGTGCTGGTCCTTGTCTGGTCTGTTGTTGTTGCTGTGTGCTGTTGTTGCTCTGTGTGGTTGCTGATCTGCTGTGATGTTGCTGATCTGGTGTGATGTGCAGTTGCTGATCTGCTGTGATGTTGCTGATCTGGTGTGATGTGCAGTTGCTGATCTGGTGTGATGTTGCTGATCTGGTGTGATGTGCAGTTGCTGATCTGGTGTGATGTTGATGATCTGCTGTGATGTTGCTGATCTGGTGTGATGTGCAGTTGCTGATATGGGGTGATGTGCAGTTGCTGATGTGGTGTGCTGTTGCTGATCTGCTTTGATGTTGCTGATCTGGTGTGGTGTGATGTTGCTGGTGTGATGTGATGTTGCTGATGTGGTGTGGTGTGATGTTGCTGATCTGGTGTGGTGTGTCGTTGCTGATCTGGTGTGGTGTGTGGTTGCTGATCTGGTGTGGTGTGTGGTTGCTGATCTGGTGCGATGTGCGGTTGCTGATCTGGTGAGATGTGCGGTTGCTGATCTGGTTTGATGTTGCTGATCTGCTGTGATGTTGCTGATCTGGTGTGGTGCGCAGTTGCTGATGTGATGTGATGTTGCTGATGTAATGTGATGTTGCTGATGTAATGTGATGTTGCTGATGTGGTGTGATGTTGCTGATGTGGTGCTCTGTGCTCCTCTCCTGCAGAAGCTCTTCAGAGACCTGACTTTGAGCCCCAGGGGCTGTCGGAAGCGGCTCGATGGAACTCCAAAGAGAACCTGCTGTCGGGACCCAGCGAGAACGACCCCAACCTGTTCGTGGCACTGTACGACTTCGTAGCAAGCGGGGACAACACTCTTAGCATAACTAAAGGTAAGGAAACGCACACACACACACCCGAGCACATAAACGAGCGTTGGTGTGTAGCTGGCCCTTAACACGCCAGGGTTTTTCCACTGAAATCACAGCGGGCGGCGTGGAATCATTAACCGCAGTGCATGCCCCTCAGTCAGGAACTAGTGAATCAGTGAGTCAACAAACACTGGGGTTAAGCCCCGCCCCCTCCGGGCCACGAGTTCCCGAGTGACCTTCCTGAACACCCGGCTCGTAGGCAGCACTAGTGAGGCCCCGCTGTGTGTGTGTGTGTGTGTGTGTGTCTGTGTGTGTGTGTGCAGAAGTGTGTGCTTGTGTCTGTGTGTGTGTGTACAGAAGTGTGTGCTTGTGTGTGTGTGTGTCTGTGCAGAAGTGTGTGTATGTGTGCGGGAGGATGCATATGTGTGTGTGTGTGTGAGAGAGTACAGAAGTGTGTGGGAGGATGCGTGTGTGTGTGTGTGTGTTTTATCAGTGAGGGTGAAGTGCTGTTTATTCTCTCCTGTGTCCGTCCTGTCAGGGGACAGACATGACGTGACTAGCTGGAAACCCACAACCCCCCCCCCCCCCCCCCCATTCCTTTTCCACTTCCTGCATCTTCACTTCTGCTCAGATGATTCCTTTTGTTATTTTTCCATCAACACCATCCACCCCGATAGAAGGCAGCGATGGGGAGAAGGGGGGGGTGCAGGGCTTCTGAAGGACGAAGATGTTATTAGGTTATTAGAAACGGGGGAAAAAGGGTGTTGTGGAAACTCAGGATTTCTCCGTGAAGTCAGATGCTGCGAGCACTCGGCAGTAAAAGTTTGAAATATGAATGCAGCAGCTCGCGAGCCGGGCTCACCTCTCACCAGTGCAGGGAAACGAGGGAGGCCATAAGCAGCTCAGAGGAGGGGAAGAATGAGAGGGGGAGGAAGGAAGGAAAAGTGAGAGGATGAGGGAGAGAGAAAGGGGAGAAGGGGAAAGAGAAGATGGAGGGGGATAAGAAGAGGGAGAGAGAGGATGGAGAGACAAAGACGGAGGGAGAGAGAAGAGGGAGAGAGCGTAGTTGGAATTACTGGGGGTAGTGGGGGGTACACTATCCCTCAATCAAAAAACCCAGTACCCCGCGAACACACAAAAAACTAAGGCTGGGGGTACCGACATATTGATGTAATTAATGTGAAACGTAAAGGGTTTAAAGCCCAGTAAAACTTAGTAGCCCCACATTATGGATAGTGGTCATTCACACTAAAATAGTGGTAATTCACACTATGGGGGAGAGTGAGAGATTTGCATGCTGCAGCTGTTGGGTGCTGGGAGGGAGCAGTGCACCCTGGGAAGGAGCAGTGCACCCTGGGAGGCCGTGAGACTTAGAGGGCCTTGGTGCAGCAGAGCTTGGGGTTGTGCGTTAGGCGGCTATAATGAGAATGGATCAGAGGATTGATCATGGCTGCCTTGAGGTAAATCAGCCTGCTACGTTCTGTCTCTTTCTCCTCCTCCTTATCTCTCTCTCTCTCTCTCTCTCTGTCTCTCCCTCTGTCTCTCCCTCTCTCCTTCCCCCATACTCTCTCTCCCCCTTTTTTTCCCTCTGACTTTCTCATTCCCTCTCCCTCACTCTGTCTGTCTCCCTCTTTCCCTCCATCTCCCAAGTGCTTTCTTGCTTCCTGTCTCTGTCTCATACACATTATCTTGCTTTCCCTTTCTGTCGTTTCCCCGTCCTGGGAAAGCCTGGAACACTCGGCTTGTTCGAATCCCTCTTAGCCAGACAGAGGAGCAGTGAACCTGCTAACGCTGCAGACTGGCTTGTTCGAATCCCCCTTAGCCAGACAGAGGAGCAGTGAACCTGCTAACGCTGCAGACTGGCTTGTTCGAATCCCTCTTAGCCAGACAGAGGAGCAGTGAACCTGCTAACGCTGCAGACTGGCTTGTTCGAATCCCTCTTAGCCAGACAGATGCAGTGAACCTGCTAACGCTGCAGACTGGCTTGTTTGAATCCCTTTGAGCAGATTCACTGCATCTCTGTCTGGCTAACGCTGCAGACTGATTGTGAGATATGTGTTTTGGCACTCCAGGCCCCACGGGGCTTTGGCAGAGTACCCAGGCTGGGGCTACATTGATCCGCTAGAGGAATTAATTACATTTCATAATAAAATGGCTTCAGGCTCTCTTGTGCTGGAGACGGGCATGTAGCAGTGTCTATGTTGAGTCCTGTATAGAGTGATCCCAGTAGTGTAGTATGGAAGGGGTTTGTGTGTGTGTGTGTGTGTTTGGAAGGAAAGGAAGGGGTTAAAGGTGTGTTAAAATGGTCATCACCAGCCGTCATCACAGCAGCATTTCTGGAATGTTCCCCGGTGCTGGAAGTGTTCCCCCCCCCCACCCCCGCCGCCACCACAATGCACACACACAAACATTCTCTCTCTCTCTCTCTCTCTCTCTCTCTCTCTCTCTCTCTCTCTCTCTCTCTCTCTCTCTCTCTCTCTCTCTCTCTCTCTCTCTTAAACACACACACACACACACAGTCCACCACTGCGGACACGAGCAGTGCTAATTGCTGGCAGACGGTGATGTCAACCCCGCTAACCCTGTGAGCAATGGAAAAACACAGCCGGCCCGGCACGCGCTCTGGGCAAACGCTTCTTCTCACGTTGGGGGAAGTTCTGCAGGTCTGAGTCAAAGAGTCAGCGCTGGGTCTGGTCTGCGCTCGCTGACGCACTCCGCAGCAGTTAGCCCCTCTTTGTTTATCTGCTGGTGCTAAGAAACCTGCTCAAATAACGGCCCAGCATGCAGTGCAGGGTGTTACGCAAGAGCGAGCGAGGGGTCCTCGTTAAGGAGACCTGACCGCTCAGGTCGTATTATCTTACTGCTCACTGGCTGCCAGATCACAAGAGATAGCCCTGGGTGCATGTGTTTAGATAGGCCAGGATGTATGTGTGTAGATATCCCATGATGTTTGTATTCAGATAAGCCAAGATGTATGTATTTTGCAATAGCCCAGGGTACATGCATTTAGATAGGCCAGTTTATATGTATTTAGATAGGCAAGAATACTTGTATTTATGCAGACCAGAGTACATGTATTTAGATATCCCAGGATGTATTTAGATAGGTATGCATACATGTATTTAGATAGGCCAGGATACAGGCATTTAAATAGGTCAGGGTACATGTATTTAAATAGACAAGAATACATGTATTTAGATAGGATACATGCATTTAGATCTGATTGCACTGGAAAGACTGAGGCAGACCGAAGGGGCTCTGGGCAGTCACATACACACATGGGCCTGTTGGTCTCGTCTTCCATTAGTGTCCATATTACAGACCTCTTATGTCGTGTCTGTGTGTGTTGTTTATGTATGTTGAGTTTTTAAAAAAAAGCAACGCTAAGTAGTTTTTCCAACTTTAAAATTATGTTTATAAAATCGTTTCAGTGGTTCATTAACTTTTGTAACTGGGTAAAAGGCACTTCTGAATTTGCTTTGCTGCCCTCCATTGGTTATAACTGCACTAAGTTAGTTTGGAGGAGCGGGCCGTCTGTCTGTAGTGTGAATGAGAGACAATTTCGTTTCCAACCTGTAGGAAAAAAAACTACTTATTGTTGCTTTAACCTGTAACTTGTAAGGTAAATAAAGCTAATCTTGGCTAAAGCTAACCCATGGCCGTAACCAGTAACTTGTAATGTAAATAAAGCTAACCCTGGCTAAAGCTAACCAGTAACTTGTAACATAAATAAAGCTAACCCTGGCTAAAGCTAACCTATAACTTGTAACGTAAATAAAGCTAACCCTGGCTAAAGCTAACCTGTGTCCCTGCCTGTAACTTGTAATGTAAATAAAGCTTATCCTGGTTAAAGCTAACCTGTGCCTGTAACTTGTAATGTAAATAAAGCTAACCCTGGCTAAAGCTAACCTGTGTCCCTGCCTCCCTGTAGGAGAGAAGCTCCGCGTCCTGGGCTACAACCACAATGGCGAGTGGTGCGAGGCCCAGACCAAGAACGGGCAGGGCTGGGTGCCCAGCAACTACATCACGCCAGTCAACAGCCTGGAGAAGCACAGCTGGTACCACGGGCCCGTGTCGCGCAACGCGGCGGAGTACCTGCTCAGCAGCGGCATCAACGGCAGCTTCCTGGTGCGGGAGAGCGAGAGCAGCCCGGGGCAGAGGTCCATCTCGCTGCGCTACGAGGGCCGCGTCTACCACTACCGCATCAACACCGCCTCCGACGGCAAGGTGTGTATATGTCTGTCTGTCAGTGCAGTGTTAACTAAAAGAATACCACTACCACATCAACACCGCCTCCCACGGCAAGGTGTGTGTGTCTGTCTGTGCAGTGTTATCCAGTGTTAAAAAAAATACCACTGCCTTAAGGCAAGGTGTGTGTACGTGTGTACGCAGTAAAAAAAAAAGACTACTACATTACATTAATTGCAAATATATAACTTGCACATAAACAGATATAGGGTAGGCAAAGGAAAACAGATATTTACCAGATACTTATTTACAGATGTACAGAAACAGATATTTATTTACAGATGTCTACCGAAGTAGCCATATCCTGTTAGAAGCGTGCATGCTGCTTCTCTTGTTGCTTCTCTGCTTCTG
>CM050209.1:32130000-32175000 GCA_027475355.1 Coilia nasus | reverse complement strand
AGTGGTGCTGTCAGTTGAGAAACATTATTAACCCAACTATGTCTGGACACTGTTGTGCTTAAACAGTGTACATATGGAAGGCATTATTCTGATCATGATCTTATTGATCAGCAGTGGATCTTATTGATCTTATTGATCAGCATCATTATAAGTGGTGCTACGGCTCTGCTGAGTGCAAATAGGGGAGACGGGGCCATAGAGGGGGCGCTCTTGTGCTCTTGGCCAAGTTATTCGTACGTAAATTCGGGGACCATGATTCAACTCTGACTCGTGGTCATTTACCGATCCAGCTCTTGTCTACTGTCCTCCAGTTAAAAAGGAGCAGCAGTAAAATTATTAGGTTGGGTATAAAAGGTTGGGAGCATGTCTAACCCTGCAATGAATGTGTTTTAAAAAATAAAAGAAATCAAGAAGAAATTGAGTGCGATCCTCCATTTCCCATGGGTATAAAAGGTTGCCATCAGACTTTAGTTTGTCAAAGGATGGAGTTTTTCTCCCAAGCAACATTTGGTGTGTTACTTCGATTGTTGTTTTCTCACACATGAGAAATTCTAAATTTCATGCTAAATCTGACCAGTGAAAGTCAGTATGGCAGTTGCAACTGCTACCAGTTGCCGAATGGTCATTGGATTGGCCATTGCTGCTGTAGTCAGAGTTTAGCATGTCTCCACCTGCTGTCGAAAATGTGAAATTACCAAAAGCATGCAGTGGTCAAGGAACAGCCTGCAGCAGTGCACAGATGTGTTGTAGTCTGCCATCGTATTAAATGTCACTGGCCTTCAAATGTCTCTGTGGTCATTCAGGAGGACACTATGGAGGTGGAGGAGTTTCTCAAGGAGGCTGCTGTCATGAAGGAGATCAAACACCCCAACCTGGTGCAGCTCCTCGGTGAGTTGTCCATTAAGCGTGCATAAAATGTGGGCTTGTCTTCTGCAGCAACATGCCACACATGAAACAAGAAGACTTGATAGAGTTACAACTGATAGAGAGTGATAAATCCTAGAAAACTATTTAAAAGCAACTAAAAGAAATTCAGATGTACCTTCAGATGTACCAAAGTACCAGTCCACTTGGGCTAAATCTTGCCCATGGACCTTACTGTACGTTCACACCAGAAGCGACCAAAGCGACCAGAGCGACGGAAGTCATTATTTCTCTATGGAGGGTCGGCGAATTGGGCGAACAAAGCGAATTTGCTGGCAGCGAAGCGAACTGGGCGACCAGAGCGAAAAAGAGAAGTTAAAAGTCAGTTAACTTTATGGTAATGAGCTATGACGCGGTTCGGCGAATACCGCGAATACCAATCGGAATACATTGATTTACCAATGTCCGACAATCAGGTGGGTTCGAGGAAACAAACGGTGTAACTTTAGTACCTAGTTCCTACTTCGTATTAAAAATGGCAACGGAGAAGCTTATCACAGCAGTGGCAGGCTCTTCGGTCCACTACGACCCAGCCCTGTTTTGCTACAGGGATGCAAACAATTCTAACTAAAAAGTAAATTGATTGTACTCAGTCAGCGGCTTAAATAATTCATGAATTTCTGTATGAATATGAATATTTTTCAGCAGTCAGTGTATGTAGACGTTTTATACTCTTTTATTCCTTTATTAACCAAGCATGTCAAAGTTCAAGTACATCGATGTTTTGCCCTACGCATATACATGTATTGCCGCTTTCACAACTGTTAGTCGGGGAGTTTTTTTTTTTTTTGCTGCGGCCCTTTAAATGACTAACATTCCAAATGAAACGTCATGAGCGAACAAAGCGAACTCAACGGCGAAGCTTCTTCAGCGACTTCGGCGACCTGGTCGCTTTGGTTGCTTCTGGTGTGAACGTACAGTTATAGTCTGA
The DNA here is from genome assembly GCA_027475355.1 of Coilia nasus. Classification (NCBI taxonomy): domain Eukaryota; kingdom Metazoa; phylum Chordata; class Actinopteri; order Clupeiformes; family Engraulidae; genus Coilia; species Coilia nasus. The sequence goes on along the minus strand of CM050209.1, from coordinate 32,173,145 downwards.
TATGAAGTGATAACATTCCTTTTTGAGATATAGCGTGATACAAAGGCTGCAAAAAGACTTTGACATTGATGATGATAAACATGCACTCATGCACAATGTCTGTGATGTGCTGATTGGTCTGTTAAACCCATGTCACCTGTGATGCTTCTGTTAACTCCATCTAACCTGTGTTGTGTCTGTTAATCTGGTCTCACCTGTGCCTCAGGTGTGTGCACGCGGGAGCCGCCCTTCTACATCATCACGGAGTTCATGACGCACGGCAACCTGCTGGACTACCTGCGCGAGTGCAACCGTGAGGAGGTGAACGCCGTGGTGCTGCTGCACATGGCCACGCAGATCTCCTCCGCCATGGAGTACCTGGAGAAGAAGAACTTCATCCACAGGTGAGCAGCTCCCGTAACTTCATCCACAGGTGAGCTCTTCATGTAACTTCATCCACAGGCGAGGCCAGTCTGCAAGCACCAGCCCCATGTCCACCCACCACCTACCACTGTGCCAAACTCCACACAACAACTATTACTGCACCCATATACCCACACCCACTGTTACTGCACCCATGTACCCACACCCACTGTTACTGCGCCCATGTACCCACACCCACTGTTACTGCGCCCATGTACCCACACCCACTGTTACTGCGCCCATGTACCCACACCCACTGTTACTGCGCCCATGTACCCACACCCACTGTTACTGCGCCCATGTTCTCAGACCAACGTACAGGAGGGACTCTTTTCTTCTTGAACAATATAAAAATACATCAGACTCTAAGGGGGGGGGGGTTTCTGTGAGTAGGAAGAAGGGGGGGCATGGTGGAGCAGCAACCGTATTACACACACCAACTTATACGAGAGACTCGTTAATTTCTTTCCTTCTCGGCAGAAATACCTCAAGTGCACTGAGCAGGGGGGTGGGGGTTACCTGCGAGTAGGATGGCGGGGGGGTGGTGTGGGAGTATGGCGGGGGGATGGAGTATGACAGGGGAGGGGTGTGGGAGTATGGCGGGGGGATGGAGTATGACAGGGGAGGGGTGTGGGAGTATGGCGGATGAGGGTGTGGGGGAGTATGGCGGGGGCGGGAGATGGCGGGGGAGGGGGTGGGAGTATGGCGGATGAGGGGGGGGTGTGGCAGTATGGTGGTGGAGGGTGTGGGGGAGTATGGCGGTGGAGGGTGTGGGGGAGTATGGCGGGGGCGGGAGATGGCGGGGTGGGGGGTAGGGGAGGGAGTATGTGGGGGGGGTATGGCGGGGGAGGGCGTGTGGGAGTATGGCGAAGGCCCTCCCTCCTCTCTGTCCTGCCGTAGCGTGTGGGAGTATGACGAAGGCCCTCCCTCCTCTCTGTCCTGCTGTGGCGTGTTTAACTACAGACGGCTCCCTCACAGTGCCGTGATTTACAACCTCTCTGCCTCTCCCGTCAGGACCAGGCCTGCTCTCATAGTCCTCATACCAGTCACCACCAGCTGTGTGTGTGTGTGTGTGTGTGTGTGTGTGTGTGTGTGTGTGTGTGTGTGTGTGTGTGTGATTAGATGCTAGCCACAGAGGTGCTGTTAATCTTGTGCTGGGAATCTGTCGGCTGTCAGCTGAGTTGTGAGTGGAGCGCAGTGTTTCTCCTCCGAGGCTGCATGCTCCAACATGAGCTCACAGCACTGCACTGCCCCCTGCCTCCTCTCCTCTCTGCTTCTGCCACCCAGAGACACACACAGCAGGCATGCAAACCCAATAACCTATCGCCATCATCTGAAAAAGGTCCCTAAAGAACCCTTTCAGCTCTTCAGAGGCTTCTAATTAGCCCGCAGTTTGGCCAGAGGCCTTCAGGTTCTGGCACAGACACGCAAGGTGACCTTAATAGCTGCTCATCACTCCGGTTACTCAGCAGGCCGATGCGGTGCTTGCTCTGCCATAGGAAGGTAGTGTGTGTAGGCGTTCTCAGCCATAGGAAGGGTAGTGTGTGTAGGCGTTCTCAGCCATAGGAAGGGTAGTGTGTGTAGGCGTGCTGAGCCATAGGAAGGTAGTGTGTGTAGGCGTTCTCAGCCATAGGAAGGTAGTGTGTGTAGGCGTTCTCAGCCATAGGAAGGGTAGTGTGTGTAGGCGTTCTCAGCCATAGGAAGGGTAGTGTGTGTAGGCGTTCTCAGCCATAGGAAGGTAGTGTGTGTAGGCGTTCTCAGCCATAGGAAGGTAGTGTGTGTAGGCGTTCTCAGCCATAGGAAGGGTAGTGTGTGTAGGCGTTCTCAGCCATAGGAAGGGTAGTGTGTGTAGGCGTTCTCAGCCATAGGAAGGTAGTGTGTGTAGGCGTTCCTCATGCCGGTGCAATGCTTGCTCTGCCATAGGAAGGTAGTGTGTGTAGGCGTTCCTCCTGCCGCTACCATGTTGTCATCCAGTCTTGTATCAAGGCAGATATTAAATGGCTCCTGGGTCTCTTGTTCAACTCAAGCTTACCAACTGTCCTTAAGACACCACCTGGATAAAGACAGCACCTGGATAAAGACAGCACCTGGATAAAATCCTTCTGTGGCACAAAGTCACAGCAAATCACATTGACTTGTTTTCGCCCTGGTCGTCCAAGGCGCTTCACTGACTGCTGTGTCGCTCCCGCCGCTGTGGTAGCGCTAGTCGGCTCCGGTGTAAGCGTACAGATAAAGTGTCACCCCGCCTCATCTCTCTGGTTGTAGTCCTCACAGGGACCTGGCTGACCATAATGGCCCGGTCTCAGCCACATCTCCCTGGTCTCATCCACATCTCCCTGGTCTCAGCCACATCTCCCTGGTCTCACCCCCATCTCCCTGGTCTCATCCACATCTCCCTGGTCTCATCCACATCTCCCTGGTCTCACCCCCATCTCCATGGTCTCACCCCAATCTCCCTGGTCTCACCCCCATCTCCCTGGTCTCACCCCAATCTCCCTGGTCTCACCCCACATCTCCCTGGTCTCATCCACATCTCCCTGGTCTCACCCCAATCTCCCTGGTCTCACCCCCATCTCCCTGGTCTCACCCCCATCTCCCCGGTCTCACCCCCATCTCCCCGGTCTCACCCCCATCTCCCCGGTCTCACCCCAATCTCCCTGGTCTCACCCCCCCCCCATCTCTCTGGCTGTGTTCCTCACAGGGAGGTCCCTGTCGGCCTGTATCTCTCTGGTGTCACCCCCCGTCTCTCTGGTTCCTCACCGGGACTTAGCTACTTGTGACTGGCTAGTCTTATCTCCCATCTGTGTGGTCTGACCCCCATCTCTGGTCTCCCCCTCCTCTCTGCCTGTGCTCCTACAGGGACCTGGCGGCGCGTAACTGCCTGGTGGGGGAGAACCACCTGGTGAAGGTGGCGGACTTCGGGCTGAGCCGGCTGATGACGGGCGACACCTACACGGCCCACGCCGGCGCCAAGTTCCCCATCAAGTGGACCGCCCCCGAGAGCCTGGCCTACAACAAGTTCTCCATCAAGTCCGATGTCTGGGGTGAGTGAGTGAAGGATCATTGGAAATGTGTAAAGTGGGTTTCCATCAAACTCATTTATTTATTTTTTATGTGTAGATTTGACCATTGGAATAAGAAATCTAAACTGCGCACCAGCAATTTGCATAATGACTCTCAGGTCTTACACACCTGTGGCCATAAATGTATTTATTTATTTACTTTATTTGTTATAGAGGGACAATTTACATTTACATACAAGGCTCATTTCCACTGTCTATTCCCCCTGAAAATGTGAATAAAGTGAATGCACATTATGTTTAGCCAAATTACCATGAGCACTCTAAAACATTTCTGAAGCGTCCCCTGACGTGAGTGTGTGCTGTCCGCCCCCCAGCCTTCGGGGTGCTGCTGTGGGAGATCGCCACCTACGGGATGTCCCCGTACCCCGGCATCGACCTGTCGCAGGTGTACGAGCTGCTGCAGAAGGACTACCGCATGGACCGGCCCGAGGGCTGCCCCGAGAAGGTCTACGAGCTCATGAGAGCCTGTGAGCAACCTGCCCCCCCATAGCCCACTTTTACTCTATAGAGCTGTTTCATAGTGTTATTACCAATAGCCCACTTTACTCTCTAGAGCTGTTTCTTAGTGTTATTACCAATAGCCCACTTTACTCTATAGAGCTGTTTCATAGTGTTATTACCAATAGCCCACTTTACTCTCTACAGCTGTTTCATAGTGTTATTACCAATAGCCCACTTTACTCTATACAGCTGTTTCATAGTGTTATTACCAATAGCCCACTTTACTCTATAGAGCTGTTTCATAGTGTTATTACCAATAGCCCACTTTACTCTATAGAGCTGTTTCATAGTGTTATTACCAATAGCCCACTTTTACTCTATAGAGCTGTTTCATAGTGTTATTACCAATAGCCCACTTTTACTCTCTACAGCTGTTTCATAGTGTTATTACCAATAGCCCACTTTACTCTCTACAGCTGTTTCATAGTGTTATTACCAATAGCCCACTTTACTCTATAGAGCTGTTTCATAGTGTTATTACCAATAGCCCACTTTACTCTATAGAGCTGTTTCATAGTGTTATTACCAATAGCCCACTTTTACTCTCTACAGCTGTTTCATAGTGTTATTACCAATAGCCCACTTTACTCTATAGAGCTGTTTCATAGTGTTATTACCAATAGCCCACTTTACTCTATAGAGCTGTTTCATAGTGTTATTACCAATAGCCCACTTTTACTCTATAGAGCTGTTTCATAGTGTCATTACCAATAGCCCACTTTTACTCTATAGAGCTGTTTCATAGTGTCATTACCAATAGCCCACTTTACTCTCTAGAGCTGTTTCATAGTGTTATTACCAATAGCCCACTTTTACTCTATAGAGCTGTTTCATAGTGTCATTACCAATAGCCCACTTTACTCTATAGAGCTGTTTCATAGTGTTATTACCAATAGCCCACTTTACTCTCTACAGCTGTTTCATAGTGTTATTACCAATAGCCCACTTTACTCTATAGAGCTGTTTCATAGTGTTATTACCAATAGCCCACTTTACTCTATAGAGCTGTTTCATAGTGTTATTACCAATAGTTCACTTTTGCTGTGTGTAGCTGTTTGCAAACTACAGTTTTATGACCAGTAGTTGACTTTTTACTGTCTGTAGTTGTTTGCAAACAGTTTTATGACCAATAGTTGACTTTTACTCTGTATAGTCGTTTGAAAACGAATTGCTTTCATCCCAACATGCAGGCTGCTGGTGTGTTGAAATGGTTGTATTGGTGATGGTTGCTGGCATAGAGATCCTATACATCCTGTATAGGATGCCTATGGTTTATGCTGAGTGTATGTGTGTTTAACATGCACTAAAGTGTGTGCTGCCCCTACAGGCTGGAGGTGGAATCCACAGGAGAGGCCTACCTTTGCAGAGACCCACCAGGCCTTTGAGACCATGTTCCAGGAGTCCAGCATCTCCGACGGTACGTCTGCAACTCTTCTACATCAGCAGTCTTCTTTCTCAGTTACAAATACTCAGCTACACTTGCGCTAGGTAGAAGCTTTTCTGGCCTACAAAAGGGATTTACTCCTCCTCAGTATGACATTGCGCAGTATGTTTGTTGTGCCCGGTTAATTACTGATATTTAGTGCTGATCTCTAGTCTTTTACTGCACAGTGCTGCTGTGCCTTTAAGTGTGTTTTTAAGTGCTTCACATGATAGTCTGATGTGTGCTCCAACCCAATCTTTTCATGAATGTGCTGAATACTTCTCTCCAGCCAAGCACACAGTGGCCATTTATTGAAATTACCATTCTACTACATTGGACATATGTTTGCTTTGCCCTTTCAAGTGTGTTAGGCACAAGCCCCCTCTGCTTAGTTTGTGTGTGGTTTTTGTGTGTTTCAGCAATTCCTGCACTGCATGTCTTATTTTACCCTGTATCTCTGTGCATCTGACAAATAAATATCCTTGTATCTGTGTGTGTGTGTGTGTGTGTGTGTGTGTGTGTGTGTGTGTGTGTGTGTGTGCAGAGGTGGAGAAGGAGCTGGGTAAGAAGGGCAAGAAGATGACGCTGAGCCCCATCCAGCAGGCGCCTGAGCTGCCCACCAAGCTCCGCACCCTACGCAGGAACGGCAAGGACGGAGACAGCCCAGGTACACACACCTGCACACACCTGCACACACCTGCACATCAGACAGCCCAGGTACACACACCTGCACACACCTGCACACACCTGCACATCAGACAGCCCAGGTACACACACCTGCACACACCTGCACACACCTGCACATCAGACAGCCCAGGTACACACACCTGCACACACCTACACACACCTGCACATCAGACAGCCCAGGTACACACACCTGCACACACCTGCACATCAGACAGCCCAGGTACACACACCTGCACACACCTGCACATCAGACAGCCCAGGTACACACACCTGCACACACCTGCACATCAGACAGCCCAGGTACACACACCTGCACACACCTGCACATCAGACAGCCTAGGTACACACACCTGCACACACCTGCACATCAGACAGCCTAGGTACACACACCTGCACACACCTGCACACACCTGCACATCAGACAGCCCAGGTACACACACCTGCACACACCTGCACACACCTGCACATCAGACAGCCCAGGTACACACACCTGCACACACCTGCACATCAGACAGCCCAGGTACACACACCTGCAAACACCTGTACACTAGTCAGCCCAGGTACACACACCTACACACCTGCACACACCTGCACATCAGACAGCCCAGGTACACACGCCTACACACTAGACAGCCCAGGTACACACACCTACACACCTGAACACTGCTGCACACTAGACAGCCCAGGTACACACACCTGCACACACCTGAACACTGCTGCACGCTCCACATCAATCTGTTCGGCACTGACTATGGTGCTTGCAGAGAGCTTTTTGAGTGACAGGAGTACTGTCTATATCTATCGTACATCTATATGTAGCTGTATACACAGACACACACACACAGAGTAGTGTGTGTGTATGTGATATGGGAATCAGTTGTGTGTGTGTGTTGGTATTTGAATATGGTACACATACAGTTATTTCTAGTTGTAGAGGCAGAAAACTGAGTACTACAACATCTTCCAGTTTGTGTTGAGATACAAATATCACAAGTGGCCCGTGTGCTGTGTGTCTGTGTGTGTCTGTGTGTGTCTGTGTGTCTGTGTCTGTGTCTGTGTCTGTGTCTGTGTGTGTGTGTCTGTGTGTCTGTGTGTGTGTGTGTGTGTGTGTGTGTGTGTGTCTGTGTGTCTGTGTGTGTGTGTGTGTCAGATGCTGCGGAGCCCGAGGTGGCCGTGTCCCCCATGCTGCCCAGGAAGGAGCGTGCCCAGCTGGAGGGCACCCTGGAGGACGAGCGGCTGCTGCCCAAGGACAAGGACAAGGACAAGGAGCGTCCGCGCGCCAGCATCTTCACCAGCCTCATGAAGAAGAAGAGCCGCCGGGCGCCGGCCCCGCCCAAACGCAGCAGCTCCTTCAACAACGGCCAATCGCCCTTCAGCGACCACCCCCACCACGCCATCGACCCCCTCAAGTTGCTGGGCTCCTCCAACAACAACGGGGCGGGCGGCGGCATCGCCAACGGGGGCCCCGGCTTCCCGGGGCACCTCTTCCCCCCGCACCACTCGCGCAGGAAGGCGGCCGCCCCCCCGGGCAAGACGGCGGGCACCCCGCCGGGCGAAGACGAGCCCGCGTCCAACTCCACGCACTTCCTGCGCTCGGCCTCGGCCTCCGACCACTCGGAGCGCAAGTCGGTCACGCTGCCCCGCGACGTGCAGTCGCGCAACTTCGACTCGGGCACCTTCGGGGGCAAGCCCGCCCTGCCGCGCAAGCGGGACCGCGATGCGCCGGCCGCCCAGCGCATGGGCACGCTCACGCCCCCTCCGCGCCTCCCCAAGAAGAGCGAGGAGCCCGGCGCCGGGGACGAGGCGTTTAAAGACGGAGCCGAGAGCGGCCCGCAGACCCTCACGCCCAAGCCGGGCCGGGGCCCGCACTCGCACGCGCCCCCCCAGGGCCCCCCGGACGCCCCCTCCTCCAGGACCGGCGCCCTGCAGGCCGAGCTGCTCAAGCCCAACGTCTACCCCCCCTTGGGGGCCGCCGGCGACGAGTGCCGCGCCCGCCGCCACAAGCACACGCTGGACCTCTCCGTGCAGAGGGAGGGCGCCAGAGAGCGCAAGTTCCCCAAGCCCAAGCCCGCGCCCCCGCCCCCCCCGCCCTCCGGCGGCAAGCCAGGCAAGCTCTCGCGCAGCCCCACCCACGAGCACCACCCGTCCTCCTCCCCCACCCCCTCGCCCTCCTCCTCCTCCCCCTCTCCGTCGGACCCCAAAGCCCGGGGCCCCGCCTCTGAGTCCAGCCCCGCCCCCTCCCCCGCCCCCTCGCCCTCCGGCTCCTCCTCCGCGGAGTTCGGCAAGAGCTTCCTGCCGTCGGACGGCGGCGCCAAGAAGCTCCCGGGGCTCTCCAAGGCGCAGGCGACCAAGACCTCGTCCTCGTCCTCCTCGGCGTCCTCGTCGTCCGTGTCCCCCACGGGCACGGCGCCACAGGCCGCGGGGGGGATGTCCCCGGGGGCAGAGTCTCCACAGGCGTCCTCGACGCTGCCCTTCTCCCCGTCGTCCTCCACGGCCCTGATGCGCCGCTCGCTGCGCAAGACGCGGCAGCCCGCCGAGCGCCTGTCCAGCTCGGCCATCACACGCGACATGCTGCTGCAGAGCACCGAGCTGCTGCGCGCCGCCATCGGCCGCAACTCGGAGCAGACGGGCAGCCACAGCGCCGTGCTGGAGGCCGGCAAGAACCTGTCCAAGTACTGCGCCAGCTACGTGGAGTCCATCCAGCAGATGCGCAACAAGTTTGCCTTCCGCGAGGCCATCAACAAGCTGGAGAGCAGCCTGCGCGAGCTGCAGATCTGCCCCAGCGCCTGCAGCGCCGCCAACGCCGACTTCAGCAAGCTGCTCTCCTCCGTCAGGGAGATCAGCGACATCGTGCAGAGGTAGCCCAGCAGCCTGTGCCTGCCCGTGTGTGTGTGAGGGAGAGAGAGAGGGAGGGAGAGAGACAGAGAGGGAGGGAGAGCTCTCTTGAGGGTGTTAGAAAGGCCAGCCCCTCTTGTAGAGGATGTGGCTCTTGGTTTGTAGCAGCCTTCTGACACACACACACACACACACACCACTGATGGTGCTGACCGGTGGAAACTGTCATCAGTGGTTCTGGTAGTGGTTGATGGGTATGGGTGGGGGTCGGGGGGCAGTGGGGGTGGGCTGGGCTGGGGGGGTGTCAGCACTACCGCACACTTCAAAAAAGAAAAACGCTAAATAAGAAACCTACACAAACGCGTTGACCTCCTCTAACTCTCTGCCAAAGACTTGAGGATGCACCCAAACACTATGTCTATTGTTATTGTGCACAAAACCTTCCTGTTGATGTCATTTTGGGTTGTTTTTGTTTGTTTGTTTGTTTGTTCTGCTTCTTTGTTGGGGTTTGTTCTTTATAATCGTAAGAATCTATATGTATGAATGCAACTCAACTGTGGCCTTCTGAGGGGCCTGGGCCCAATTCTGCCTCACTTGAATTTTTTTCTCCCATCAGATGGTTCTCCAGAGTGTATCACCTAATGTTATGTTTTTAAAAAAGTATTACGGCATACTTATCTTTCCTTCTATTCTTCTATCTGTATCTCTTCTTCACTAGTGTTGATTGAAAACAGAATCCCCTTTCCTTTTCTTCATGGGGACTTGTGTGTCTCTCTCTTGTAGCTTCAGCCTTGTGTTCCTGCAGAGATCCCCCGTCAAACACACACACACACACACACACACACACGTCCTTCCCCCCTGCTTCCTGCAAACTATTGTGCTTGAGTTGTCAATCTCGGTGTGTGTTGTGAGTGCTCCCATGATGTGATGTGAGATGAGGTGATGTGTGCGATTGCGTGTTGATGTCCGGCACACTGCCGGGCATCTGGCTGCAATACTGTGCCATGTGACGAGGCGCCCAGGAACAAGGGGAACAGGCCCATAGATATATATATCTATGGGGAACAGGCCCAGGAAGTGTTGCAGGACATGAGGTCATGAAGGGGCAGAGGATGTGATGTCATAAAGCCGCGCCTGCCTTCTGTAGAATCGGTGCCTTAAGACTTGAACACTATTCGGCACATGCTGTGATCCACAAAGACTGACAGCTCCTAACAGTGTTGTGGCCTTATGAGAGACGTTTAAAATAAATAAATAAATAAAAGGGCGAGTATCAGGAATCAAAAATGTTGGCTTCACCAGGAGGTGCCTGGGTGGCACAGATTCCATAACGAACACTACTGTTTCCAGGGAATGTTGTGAAAATGGACCAGGAAAGGACCAGGACCATCTCCAGTGTGGTATAGAAATGTCTCTTTCACTTGCTGATGTCATCCACCAGAAAACCACGAATGCCTACCTTCAGTTGTGACGCCATGTCATCGTGCTCTCCACAGTCAGCCCCCTCTAGCGCTGATGCTGAGGAGGGGTTGCCAAGGCGACGACCTCTGAGGTCGTCCCAGACTAGAGCACGGTGACATGTCCTCTTATTGCCTTGTCTTACAGAGTGCTTATCCAGAAATGGATAAGGCCGTTCTATTTAGTTTTTATTCCTCAGAGCAAAAGAAAAGTTAAGTACTTACCAAACAAAGGAATCTCCACTGTGTAGTCCAGAACTATCTACTAAAGATGTTCCTATTCATTTTGATGTTTTTTCCTTAAGTGTTGAAATAACTTGCTCATTCTCTTCAGTATTAGTGTGCTGTTTTTCCAATCCTTTGCCCCGGGACTGCGAAGCCTACGGGCTACGCCAACCACAAGCTGCCTTTTTTTTTAACTCTCACATGGTACTGTTATACTCATTCGTTTTTCCCCTCCCTTGTTCATGCCACTACATCCTTTTTGTTTCCCTATTGTATCCGAGCCGCGTTTGGAGGCTGATTTTGCTCTTTGTAAATATGCAATTTTGTCTCTGTTTTCTTTTCTCCACATGTTCCCCCTCTGTAACCCTGGTGCAATTGTTGCATAAATACAGATTTGCTACTTGAGAGCACTGCTGCTTGCTCCTGGCTTTGTGTTTCTTTTAAGGTCATGTTAATTTGTAGTTGCTGGAAGCCATCAGCAACTGTTAACTGAACAGGTCCCTCCTTATTCATTTTTTAACCTGAAATGTATGAAACAGCAGTGGGAGGTTCAGTACTGGATTGAAAACCTCACGACAGCCCTACACCAGCTGAGCAATCTGCAGTGCATTTTAAAAGCTGTCTACTAGTTGGTATGCAGTTGTAGAAGATGGGCCTCATCTTGCATGTTATGCATGTTCTCGGAAACACTCTAGATTCGTCAGTGGACAATTTCACCACCTGTCACAGCCTGTAAAACGCATAGCACACAGCACACTCAACACTGATGTTGAAACCTGTGCTGAAACCAGGGGAACTAATTAACTCCTAGCTAAGGGCTGATGTGACAGACCCAGAAAAGGTTAAGGGTTTGTGTATTTTTATATACAGTAGGCTATTAAACAGATTATACCAACTAAATGTAGCTTAAGATTCTCCAGTCCTTTCTAGACACGAAACCCCTTCAGGAAGCTTGTAAGGCCCTTTTAAGGTGTCACCACTCAGGTTAGCATATTTAACACCTGCAGCTTGCTCACAGTGGGGGCTTTAACACAAGGGGGGGACCAGAGAAGGAAGGCAAAATAACAGGGAAACTACATGAAAGCTACACATTTTCTCTTCAACCTCCTACCAGCCAATTAGTGGTTTGGAGGACAGCAGCATCCCTGCCAGCGTAATTAGTGCCCGCCTCCAAACACACACCTCGGTTCCATCCTCTGGAGATCAGCTTTGCACCCGAGACCAGGGCCACACACACCTCGGTTCCATCCTCTGGAGATCAGCTTTGCACCCGAGACCAGGCCACCACACCAGGAGTGCGCAGAGCTGGAGCCGTAACGCTGAGCTTTGGGTTTTTGCAAACTTTCACTTCATTTTGTTGAAATCCGCCTTTGCAATTCTTTCCCTTTAAAGACATTGGTAGCGAGTGGGCAGGATACAGGAACTGGTTGCTCGACAACCTTTATCTAATAACAGGACGAAAAAGGTTCACATTTTGATCTTGTTCTGTGGATATGTAAAACTATGACCGAGTTAAATGTCTGCAAAACCCATTCGGCCTCAGTCTCTAATCACAATATGTTGCCAGATTTTCCAAACCTTCCCAGACAATGTTTTATCTCTAGAACAATACATGTCTAATAAATGCTAAAGTGAGATGTTTTAAATGTTGCGTACAGATGCCAAGGTTTCAGGCCGTGATCTGTTGACTAGGGGTTTACAAGAAACTACATCACACAGCGTTTTTTCTACCCAACTGATTGCTGCCTTCCTGTAAAACGCATCTAGCACAGCCGCTCTGCGCAGGACAGTGGGAAGGGACAGCCCTTTTGACCCATGGGAAGAACATCTGGAAAACCTGGCTCCTGCTGGAGGGCGTTTCATAGCACACCTGAGACGCCCGCCTGGCGGCGTTATCCCCACACGCAGAGGTGGACGTCCCAGCTTCAGAAAGCAAAACTCCTGCCACGCTTCTGCTCACTCAGCCACTTACTGAACCAGCTGATCCTACTTAAGTCAGGTAGATGAGTTAATCAGTGAAATCACCTGTTTTAGGGGCACAGGCAGAAGGAATACATGGCAGGACTTCTACTTTCTCAAGCGGGTTTGTTCACTTCTGCCCACACGGAGAGTAAAACACAGAGAGCGAGAGTCCTTTCCATACAGCGTGGCCACACGTTTATTCATACAAACTATGTTACAGAATTCGTGTTTTCCCCCCAAGCAAAGAAATTACAAGCATCCTACAAGACACAACACCTGTACAAATCTATGGGAGGCTCGGTCAGGTCAGACCTGCCTCCCGATTTTAGCGTCTCAACCAACAGATAATTAGGCGTATGTACAGCCGAGGGGGCGTGGGGGATAGGTGGTTCTCTTAGCGTATATATGTTACAGAGAGGTCGGGGGCCAGACGCCAGTGTCCACACCGGCACCGCGCTGCTTGCTGCCCGCAGTGGAGGCATTTATGCATTTGTGTGTGCCGTTACTATACAAGCCCATACAACAGCAACTAGTAGATTTACAGCCATAAGATAGAGGTGAGTGTATGAGTGTGTGTATGTGTGTGTGTCACTGCCAGCACTCTTTACTTACACCCCATCCCTGCCCAGTCACACACACACACACACACACACAAGCAGAGACACTGTGAGGTCTCTGAGGAGACTTGTAGCAGTGTTGTAAAACAGCGGTTTTATTGGACACACACGAGTGCCAGAGCGGTATTTAGAGCAAGCGCAGCATAAAGTAAAGATTAAACAGTAATAGTAATAATATTAACATTAATCATAACAATAAGGCAACAAAAACAAACAAATCAAGAAAATGAACAGAAATGCTGGTAAAGACAGACAGACGTAATCTATTGATATGGTGGGGGGTGGGGGGGGGGGGGGGGTGGAGGAGAGATACAGGTGGGGGGTGGCGGGGAGGTCGGAGGAGAGATACAGGTGGGGGGGATCAGGGCTGGTGCAAAGGAGGATAACAGTGGGGTTCGGAGAGACTCTTTCGTTAAAAACGCCTCTCTCTTCCTCTCGCTCTTCACTCCTTAAAGTGTCATAATCTGATTTACGAGGACCAACCGCCCGGTCCCCAGACCCTCAAAACAAGACAATACACACACACACACACACATATACATGTCAGATGGCATCACTCTCACACACACATACGTCACATACACACACACACACTCATCGGATGGCATCACTGGCATCTCACACACACATATACACGTGACACAAGACACATAAACGTCTCAGAGTCTCCTGACTGGGGGCCAAAGTCAGATGTGTGTGTGAGATGTGGCTAGGGCCGGAATTAACACACCTGTCACCTGGCCAAAGACCCCCCACATCACACACAGAGTGAGCTAAGCCTTACACAAGACACACACACGCATCCATACAAGCACACACACACACAAGGGTGTGTCTATGCGTGTTATTAACAACCTACATACATCCTAACCTTCACAATCCACACGGTAGGGAACGGTAAGGGGGGGGGAGTAAAACCAAACAGAACGAAACAAAAAGTGACCATTGAGCGAAAGTGTCTCTGACATACTTCATTTGAGTTCAGTTAAAAAGAGCAGGGTGCGAACCATGCAGGGGCGGGCGTTTGGATGGAGAGTGACCGGTTTGCCTACGTCTTCTACAGGGGTGAGTTTGGACTCTACTATTTCCGATCCCATGGTGTGTTTACACAAGTGCGGCTGGTATTATATTCATATATATCTATATATCGAGCTATAAAATGACACGTTAAAAAAACAAACAAACAAAGCTTTGATGTTTTCTGTACGACTCTTCATCTACCTGTCAGTAACTTGAGTGGTGTTTTGTCTTATTTTTCGCTCTCTCTGCGGAGTAGTACTGTGTTTTTCTTGCAGGGCTCCCCCAGGAGTGGGTGATGCCCCACTGAGTGCTAAGTGGGAGGAGGAATGGAGAGAGGAGAGGAGAGGAGAGGAGGAGAAATATACAGGTGGTCACGGAGGAGGAGGAGGATGAGGAGGAGGAGGAGGAAGATGTGTACGTCAGAGAGGAAGAGAGAGGGAGGGCAGAGAGAAAGGCGGTGGGGTGGGGTGGAGTGGAGTGGAGTGGGGGGGGGGGGGTTGGTGAAGAAGATAAAAGATTGCCCCCACCCAGCCTGAGGCAAACCCTCCTTCCGTCTCCCTGCGTTACCCTGGCAACCCAGCAGGCATCTGGGCTCGCGGGCCGTGTGGAGGGCGTCAGAGTGTGTGAGTCCATGTTGTCTTCCAGGAGGACTGAGAGTGTGTGTGTCTGTGTGTGTGTGTGTGACGGTGTGTCTGTGTGCTCGTGACAGACAGGCGGTTGGTTGGTTGGTTGGTTGTTTGGTTGGAGGGAGGGGTGGGCGGGGTCGGGGCCAGGGTCGGAGGAGCTGATTGGTCATTAGCAGCCGCACCCTTCCCTCTGGGGCTGGGGCTCGCTGGTTAGCCGCCCCCCCTGCGGCGCTGAGGGTTTGTGCTGCACGCCCGACTCGGCCGCGTTCAGGTCCAGACTGCCGTCCTGGATGTTCTGGTAGATCTTCTTCGCCGCCTCCAGGAAGGCGTCCTCCACGTTCTCACCCCTGTGCAAGCCCACACACACACACACACACACATGCATGCACACAGGCAGGCAGGCACACACACACACACACACACGCATGCACACAGGGCCGCACACACACACCACACCCACATATACATACATACACACACACACCCATACACACGCATACATAGTGCACCCACCATACACACACACACACACACACACACACACACACACACACACACACACACACACACACACACACACACACACACACACCCAATGAAAGAGAGAGAGGAACAGAGGGAGGGTGAGAGGAAGAAGCTGCTATCACACAACAACAGCAAGAGAGTCTGGATTCTGTCTCCGCAGTAAATTACCGTCTTTATCGGAAAACAGACCGCAGTGATTAAACTGAGGGGAAAAGAAAGAAGAGAAGAACTCACGTCTTTGCACTGGCCTCCAGAAATAGCAGACCTACAAAAGAAGGGGAAACATCAATGTGCTGCTGCGACCTTCAGCTACAAAAGCTTCCCTCCGACGCACAGCATCTCTTTTAGATTCCCTTTCCACAACACAAACACTCATCTCCCACCTAAAATATCAACCCAACATCACGCGCTACAAAAGCTTCCCTCTAACAACAACACAAACACTCATCTCCCACCTGAAATATCAACCCAACATCACGCGCTACAAAAGCTTCCCTTTAACAACAACACAGACACTCATCTCCCACCTGAAATATCAACCCAACATCACGCGCTACAAAAGCTTCCCTTTAACAACAACACAAACACTCATCTCCCACCTGAAATATCAACCCAACATCACACGCTACAAAAGCTTCCCTCTAACGCACAGCATCTCTGCCAGATTCCCTTTCCACAACACAGACACTCATCTCCCACCTAAAATATCAAACCAACATCACGCGCTACAAAAGCTTCCCTCCAACAACAACACAAACATTCCCCCTGAAATATCTAACCAACATCACACTCTACAAAAGCTTCCCTCCAACAACAACACAAAAACATTCCCCCTGAAATATCTAACCAACATCACACTCTACAAAAGCTTCACTCCGACGCACAGCATCTCCGTCAGAATCCGCTTCCACAACACAGACACTCATCTCCTATCTGAAATATCCAACCCATATCACGCTCTACAAAAGCTTCACTCCAACAACACAAACACTCATCTCCCACCTGAAATATCTAACCAACGTCACGCGCTACAAAAGCTTCCCTGCAATGCACAGCATGTCCGCCAGTATCCACATTTATCGCCTACCAGAAATATCCAACCCATACCACGCTCTACATATCTACATGCCCACAGTATAGCGCACAGCCAGGTAGTGCCAATGATGTGCATGTTGTCAAATTATAAAATTAACACATTTTCTTTCGATGCTGGAACATGATTCTGAAAGTTCAAAGCCACCACTTTAGTGGTGATATTCTAAGCTATGTATTTTGACCTCCTGTGCTGAATAGACTGTAGCCCCTAGTTAGCAGCTGATATTCTGAGGTACAGGTTTTAACCATTGCCTGTACATAAGCTAATAATACACAGTCATGGGTTTCAACCCCTGGGCAGCTCAGATCTGCAGTAGCGCCTAGTTAGCAGGCAGCAGTGCTATAATAAATCTGGGCAGCTCAGATCTGCAGGATGTAGTATGTTTCTGTTCATGAAGTATTGTGGCTGTAGTGCCATACTGGCCGTTTGCCCACTAACTTCACGAGTTGTCCTTGGACACTCACCTGGGGCACTTTTAGGACCTGTGTGTGTGTGTGTGTGTGTATGTACCGTTCTCCTCAGCGAACTGCTTGGCCTCCTCGTACGTGACGTCCCTCTGTGCCTCCAGATCTGCTTTGTTGCCTATGAGGATGATGACCTGTAGGGGGCGACATAGAGACACAACTCAGAGCACATATGTGGCCCTGCCAGTGATATATACCTACACCAGCAGGCCATGAGAGCACATTGTGTGTGTGTGTGTGTGTGTGTGTGTGCTTACAGTATTGGGGTTGGTGTGTGTGTGTGTGTGTGTGTGTGTGTGTGTGCGCTTACAGTATTGGGGTTGGTGTGTGTGTGTGTGTGTGTGTGTGTGTGTGTGTGTGTGTGCTTACAGTATTGGGGTTGGTGTGTGTGTGTGTGTGTGTGTGTGTGTGTGTGTGTGTGTGTGTGTGTGTGTGTGCTTACAGTATTGGGGTTGGTGTGTGTGTATGTGTGTGTGTGTGTGTGTGTGTGTGTGTGTGCGCTTACAGTATTGGGGTTGGTGTGTGTGTATGTGTGTGTGTGTGTGTGTGTGTGTGTGTGTGTGTGTGTGTGTGTGTGTGTGTGTGCTTACAGTATTGGGGTTGGTGTGTGTGTGTGTGTGTGTGCTTACAGTATTGGGGTTGGTGAGGTTCCTGGCATCAGTGAGCCAACTGCTAAGGTGGTTGTATGTGCTTCTCCTGAGAGAGAGAGAGAGAGAGAGAGAGGAGAGGCAGAGAGAGGAGAGAGAGAGAGAGAAACAGAAAGAGAGGGAGGGAGAGAGAGGAAAGAGAGAGAGAGAGAGGAGAGAGCGGGAGAGAGAGAGGAGAGAGCGGGAGAGAGAGAGGAGAGAGCGGGAGAGAGAGGGAGGGAGAGGGAGAGAGAGAGAAACAGAAAGAGAGAGGGAGGGAGAGATAGAGAGAAGGGGGGATTAGGAGGGAAGGGGAGTGAGAGAGAGGGAAAGCAACGGGGGAAGGGAAGAGAGAGGGCCAGTGAGAGATAGAGAGAGAGAGGAGAGATAGAGAGAGAGAGAGAGAGAGAGAGAGAGAGAGAGAGGAGAGAGAGAGAGAAAGAGAGAGAGGAAGAGAGAGAGAGGGAGGAAATAAGAGTGTAGTGTTAAAACAAAGAATGCTCCAATAGCCTGTCACTGAGGAGAGCCAATGTGGAATGTGCGTTATCAGAGCATGTGTCTGCAGACACACGGCAGTAGCACTATGGAGCAACCACACCAACCCTCACACACACACACACACACACACACACACACACACACACCAACCACAGCAACCATCACATGATCACACACACATCCCTTTGGAGAAAGGATTGCACATAAAACACACATGACATCGGAGAAGTGATGACTCTCACTATATCTCTCTCTCTCCCTCTCTCTCTCATACATACACACACACACACACACACACACACACACACACCCACACACCCACACACACCTTATCTGAATGCCCAACAGTCACATGCCTTTGGAGGAATGATCACACACAAAAACACACACACCTCTGGATGAGTAATCTCCTCTCTCTTTCTCTCTCTCTCTCACACACACAGCTTGTCCACAAATCTTTGGGTTAAGGTTGACAGAGGAAACGGTTTAGCAGCTGTGGGTGAAATACCACAGGCCTCTGTCTGCAGACAGAGCTCTCAAACCGACCCAGGAGGAGAGCAGAGGGGGAGGCAGACCCCCCCCCTTCCCAGAGTGCCCTGTGTGGGGTTAGCACTGGGCCGAGGCCCCCCCCCCCCTTCCCAGAGTGCTCTGTGTGGGGTTAGACTGGGCCGAGGCATACACATCCTGTACATAGACGGAGCATTGGTTGCTGGGACACGAGAAATACGGCCGCCATCTTGGAGCGGGGATCAGACTGTCTAAGCAATACAGAGAAGCCTATTTGTGATCATGAATAAGTTATTCAAGTAACAATATTGAAATATTAATGTTGTTGGGTAAGATAGAATTTGTTTTTATTCTGTATGCATTGAAAGAGATTAGTAGTTTCAGCTGATATAAAAGCACTCAGGTGTTTATATATAGATATCTAATGTATTGTTATGCCCAATTGGCTCAGAGCGGAGATAACGTAAGGGAGACCACACCGAATGTAATGTTAACAATGAACATTTATTAAAACAAGTTTCAAACGAGAACTAGAATGACATGCTACATACCGAACAACAACACAATAGCAGTTTTGCTTGTTGTGCTAACTTCAATATGAAGCTATAATTATAGCAGGTGGATGGATGTTGAATGCAGAAAGACAACACGAACGACGTCAAATGTTTGAACAAGGACTATTGCAACAATATCTACAGAACACTTAAGTCAGTGTTAGTTAGCAAACTAAAACGCAACGTAAAGTAGTTTAACAACTCAATTGTAACCTTATGGGAAAGCAACGTTAGTCAACCAATGCTGCCCTCAACCTGTCAGAGAAGTTATGCATCCTACCCGCAGTGTTTCCAAGCGCACAACTTCTTCCTTATTCTATCTGCCACTTTCTCTTTCCCTCTTGTCTTTTTTTAATACCACGAATGTGGCCCAGAACATTTTTTTCATGGTTGTTTTCTCCATTGTGACTATGCGAGAGTCGAGAGCAGACTGTACATAAAACGAGTCGTTTGGCAGCCAGCGCACCCAAGCCCACCCTCTCAACTTTTCAAAACAGAACGTTGAACCGCTAACCAAAACTGTAGCCTACAAGAAGCCGTGAATCGCTGTCTAAATTCATTTCAATATACACAGACTAATGACATAGCCATGTTTAACCAATAAACACAAAGGTAATATAAACAAACAGGCATTTATCTGTCATTTGTCAGTCTCTCTATGCGCCGTAAGTTGCCCTTCTTTTGCATCACGGCCCTCTCTATAAGCTGAACACTAACAGCGCCTATGAATACAAAAAAAAAAACAAACTGACAATAAAATGCTAAAAATAATTTGGCGACCAGAATCACTGAGGCTACATTAAACAGGTGTATGTTGATTTTAGCAATAGGCTGTGTTGTCGTTTAGGTGGGTCGGATGCAGTGACAGATTTATTTAATAAGCATGACGAAAAGTCTTGGGCTGAACTAGCGATATATACAAAAAACAGCCTGTAGTTCAATGTCAGAAGGTAGAAACAGTTGCACCAAGCCTACACTGCAGGAGATTTATCCCACAACAACCTGTTTGTAAAAGTTTGACGCTGTTGTGAGATGTCATTTAAATTGACCCACCAAGCGATGCGGAACAGAAAATGAAAAAAATAGAAGGGGCTGCAAATAAACTTGAGACAACTGCTCAATTATTCGCAGTTGTCATATGTCATATGTTTATTTTATCAATGTGTGTTGTTACTGAAGGGATTTGGAAGCAGCGACAGTTGCTCTTTAATTAATTAAGAATAATGAAAACCTTCAAGAAGCCTTTGTTATAGCCTACTATAACCTACTAGCGATACAGCCAGTTTAAAATTAGTGGTGTTTAGCGAGGTACTGTTAATAAAATGCGCTAACAGTTCATTTGTCCTGTTAAACGGATTAAGCTGAATGGAGCGTATCCCCGCTCCAAGATGGCGGCCCTGCGTCTCGTCAGCGCCTATTGGCAGTTACGTCCCATGCTCCGTCTATGTATAGTATGTCTATGGGCCGAGGTCCCCCCCCCCCCCCCCCTTCCCAGAGTGCCCTGTATGGGGTTAGCACTGGCCCCCCTCCTCCCCCTTCCCAGAGTGCCCTGTGTGGGGTTAGACTGTCCCGAGAGGAGCTCTCTGAGGGCTTGAGAGGGTCAAGGGACTCGAGGCCATCACATGGTGTGTGTGCATGTGTGTGTGTGTGCATGTGTGTGTGTGTGTGTGTGTGTGTGTGTGTGTGTGTGTACCTGGTGATGTCGTAGACCATGAGTGCTCCTGCAGCCCCCCTGTAGTAGCTCCTGGTGACGGCCCTGAAGCGCTCCTGTCCCGCCGTGTCCCAGATCTGCAGCTTGATCTTCTGGCCGCTCACCTCGATGATCCGCGTCCCAAACTCTACGCCAATCGTATGGGGACAGTCTGCCATGACTACACACACACACACACACACACACACACACACTATTACCTCACTGGACGTGAACAGGACTAGTTGCTACAGGAGTAATCACAGCAATTAATGAACCAATATTTTAAGAACTATACGATAGCCTGTATGCACTATGTACATACAGGTTGGATTCAGTGACATCGCTGTGTTCCACTTCAGTATGTAGGGAGAAGCAAACTGACACACTGTTCTTCAAGGCTAGCTCGTTCCCTGCTGAGTGCCACTAAGAAACCATAGTAGCGGTAGGACTGTGATCCTCAGTATACACAATGACATCATGCATCACTATTGTCAATGCTAATTCACTACTGCTTCTGTATTAAACACCAGGATGAGGCCATTAGCTGCTAGCGTTAACCGCTTGGATGAGGCCATTAGCTGCTAGCGTTAACCGCTTGGATGAGGCCATTAGCTGCTAGCATTAACCGCTTGGACGAGGCAATTAGCCACTAGCATTAAAAGCTTGGACGAGGCTATTAGCCAAAAGCATTAAACGCTTGGACGAGGCAACTAGCCACTAGCTGATGCGTTGACATCCGCTGCCTGTGGGGGGGCTGGCCCCCTCATCTCCTCCAACCTGGACTCCTGGGACACTCATGGGAGTCAATGCTCAACCTGGACTCATGGAATACTCCTGGGACACTCATGAGAGCCAATGCTCAACCTGGACTCCTGGGACACTCATAGGAGTCAATGCTCAACCTGGACTCCTGGGATATTTCAGCCCTGAAGCAACACTCCGAGTACCATTCCAGAGTGATATTAGGGTAGTTGTATTAACTCAGCTGGTGTACAGGCAGAGATGGTAAAGAGAGAGACAAGCAGAGATGGGGGAGAGAGACAGGCAGAGATGGGAGAGAGAGACAGGCAGAGATGGGGGAGAGAGAGACAGGCAGAGATGGGAGAGAGAGAGAGACAGGCAGAGATGGGAGAGAGAGAGACAGGCAGAGATGGGAGAGAGAGAGACAGGCAGAGATTGGAAAGAGACAGGCAGAGATGGGAGAGAGACAGACAGGCAGAGATGGGAGAGAGAGACAGGCAGAGATGGGAGAGAGAGACAGACAGAGATGGGAGAGAGAGAGACAGACAGAGATGGGAGAGAGAGACAGGCAGAGATGGGAGAGAGAGACAGGCAGAGATGGGAGAGAGAGAGACAGGCAGAGATGGGAAAGGGAGAGACAGGCAGAGATGGGAGAGAGAGAGACAGGCAGAGATGGGAGAGAGACAGACAGGCAGAGATAGGAGAGAGAGAGACAGGCAGAGATGGTAAAGAGACAGACAGGGCGTGGCTCATTAGCCGTATGTCTGGGCATGCCACCTGCCCACGCACACAGGAAGCGCTCTCAGATTGCCTATTCACCCGCTCGCTTTCCCTTCCCCCCTCTCTCTCTCTCTGGCTTTGTGTGTGAGAGGGAGTGTGTTTATGTGTGTGAGAGGGAGTGTGTTTATGTGTGTGAGAGGGAGTGTGTTTATGTGTGTGAGAGGGAGTGTGTTTATGTGTGTGAGAGGGAGTGTGTTTATGTGTGTGCCTGAATGCATGCGGGTGTGTCTACAAAAGAGCGCAAGAGTGTGAGTATGTGTGTGTGTGTGTGTAACTGCGGGCAAAAACACAGTGAAATTCAAGCTGTAGATTTAACTATGTAGGGGGGAGTGTGTGTGTGTGTGTGTGAGTGTGTATGTGTGTGTGTGTGTAACTGCGGGCAAAAACACAGGGAGTGTAGGGGGGAGTGTGTGTGTGTGTGTGTGTGTGTGTGTGTGTGTGTGTGTGTGTGTGTGAGTGTACCCTTCCCCAGCTGTCTCCTCAGAGCCCTCAGTGGAGCGAGGAAGTGTGTGCGTGAATGTGTGTGTGTGTGTGTGTGTGTGTCTGTGTGAGTGAGTGTTTGTGTCTCCTCAGAGCAGAGCCCTCTGTGAAAGCGAGGAAGTGTGTGCGCGAGTGTGTGTGTGTGTGAGTGTGTTTGTGTCTCCTCAGAGCAGAGCCCTCTGTGAAAGCGAGGAAGTGTGTGCACGAGTGTGTGTGTGTCTGTGTGTGTGTGAGTGTGTTTGTGTCTCCTCAGAGCAGAGCTCTCAGTGTGAGTGACTCCTCGGAGCAGAGCCCTCAGTGGGAGCGAGGAAGTGTGTGCGTGAGTGTGTGTGTGTCTGTGTGTGTGTGTGTTTGTGTCTCCTCAGAGCAAAGCCCTGTGTGTAGGCTCTTAATTAAGTGGCGGGTGGTTCTGTGCTCTCCTCTCCTCTGGCCCATCGGATCAATAGCGGAACCACCCCCATGTGCACTCAGCACCTATCGACCCGCACGGGACCTGTCAATCACGGCCGGCCCGCCTCCTGCCTGAGTGACAGCTCCCCCGGTTGCCCTGGCGTATGGGGGCGGAGTCAGGAGCCCGTGAGCCGTGCTTGTGTGGAGTAAGCAGTCCTGACCCTGCTGTGCACGACCCACCACCCACCACCCACCACCCAACCTCTACGCTCACACACAACACAGTCTGCTTATTTTCTTGGACATCTGGGTGTCTTCAAAAGCACTACATACAAACTACATACAAAGGTGGGGGCAGAGAGCAGATGTGTGTGTGTGTGTGTGTGTGTGTGTGTGTGTGTGTGTGTGTGTCTGAAGAACCCCCTCAAGCACTTCTGCAAACAGGAGCCGTTTCACACTCAATACCGAAGAACAAACTCAGCTGGCAAAACTCATGTCTTTAAGCACTTAACTAAGCAAGACAACCAGAGAGAGCGAGCGAGAGAGAGAGAGAGAGAGAGAGAGAGAGAGGAGAGAGGAGAGAGAGCGAGAGAGAGAGAGAGACAGCGAGAGAGAGAGAGAGAGACGGAGAGGGGGAGAGGAGAGAGAGAGAGAGACAGAGAGAGAGAGAGAGAGAGAGAGTGCTGTGGGCTCGTCACCTCTGAACCACTAGTGATGTCCAATCAGCTATAATTTAGCACTGCCACTACCAGACAGGTGTGTGTGTGTGTGTGTGTGTGTGTGTGTGTGTGTGTGTGTTTACAGTATTGGGGTTGGTGAGGTTCCGGGCATTAGTGAGCCAACTGCTAAGGTGGTTGTATGTGCTATAATTAAGCTGCTGGTTAGCATTGCCACTACCAGACAGGTGTGTGTGTGTGTGTGTGTGTGTGTGTGTGTGTGTGTGTGTGGGCGCGTGCAGCTATAATTAAGCTGCTGGTTAGCACTGCCACTACCAGCCTGAGCAGTATAATTACTCTCCAGCACCGCACACAGGGCCTTCTTCCCACACACACACACACACACACACACACACCACACACACACACACACACTATCCCACACACACACAGGCCACATTCACTTCCGACACACAAGGACGTGCATTACACTCTAAACAGGTACACACTATCTATGCGTGCTTGCAAACACACACACACACACACACACAGACCACCATCACTTCTGATACATGTATAAACACATGCAAAGGTGGGACCTCTCTGTTTGCAAAAACACACACACAATCATCACTCCCTCAATACTAGGACACACTCACACATGTCCATACGTACACACACACTGTCATACACACACAGTCATGGCCACACATACACAAACACACACACACATGGTCATACACATAAAATCACACTCCCTACGCAGCATAGGCCCCTGCCAACAAGAGACGGCAAGGCCAACACATGACACATGACACACACACACCCGCACTCTCTCTCTCAGCACTGGGGCTTCCTGCCAAAGAATGACCACGGCTAGGCTATGATCTCTCACACACACTCATGGAGACACACTCACTGTGTCATTAGATTTTCAGCCAAAAAAAAAAAAAGACCACACACACTCACGCCTTGAGTGGAGACTGTCTGTTGATAGCACTCCTCAGACACACACACACACACACACGATGCACAAGCCTGCACTGTTGCCATCAGACACTCACCAGCACGTGACTGAGTGGCAGCCAGCATTGCGTGAGTACACTGCTAAACACACTGCAGTTCTACGACAGTGTGTGTGTGTGTGTGTGTGTGTGTGTGTGTGTGTGTGTGTGTGTGTGTGTGTGTGTGTGTGTGTATAACATTCAGCCCTCATTTTTACGTGTCGCCATCAACACCTCCACATTCCTGCCTCCGCTCTGGCCTTGCTTA
The DNA here is from genome assembly GCA_027475355.1 of Coilia nasus. Classification (NCBI taxonomy): domain Eukaryota; kingdom Metazoa; phylum Chordata; class Actinopteri; order Clupeiformes; family Engraulidae; genus Coilia; species Coilia nasus. The sequence continues at coordinate 32,148,025 of CM050209.1, read as the reverse complement.
CGGGCCTCTTGTGCTCCGTGATGGGCGGATGAGAGCGCCGCAGAGGAGAGGGAGAGAGAGAAGAGATAGAGAAGGAAGAGTGAAAGAGTGGAGGAGAGCGAGAGAGAGAGGGAGAGGAAAGACAGGGTAAAAAGAGTGAAAGAGTGAAAGAGAGAGAGAGGGTGAAGAGAGTGAAAGAGTGGAGGAGAGAGAGAGAGAGAGTGAAAGAGTGGAGGAGAGAGAGAGAGAGGGTAAAAGAGAGAGAGAGGAGCTCTTCAGAACCTGCCTTTCCCTCACAGCACAAAGCGCCCATTTGTGTGCAGGTGCAGGCTGGCGGGTGCGAGATCTGTGTCTGTGTGTGCAGCCACGTGTGTGTGTGTGTGTGTGTGTGTGTGTGTGCATGTGCGTGTGTGTGTGTGTGTGTGTGTGTGTGTGTGTGCTGGTGGGTGCGAGATGTGTGTGTGTGCAGCCACGTGTGTGTGTGTGTGTGTGTGTGTGTGTGTGTGCTGGCGGGTGCGAGATGTGTGTGTGTGTGTGTGTGCAGCCATGTGTGTGTGTGTGTATGTGTGTGCGTACTGGCGGGTGCGGGATGTGCGTGTGTGTGCAGCCGGGTTTGTATGTGTGTGTGTGTGTGTGTGTGTGTGTGTGTGTAGCCATGTGTGTGTGTGCTGGTAGGTGCGGGATGTGCGTGTGTGTGCAGCCGGGTTTGTATGTGCGTGTGTGGGGGGGCTTGTCTGGGCGGGTGAGCATGGTGGGGGGGGTGCGACTGGAGGGGCATGAATGGCTGGAGATGGGGGGGGGGGGGGGGCTCTTCGCTTGACTCCAGGCGAAGAGAGATGTTGTTACTGTGGTGATAATTACACCCCCCCCACCCTCCCCTGATATCTGCTGCCACGCTGGGGTGGGGTGGGGTGGGGTGTGTGTGTGTGTGTGTGTGTGTGTGGGGTGTGTGTGTGTGCGTGTACTGTGTGTGGAGTGGGTGATGGCCTCTCTGCCTCTGCTGCCGAACTCACTTGGCGATGACTCATCCAACGCTCCCGAGGGCATTTACAAACCAGGCAGTTAGTTATTTACATACGCCACTGGCCTTATTAGTTATTTACATACGCCACTGGGCTTATTATTAGTTATTTACATACGCCACTGGCCTTATTAGTTATTTACATACGCCACTGGCCTTATTATTAGTTATTTACATACGCCACTGGCCTTATTATTAGTTATTTACATACGCCACTGGCCTTATTATTAGTTACTTACATACGCCACTGGCCTTATTAGTTATTTACATACGCCACTGGCCTTATTATTAGTTATTTACATACGCCACTGGCCTTATTAGTTATTTACATACGCCACTAGGCTTATTATTAGTTATTTACATACACCACTGGCCTTATTAGTTATTTACATACGCCACTGGCCTTATTAGTTATTTACATACGCCACTGGCCTTATTAGTTATTTACATACGCCACTGGCCTTATTATTAGTTATTTACATACACCACTGGCCTTATTATTAGTTATTTACATACACCACTGGCCTTATTATTAGTTATTTACATACGCCACTGGCCTTATTAGTTATTTACATACACCACTGGCCTTATTATTAGTTATTTACATACGCCACTGGCCTTATTATTAGTTATTTACATACGCCACTAGGCTTATTATTAGTTATTTACATACGCCACTAGGCTTATTATTAGTTATTTACATACACCACTGGCCTTATTATTAGTTATTTACATACGCCACTGGCCTTATTAGTTATTTACATACGCCACTGGGCTTATTATTAGTTATTTACATACGCCACTGGCCTTATTATTAGTTATTTACATACGCCACTGGCCTTATTAGTTATTTACATACGCCACTGGCCTTATTATTAGTTATTTACATACACCACTGGCCTTATTATTAGTTATTTACATACGCCACTGGCCTTATTAGTTATTTACATATGAGCATTGGGCTTATTATTAGTTATTTACATACGCCACTGGCCTTATTATTAGTTATTTACATACACCACTGGCCTTATTATTAGTTATTTACATACGCCACTGGCCTTATTATTAGTTATTTACATACGCCACTGGCCTTATTAGTTATTTACATATGAGCACTGGGCTTATTAGTTATTTACATACGCCACTGGCCTTATTATTAGTTATTTACATACACCACTGGCCTTATTATTAGTTATTTACATACGCCACTGGCCTTATTAGTTATTTACATACGCCACTGGCCTTATTAGTTATTTACATACGCCACTGGCCTTATTATTAGTTATTTACATACACCACTGGCCTTATTATTAGTTATTTACATATGAGCACTGGGCTTATTAGTTATTTACATACGCCACTGGCCTTATTATTAGTTATTTACATACACCACTGGCCTTATTATTAGTTATTTACATACGCCACTGGGCTTATTAGTTATTTACATACGCCACTGGCCTTATTATTAGTTATTTACATACGCCACTGGCCTTATTATTAGTTATTTACATACGCCACTGGCCTTATTAGTTATTTACATATGAGCACTGGGCTTATTATTAGTTATTTACATACGCCACTGGCCTTATTATTAGTTATTTACATACACCACTGGCCTTATTAGTTATTTACATAGGCCACTGGCCTTATTATTAGTTATTTACATACGCCACTGGCCTTATTATTAGTTATTTACATACGCCACTGGGCTTATTATTAGTTATTTACATACGCCACTGGCCTTATTATTAGTTATTTACATACGCCACTGGCCTTATTAGTTATTTACATACGCCACTGGCCTTATTATTAGTTATTTACATACACCACTGGCCTTATTATTAGTTATTTACATACACCACTGGCCTTATTATTAGTTATTTACATACGCCACTGGCCTTATTAGTTATTTACATATGAGCACTGGGCTTATTAGTTATTTACATACGCCACTGGCCTTATTAGTTATTTACATACGCCACTGGCCTTATTATTAGTTATTTACATACGCCACTGGCCTTATTATTAGTTATTTACATACGCCACTGGGCTTATTAGTTATTTACATACGCCACTGGCCTTATTATTAGTTATTTACATACACCACTGGCCTTATTATTAGTTATTTACATACACCACTGGCCTTATTATTAGTTATTTACATACGCCACTGGGCTTATTATTAGTTATTTACATACACCACTGGCCTTATTATTAGTTATTTACATACACCATAGGCCTTATTATTAGTTACTTACATACGCCACTGGCCTAATTATTAGTTATTTACATACGCCACTGGCCTTATAATTAGTTATTTACATACACCACTGGCCTTACGCCACTGGGCTTATTATTAGTTATTTACATACACCACTGGTCTTATTATTACTTATTAACATACGCCACTGGCCTTGTTTCATGGATACCATCTGTCTACACAGGAAGGCCTATATGCAGAGGAGGCATAGGCATGGTGCAGCATTTGTCCTAGGGCTGCTCAATTAATCGAATTCTAATCGTGATAACGATTTCAGGGCCAAACGATCTCACAACGCATAAAATCGAGGGAAACAATGTTTTTGTCCTAATTATTTTTTACTGTTTGTACTGTACATTAGATGTATACATTAGACATTTCTACTGTTTGTACATCAGACATCAAAGGAGACTTACTAATGTTTACGAAGAAAGGTATTAGGAAAAATCCGAAGGTACAAGAATGTTTTTTCGAAATGTTTTTGAATACATTTTCAATAAATGAACCATGTTACTGAGGTAAAACAAAATACTCGTTTGAATAATCGTGATTTCAGTTTTGGCCCAAATAATCGTGATTCTTATTTTTTCCATAACCGAGCAGCCTTAATTTGTCCTGTCTGCTTCCTGAAGAAATGTCCCTGAAAAAAAAACCTCACACACACACACTAACATAAAACACACAGACACTCACAGAACACACACTAACACTAACAGTCACACAACACCTCTGTAGATCACTTCACCAGCACTTAGCCACAGTGACTGATGCATCATCCTCATGTTCAACACAGACGGGGGCCTGAAGTTCACTGAGCTGCCACTGGTCAGCAATAAGCTCATTTAGTTCCTCAGCATGGACACGCCTGCCAACTTAAAAGCTACATAGCCTGAGTTAACCAGTCAACTGGAGTTCTACAGTACGTGTTATAACAGTGTATGTGACAAATCTCTCATCTTATCTTAAATCATTGTGGCAATTTAAAAACACAGGCAACACCCCCACACAAACAGGAACAGGGCGGGGTGAGGCCAGCGCTCAGGCCTGCTACATGATAGCGTCGGTGGACCACATTAGGGCCCGGGAGGTACACTGCCGTTAGACAGAGGTACTTACATTTCTTTTCTGTGAACTGGTGAAGCAAACACGACTTTCCCACCCCCATGTCCCCTACAGACAGAACGAGAACGAGAGGAAGACAGCAGAATGGGGGGGGGGAAGAGAGAGAGAGAGAGGTGGGTTAGAGACACAGAGGAATAAACAGGCTTTTTTACCAAATGTTCACACAGAGAACAGCATTCTACATTCTGTAACACACAGGTACACAAGGTGACAAGGTGCTACTTACCAATGATGATATATTTGAAAATGTAGGAGTAGTTGTATGGTGCGGTGGCCATTGTGGCTCTGAAAGAGAGGAGAAAATAATGTTAGACCACTGTTAGAGAGAAAGAGATAGGGAGAGAGAGAGAGAGAGATGGGGGGAGAGTGAGAGAGAGAGAGAGAGAGAGAGAGAGATGGGGGGAGTGAGAGAGAACGGAGGAGAGAGAGACAGAGAGAGAGAGAGATGGGGAGAGTGAGAGAGAAAGGGAGAGAGGGAGAGAGAGAGAGAGAGAGAGAGAGAGAAAATGCTGAGTCATGTTCAGCACCTCCACAAGGTGAGAAGAGACTGATGTGGAGAGGGGAGCAGTAGAGGTTCACTAAGGTCATCAGTGATAAGTGTACCAGTGAAACCCCCTAAAACACCATAGGCCACTTCCCTCACTGCAAACACCCTATCTGTGGCCAGAGGGGACTTTCCATGCTCTACCCCACTCCATATGTACCAGACCATCCCTTCATTTGTGTGCTTACACAGCCCAGCTCACACCCAATCCGAGGTGAGAGCACTGGCAGGCACATCCAATCAGAGGTGAGAGCACTGGCAGGCACATCCAATCCGTGCAAAAAAGGGAGTGCAAAAAAGGGAGTGAGAAAGAGGGATAGAGAGGGACAAAGGACAACTGATGAACTCTTGCTCTTGTGTTTCCTAGCCTAGTAAACCCGCCCCTCGTACTTCATTTCATTTTGTACAGAGGGTCTGACTAGCCTGGTAAACCAGCCCCTCTTACTTCATTTCATTTTGTACAGAGGGTCTGGAACAGACACCGTCAGAAACGATTTGTTGGAGGTGTGGACTCTGCTGAAGTTTAAAAAAGTGCCTCTGCCTTTACCCAATCGCTAACGCCTGGTCGTCACGTATGCAATTTGCCTACCTACGCACTACAATTCAAATGTAGCACACAAGGTCAACGTCACGGCTAACGAACACACTCTCTGTTCGCTGATTGGATCAGTCTTGCTGGGACTTGCTAAATCACCCTCAAGATTCCGGTCCAGACCCTCTGTACAAAATGAAATGAAGTACGAGGGGCGGGTTGACCAGGCTAGTCAGACCCTCTGTACAAAATGAAATGAAGTACGAGGGGCGGGTTGACCAGGCTAGTCAGACCCTCTGTACAAAATGAAATGAAGTACGAGGGGCGGGTTTACCAGGCTAGTCAGACCCTCTGTACAAAATGAAATGAAGTACGAGGGGCGGGTTTACCAGGCCATGTGTTTCCCTACTGCTTCCTTCGCTAATCTGATCTGCAGTTCAAGAGCAAAGACTAAAGAGTAAAGAGTAAAGAGTAAAGAGTAAAGAGTAAAGAGCAAAGAGCAGGCTTGCCGCTCACTACACGCCAGCACTGCCCCGAACCCCTCTGGACAAACAAAGAGCCATTTGGCCCGGCACAGCTGGGAATGTTCCACCCGTGACGCCTTTAAGCCGCTCTCAGCAGAACAAAGGCTGGACTCACGGGGGCAACAACGACAAGACAGTACATACTACATAGGCCAGAATGAGACTGTAGGAGTCTACTGTAGGAGTTTGCTGTAGGCCAGAATGAGACTGTAGGAGTCTACTGTAGGAGTTTGCTGTAGGCCAGAATGAGACTGTAGGAGTCTACTGTAGGAGTTTGCTGTAGGCCAGAATGAGACTGTAGGAGTCTACTGTAGGAGTTTGCTGTAGGCCAGAATGAGACTGTAGGAGTCTACTGTAGGAGTTTGCTGTAGGCCAGAATGAGACTGTAGGAGTCTACTGTAGGAGTTTGCTGTAGGCCAGAATGAGACTGTAGGAGTCTGCTGTAGGAGTTTGCTGTAGGCCAGAATGAGACTGTGGGAGTCTGCAGCAGGAGTCTGCGAAGGCCAGAATGAGACAGTAGGAGTCTGCGTAGGCCAGGATGAGACAGTAGTAGTCTGCAAAGGCCAGAATGAGACAGTAGGAGTCTGCAGTAGGAGTCTGCGAAGGCCAGGATGAGACAGTAGGAGTCTGCAGTAGGAGTCTGCGAAGCCAAGGATGAGAGAGTAGGAGTCTGCAGTAGGATTCTGCGAAGGCCAGAATGAGACAGTACAAGTCTGCAGTAGGAGTCTGCGAAGGCCAGGATGAGACAGTAGCAGTCTACATAGGCCACGATGGGACAGTAGGAGTCCGCATGGAGAGTAGGACAGTAGGAGTTTTAGGTAGGAGTCAGTCTGTGGGGGCAAGGGCAAGATGGAAGGAGTCTGCTGTAGGAGTCTGCATAGGCCAGGGTGACAGCAGGAGTCTACACAGGCCAGGCTGAGACAGTAGAAGTGCGCATGGAGAGTAGGACAGTAGGAGTCTGCAGTGTTTCCCCTAGAAAATGTCTGAAGGTGCGGTGGCAAGACCTGCGCTCAGACATAGGACGTACGACGTATCGACCCTAGTATGAGGATACGGGAGCATTCTGAGAGGTTTTTTTTTGACACAACACTCTAAACTGGTGACCCTTTGTAAGGGAATAAATGAATAAACCTAGTCTTGAAAGAAGAACCATAACCTTTAGAAAACAGCCAGGAAGACTAAATCCCCCTCCCCCTTCACCAATGCCAGAGCGACCTCTTACCCCCACCCCCCTAAACATAAATCTCACAACACATGATTACTACAAGTACACATTTATTGGAAATCAGTGGCAAAGTTTGCAGGCTTGCTCAGAGCACTTAATTTTCCTGGGTTTTTAAAAAAACAATTTTAAGGCTTGGTCATGGGGGAACTCGCTGACAGGAGGTCCGTGGCCCTGTGTTTGCCCTTCTTTTGGCTGCTCTCCTCTCTGTCTACCCTCTCTTCACATTCTCTTTGTTCCAGCCTATTTTGCTCCCCTGCTTGATTACTGCTACTCTAATAAAACATTCATATTTTCAAAACATTTACGTGCACATTTTGAAATTAACGTGGTTTTGGCCATTTCTGATCTGATATGGCATTTGGCAGATGAGCAAACACTGACGTTTGGGGAGAGGACTGTGTTTAATCATACATACTCGAATTAGGGATGGACATCACATATTCTCTATGTCCAAGTTTACTGTCATCACTGTAATGGAGCGTAAATAAATTGCCAACAATTCACCTGCAACAACATTTGAACAGCGCGCACCGGAGCCTTGTAAAATGACGGTGGCGGTTCATCTCAATTCCAGCTGTCGACTCGGTTAGACTCGGACAAGAAGGAGCTTGAACATCTCATAGTAAAACTGAGGTGGGCTAGTTAATACAAACGTCATGGCTTTGATAGTAAAACACGAGGAAGAGGGTCTGAAGTTTCCACAGGCTATCAATATGAATAGCCAACTTTAATATTAATTATTAAGCAATGCCCATCCTTAGCTCGAATGACTTAAATTTTGCACGAACGAATCTTCCCTGACGAGTTTCTTCATCTCTCTCCTTTCTTTTTTGGGCGAAATACTTAAGCAAGCTCATCGGCAATCGAAAGATAACGTTGACGTTAGATCTCTCTCTATCAGTCAGCTCAAATGAAAACTAGCGCTCTGGTGATGAGCTGTAAAAATCGTCCTTACATTTATAATCTATCTAAGAGTGCTATATGGATGTGGATATGTCTATGTAACGGAGGTTTACTAATGTTCTACGCCGAGCTCTGCTAGCTGGCATCAGTTACACCTATTTATCCCCTCAGTGTGTGAGCGCGTGATCTACCACTGAAGACCGGGAGGCCAAACGAGACGTCTTGTCTAACATACCTAAACGTTGCCTACTAACAGTTTTACATAAAGTTTTACATAAAGTAGCCTACTTATGTGACAAAACGAAACATAATCACTGGAAATATAAGGTAACACAACATCTTCAACACCTTTCCTAATTTGGCATGTTAAGTGACAGCTCTGTAGTAGCGATTTATTTTACTTCAGTTTGGCTTGGCTATGCTGCTTCAGGCAGAACGTTGTCCAATCAGAGCTCACGGCGACCCGTGGAAACCAATCAAGTAACTGCTAAATCGGCCGGTGGAACTCCGCTTCGGCCCAAATGCAAAGACTGGGCAAGCAACGTAAAATTGGTAGTGGAATACAAAAAAAAGGTAGTGGGAATTCCTGAACGTGCGGCGGTAAAAATTAAGGTGCGGCGGCCCGCCGCAGTCATTTGTACATAGCGGAAACACTGAGTCTGAGGTGGGCGTCTGCATGGGCAGGGAGGGGTCAGTATAAGTCAGCATTGGGCCTTCCTGTGCAGCGCTTGTTGTTGTTTACAGTGCGTGACTAAATTCTACTTTCAGATTAACTTTAAGTGGCCTGAACACTTAATGCCCCTTTCAAAGGCCATCGCTTAATCTGCCTCAAATGCAAACATATGGGTACAGCCCCATGTGAATCATGCACACTTTGTGAACCAACAACATTAAACTAACTACCCTGTAATACAGTGCATCCTGCGTAGATGGGCCCTAAAGGGCCGCCGTCAGCGAGGCCGTTTGTTGTGCTGCTGAAAGATGCTGCTGCAGATACACACATATATTCAGGCCCCGGGACGGGACAGCACAGGTCCTGCAGCAACGCACTCCAGAGGAGAGCAATGCAAATGCACAACCCATGAGGAGGGTGGAGGATCCAGGCAGTAGAACTCTTTTGAAACAGCTGACACAAATATGGTGAGGTGCTGTGAGTAATTCACCGACTAGTGACCACACGGATCCTGCTGCCACATTCTGATTGGTCGATCGGGGACTATAAAGGCGTGACTCTTTTAAGTGACCAATGGCTGAACTGTACATCATACCACTGACATAAGAAACTGACATTTGTTACATTTATTGATATAGTAAAACGACCATGGTGGCATTCAGAAAGCTAATGTAGCAAAAATTACTATTAATAAACCAGTCTTTGTTGTAAAGTTACCAATATGTTTGGTAGGCTGCCTTTTAATTAGCCTGTCGTTACAGGATGACCAAAGGTCTGATGACGATGCTGTTGATGGGATTTATTTTTACACAACAACCAGTTGGCTATACTTTTGTTTACAGATAGACAGCAAACTGGACAAGCCCCAGGAACACCACATCCAACAACTAATCAATTTCAACCCCTTTAAAAAGAAGTTGTAATTGTGCTTTCAATATGAGCTAGCACTACTGCCAGCCCAGCACAGAGACTTATGCAAGCGGAGGTCTCTGGGCTGAATGAGGCCGGCTCTTCACTGGAGAGCCCATTTCCCCCCACTTCATCTCCACATCCCATTCTGACGCTCCGCGACACCCGGCCTACACTGCTGGCACACCACGACTGCCAGCGTTCAGTCTTAGAGTGAGACAGCGAGCGAGCGAGGGACTGACTGAGCAAGCACTCCAAAATAGCAGCACAGAAAGAGAGAAAGAGTGTCAGTATTCACAGAAGGAGAAAAGCCATCAGTGGGCTTTATGCAGCTACGCAAGCCAGAGAGCAGAAGAAAGGCATAGCTCAGCATCACTCTGTGTGCAAGAGCTCTCAAAGATTTTGAAACCCTGACATACATATGTGCATATATGGCTGTCAGATCAGGAAATGAGCTGGAACAGGGCAATCTGGTAGCTAAAAGAGGATAAGGCTTCATTTTCAGTTTGAAGCCGCTGTTTAAAATATTTTCGTTCATATCTTTACATAAATTTAAATGTTATGAGGGAAGGGGTGGATGTACTCTACTCAAAGACATTGACACTCAAAGCCTTTTTGGCACAGGCATAAACTGGGACAACTGCATTTTGCTCCAGTAATGTACTAGAAGTGATAAGCTAAATGCAGACGTGACCAGTTTTACAGACGCAAGTACAGATACAGACAACTCCATTTTGCTCCAGTCATGGGCTAGAAGTGATGAGCGTAATGCAGACACGAGCAGTTTTACAGATGCAAATACAGACACCATTGTAACGGCTACAGCCTCGTGTGAATCATCCAATAACACAGGCCTATGCTGAGTACAGACAGCTGTGACATGCACACTTTGGGAACTAACAACATGAAACTAACTACCTGTGTGGTACAACTGTAATTTGCTCCAGTCATATAAGAAGAGTGAAAAGCTTAATGCAGACAATACCAGTTTTACAGATGCACAGGTTAATCTATAACCTAACGAATAAACACTGGATGTCTTTCCCCCAATCCCCACCCAAAGCACTGGAAACAATGCCGTGGTCAGTAGCCCTGAACCACAGGACTGTTAAACCGGTTCTGAAGATTAAATCGCTCAACAAAGACCCTGGTTGTGGTTTAGGAGCGAACTGCAGTTCCTTAAAAACAAACACACACTCCCACTCAACCCTAGCACCATAGCCTCCTGTAGCACAACAAAAGCACAGTAGCGAGGCCGGCCTAGTCCAGACAGTGGGCTTAGGAAGGTAATAAGATTCAGTCCTCCCTTAATATGAGGAAACAGGAATGTTTTGGGGCTGATCTGTTTTGGGATAAGTGTGTGTGTGTGTGTGTGTGTGTGTGTGTGTGTGTGTGTGTCTGTCTGTGTCTGTGTGTGTAGCCTGGACAGGCCCCCGTCATGGAGATAAGTAGTCCTGACCACGCCACCTTCATCACCACCACCATCACCACAACCTGCTGGGTGGGATGCAGGAGTCTGCAGCACCCTCCTCTTCCTCCTCCTCTTCCTCTCTGTATGCCTTCCTCCTCCTCATCCTCTCTGTATGCCTTCCTCCTCCTCCTCCTCATCCTCCACCTCCTCTTCCTCTCTGTATGCCTTCCTCCTCTTCCTCCTCCTCCTCTTCCTCTCTGTATGCCTTCCTCTCCCCCCACATGACCAGTCACATGTGTCTGTCGAACCCCTCCACCCCTCCTCTTCCTCATCCTCCTCTTCCTCTCTGTATGCCTTCCTCCTCCTCATCCTCCTCTTCCTCTCTGTATGCCTTCCTCTTCCTCCTCCTCCTCCTCCTCCTCTACCTCTCTGTATGCCTTCCTGTCCCCCACATGACCAGTCACATGTGTCTGCTGAACCCCTCCTCTTCCTCATCCTCCTCTTCCTCTCCCTATGCCTTCCTCTCCCCCCACATGCCCAGTCACATGTGTGTGCTGAACCCCTCCACCCCTCCTTCCTCCTCCTCTTCCTGCCAGGAGGATGCAAACACAGTTTGTCTGGCCCCAAACCACTCTACACCCCCATTCCCACCCCACCCCAACCACACTAGCCAAGGGGAAGAGGCACTGCACTCTACCCCCCCCACACACACACACACATCCTCACCCCAACCTCGCCAAGGGAAAGAGGCACTCGGCTCTCACAGGCTTGTGAGACAGGACAGCCGCTAGGTGCTAACTCCACCTCCTCCCCACTACCTCAGCCTGAAGCTCCTCGCTCCTGGCAGCTGATAAAGAGAGCCCCTCCCCTGACTTCCTGATGTGGACGGCAGGCTGCGCGGATCCATTAAGGAGAGAGCCACTGAGAGCATGTGACTGCACTGCGGCGTCAGCACTTACCATAACCACACCACCCACCACCCACCCCCCCTTCTCTGGTACGCTGATTCATATGACTGACACCTTCGTTTGTCAGTCACGTGAGCCTCCTGCCAACAGTTCCCTCATTTTAATCAGCAACAGGTGACTGGGGACAATTAATGTCCATCTGTTTGGAAAGTTTGGTGAGGAGTGGCGACTGACAGCTCTGTGTAGCTCAGATCAACTGAAACAAAGCAAAGTCTATCATATTTCTCTCTTTCCAAAGCAGCAAAACACAGCTATTCCCCCCAGCAATTTAAGGTTGTCTTAGGTGAACAATGTGTGTCTGCTTACTGCAGCAAGACTCAGTGATGTTGAAATGGTACTTCTAAAGCAGCACTTGTAAAGTAGCAGAGTGCAAAAGAGTGTTCTAACAAAGTGATAGCCTACTTATTTACACCCTCATACTCTTTCAATACAACCAGCTATGATCACATATCTCGTATCAAACTTTTTGTAACTGGCACACCTTATGCCCAACAACACCCTTGAAATAGCAAGAAAAAGACAAAACACAATTTACTGACAAACTACAAGTCTACTTAAACCTACTTTGTAGCTGTACTTCCTGTTGATTTTGTTACCAGATGTACTTACTGGAAAGGCTCCAATTAAGTCATCATGTTATCGCCATCAGGGCGTGTTGGCAAACTGGGCCCTTGAGGCATAGCGTTATTCTCAACCATCTATGTCACACATACCGTCTGGAACCTATCGGACGACGCCGTTAGTACAACTCAACTATGTTACATGCATTACCTATAGCTGCTAACTCTTCAAAAGTCACACAAACAATGCAATAATAGAAACGTCAGGTGGATTAAACCTAGCCGCAAGCCCTACAAACAGACAACATTAAGTCACGGTGCAAGCTCCTAATTTCTTCAAATGTTAAGGACATAACATCGTTGCAGGTTTACTGTCAACACATCATGTTGAGTGTCGTTTTTAAAAGCATAAACAAAAGACTCGTTATCCACGAAGCCAAGCTGTCAAGTGTGATTGTTTATGTAGCAAGCTAGCTCACTGTCCCAATAGTCGCATTAATTTACAAAGACAATAACACGTCACTTTTCATCGGTAACCATCAATCTGATAGTTTTTAAATGTCAGCCCCGAACCAGTGACAGATTGATGGTGGTAGTTAAACAAGGCAGAATTACTATTACTAGACCGACCCGGCTGATGTCGGTGGTAGCCTGCTATCGTCAGTTAGCGAAACGGAATGATAGCCTTGTCCCTGGCCTAAGCGGTTAAGCATCACTAGTCAATGTTGTCATATTGTCAGGTCAAGTCACGTTACCGCTTGTTTATGGCAGTCAATGTTAACTGGATATTAGGTTAAGCAATAAAATCTGCTGACAGTAAAGAATTCAGAACAACACCATACCATGACACATCCATCATCATTTTCATCTGACGTTACCTTGTCAGTTTACTTTCGGGTAGCCAACAAGCTATGTCAAACTGCTAAAGCTGACAGCTTGTTAACCCAAAACCACAGTATACCGCAAAAAGGTGACCTTAGTGTAATTCTACAGACATCAAACTATCTCCGTGGCCTAATGATGACTGGTGCTAATTCGATAAACATCATTAACGTAAGGCTGCCAGCAGCTGGGACGTTAGCTAGCTAGGACAGAATAGCTATGTTCTGAACACCCAACACTGGCCAGTCTCTCCCGGATTTCCACGAATTTAGCTCGGCGCCCACATACTAAGGCAAACCACTTGTACATATAGCTAATACACTAAATCTTAAGGCTGCTAGCTACCTACGTTATGTCACATACAGTCTATCGCTTCTGGACACCAGGTCAGGAAATATATCGCTAAGATAAGCCACAAGCCAAATGTACAACATTCTACTTGCTAGCTAGCATGCATACAGAACGAGTCTTTGATAGCCCGCTGACTTAACTGCCAACAAAGTGTCAGCAACTCCAATACTTAGGAAGACCAACCTGAGTGTTGCCACCTTTGCTCCTTGCTGATCAATTTTCCTTCCAGGCTACATCAGATATTGCTAGCTTGCCAGCTAAGCTAAGATGGTTAACTGGACAGTTGTCTTGCTAGTTAGGTATTGGTGTACGCTGCCTACCTAAGGTTCTACCTCTAAATCTCCCCCTAACAACCCCAACCCTGGCAATTCTATAGACTTGAATGTGAAATTAGATGTTTTTGTGTGATGATGCGTATCATCTTACCGGGTGTTTCGCGTTTTATATGCTTAATGTCTTGAGGTTTCTAAAGGGATCTGCAGGTTATCCTGGGCTGGAGAGACTGTCTATCCAAGATGGCGGCCTTTACTGCACAGGGTTTCCTCTGTCGTAAACAATGGGCTTGTGGGACAAAGGGCACACACATGCGGAATGTGCGTAATTTTCGCAGTTCTAGTGGGGCAGGTGGTAGTGTGACGAATTGAAGCAGTCGTAAACTTTGCCTAGCCTAATAAAAGGTAAGAGCCCAGTTAAATTAACCTGCTCTTAAGACCGTGTCACTCGGCCTTAAGAAGATCTGTGCAGGTCGCTCTCCCGCTGTCACTGTTGCACCAACAAGCTTGGGGCTGATAATTCACTATCAGAAGTGAAGTCCACTCTTGCAGGTTATCATTTGTAACGATGTTTCCTTTTTTGTTGGACATCCTGCAATTTTGAGAAGGAGGCAAAGCAATAAATATAATTGGCTGTTATGAAAGGAGAGTGAAACATGCTTCACAATATTCCTGTATTGTGAATAGGCCTTACTGTAGTCTGAAATGTTAAAAGTGAAGAATAATAGGCCTGTGTTAGGCCTATAGACATAACATGCATGGAAAACAGAAATTGGATGTAGCCTACAGCATTAGTAGGCACTGGCATTCCCAACTTTGCCAAAGCTGTCACTTGAAGGTTTTATGTTACGTTTAATGGTGTTCGCTTTATTTATTTGTTTGTTTGTTTGTACATGTTGGATTTTGAGAGTAGTAGGATGGAATATGCTGAATTGTGGGGTGAGGATCATGTAATATGGATGTAATTACACAGTTTAAAGTCAATAACAAAGTAACAAAGTTAACAATGAAATAAACAATGAAGATGCCTGAATTCAAACAGTCCAAAACAATGTCTCTCACCTATTTAGAAATAATGCTGGACTTGCATGCCATGATATGACAGTATAATGTAATGCCAATCAATATTAATTCAAACTGGACATTGTCACTAAATGCAGGGGCATACTCCACTCCAGCAGTGATTCCTAGAACCATTCACTCACCTGCACATTTAATGCCAACCAGATGTATAACCAAGAGCACACACTTCCATTCTGTTTTGGGTCAATTTCAGAATGCATTTGAAATTAAGTAAATATATATTTTTTCATATTAGTACATTTCTGTAATATATGGTGGCAGGTCTCAGATTTTTTCAGCATTACTTCTGTCTGTCAGTTTTACTTGTCTGAAGTGATGTAAAGTGAATCTCGACATACTCCAGTGATACTGTGATATTCTAGTGTTTAATGATCTATGCCCAACTATACCAACAGATATACCAACTTACAGGAGGCTCAGTTGAGTTTACAGCTCCAACGGCGGGATTGCACAATTGGGCGCAGAGGTCACAAATCCAAGGCCGAAGAATAATTTTCCTGGTGAATTTCATTTTGGCAATAGGGTACGGGTTTTTGCTCCTCCTGTGAAGCCAAATGACCTCTGATGACACAGGTAGGAGACAACTCGTTGACACCATGGCCTGGAATCTCACCAAAGGTGAATACAGATTATCCCTTAACCCGTTTTTATTTAAGTGTTCTTCATATGTCACCATAGTTATGAGCTAAAGAGTCTTCTAATGTTGTAGCTGCTCCAAAAATCCCCCCCAGACATGTCTGTCAATCAGCGTCATTGTTTCAGTCTCATTGTGCATACGTATAGAGTACATTGTACATGTGTATAGTGAAAATAAAATACATTCTATTGTATTCTGTCTTTGGTAGCACATGCATATGCATAGCAGCACATCAATGGCCCCTGCCCTGGGTAGCAAATATAGGTGGCTAACTGAGTCTTTCCATTAAGTCACATTCATCCTGGATTGTCTTCAACTCAAATGAACAAGAGTTCATCTCCATCAGTATCAGTAATGTATATAATGTATATAATGTGTGTGTAGAACTTAGCACTCTACACCCTGGCAGTGCTAAGACCTAGTGTGTGTGTGTGTGTGTGTGTGCATTTGATTCTCAAATAAACTGAACCTACTAAAGTATACATTCATCGTCAATGTTCCCTTTGCCGTTAAATTCTTCTTTTCTAGTTCTGGAAGTGATTCTTGGTTTCATACTGCCAATGACTCATGGGATAGCACCCCATAAACTATAGATACAGACGGCTTTCTCTGGTGCTGGCATGATACTTAGTGTATGGCTTTATAGACTCACTAGTCACAACTCTAAAACAGTTTATAAAAAACAGGCTCAACCTGGACATATGTTATCATTCAGCTCAGCGGCAGTTTAGAAATCCAAGCGCAGTATACTAAATACAGAACTGCCATTTTGAAATGCAGGTCTTGTCACTAGATATTGTATGAAAGGAAATTCACACTTCCTGTTGTTTCTTTTGCCAGAGTCAGGGGAAGAGGATGTGATTTTTTGTGGTAGCCCACAGAAACTGACTGTCCTCTGTCTATATCTGTTAAAGGTCAGCTTCATGAGTACATAAAAAACAACACTATCAAACACATTCATACTGCAAGCCATTTAATGTGATGCAACACGTAGCTCTGACCTTTATTTTGACTGACAGGACAGGAAACCCAACCTATATCTCTGGTACCAATAAAATATATAAATAAAATATATTCTATGATAAGCCTTTGAGTGGTGATCTGATATACCGTGTGGTAGCATAGCAAAGGTATGATGTTCACAGGAGGAACAGCCATTTCCATTCAACGTGGCACAAAACAACTAATCCTGCTACTTTTTAAAAATGCTTTAATACAAATGGTGAAATATTACTCCACTGCACACCATGTGTTAACATAAAACTCAGCTTATCACAAATAGCAAACATGCAGATGCTTGTGATGCTTACAAAACTAGAACATCCTCAAAAAGAACCCATTCTGAGTCAAGAATTTAACGTAAAACCGAGTATACTACAGCTTGTCTGATAGTGTAGTCCTACTATGTTTTATGAAGTGCAATTGATGGTCAAAATCATATACAAAACAAAATAAATAAAGCTTTCTTCAAGAAAATCAATATGCTCTTATTTATAATAAAGAATTTTTATATTTACATATGACATCTGTTCCTACTCGTGTAAACAAACTATGACTAATGTTACATGAAATGATTTAAATTAATTGATTAGCTGTTGTGGTAATATACAGTGTTGTATTCTTGTACACTAACAAATTACTGTGGAAAAATACATTTCAACTCATGCAAGGCATGTCTGTGATCTTACAAATTTAGATGAGACGGCTGCGATGTGTATCACTGAAAGAAATGACGTCATGTAGAGTCCATATTTTTAGGCCACCTATTATAAACGCAGCCACAGCAGCAGGAGGCTAAATATCGCACAGACGTATTGTAGTCCACCTGCTCGCCACCGGGGGGAGCTGTTGCATAGATCCGAATCGCAGCAGTGGATGCGAACCCCTGGCAGCTCCTGTTGCTGACAGTGCCGAGAGGTGGCACACCCGCTCGTCAGGACGATGCCAAGCGCAGCTGCAACGACATCAACACACCTTTGTTTATTCAACGTGATGACAGTTGGGAAGAACAAAACAGACACTGATGGACTGATGGAGCTTCATCAGCTGTATATTTGCATAGAGAAGCCAGCACTGACAAATGCTCCATGGAGGTGACAAGGATGGAGTGTGTTTCAAATGTCTTCAAATCGTCTAGGCTTAATCGAGTCCTGCATTTGTTAATCACAG